>JAVLUZ010000142.1:13512483-13929133 GCA_036768485.1 Mermis nigrescens | reverse complement strand
CCACAACTGGGCGGAGGGAACCGCCCCTTTTTCCGATTAGAAAAAGAGGGCTGGCCCAGGGACTAGTGGTTGGTCGATAACGTTTTCCGCGATATTTTCGCTTATTACGCGCGGTAGCTTGTCTTCGTGCATGCTCAACGCTGGTAAGTTTTACCTACAACAGGGGAGTTATCACCTGTGTCAATATGATGCTTAACGAGCTGGAGTGCGACCAAGTGGTTCGCCTTTAACGCAAAGATGGAGTTATATTTATGGCATAAGTCGCGAATTTGTTGCTGTTCTTTAGAGTTAACGATGCAACCTTGCAAAGCCTTATTTATGGAAGCGAAAAGTTCAGGTGACCTATCGCCAGAGCCCGCGATATGGGACACTACATCAACGCTTCGATTTAAGGAACCAATCAGCTCTCCTGTGTCGATTTTAACAGGCGATTTAGAGATATTACAAAATCGCAAGGGAAAAACAGAAAGTGAAGTGTCGACAATAGCAGGGGCGACGAAAAGTGAACTTTTTCTTCATAAAATTAGGACCGGGTTCGAAAAGTGCGACAGGGGATCATAGGAACCGTGACTTATATAAGCAGGGGTAATTATTTCGTGACGCTGGCAAAATAGTGATTGTTTCAGAAATTGAAACATGAACACAGATGGGGCACGCTGGATTTTAGCATTAGGGTTAGTGCGAAATTGCAATTTTTCGCTGGGTAATAAAAGGTTTAATTTTATACCGTTAATGAAAGCACAATCCTCAATGGGATTCACCCAGAGCAATGCAGAATTCATAAAAATCAAAGCCAAGAAGCAAGTCTTCTGGCAAGTCATCAATTATGGAAACTAACGCGGAGGTAGTATAATCAGCGATAGTTATGGTCATATTGAATTTGAAACGAACGACTGCTGTCATGTTACCTACACCGTGCACTATGTTAGAAGTCTGTTTCGGGGGTAGTTTGGAAACCAAGTCTCAAAAATGCGGCCGTAGTCATCATAGTGACCTGCGAGCCAGTATCAACTAGGGCCGAGGAGTTTTAGGTATTAAGTACTTTGAGGGTCAACGGGTGACACCGGGCGTACTGCCTTAACATCCTGACCAGCGCTAAGAGTAGCCAGGTACTTAAGTAATTCCCGAAGGTAATTATTTGGATTATTTGGGTTTGTGTTTGTGGGTTTGGTAACTATAGGGGCGGCATGCTGCCCGTTTAGCTATCGGTACCTACCTTCACAACTCCCATCAACCCTTGTAATTTACATTGGTTAGTCCCACTTCAAGGTTGCTCGCGACAACCGACCCGGCGCAGTCATTATTATTAACTACCTATCTTTTTCTTTCCAAAAATAAATTATTTTTGGCCATCTAATGATGTGTATTATTTCGCCCGTGTTTTTTGTCGTCTCGTCCCGCGTCGAGGCAGTGCGCAATTAAGTTAAGCGTTCGTGGCAAATCCTTTGTGTATTTGTAGTAACGTCGCTGGTATTTTTCTATACCTAAAGGTGACTAATCCTCATTTGTCGCCACACTTATACGCCTTTCGCCCCGCTTATACTCGTAACTCTTGCTCGTTTGGCAGGTCGAATTACGTTTTCATATTACGTTTCTCGAAAACCTCTTTCCTAAGGGGTCAGATTCGAAAAAATTTTTTTGGCTCCAAACGATAGCTGATTTTTACCAAAATTTTCTTTTACCTCACGTTCCATTTTGAAAAATGGGTGGTAAGAAAATTCTTCGCACTCCCCGGCTAAAAAATTGCCCACATCATCCCATTCGACGCGCCAAACGCAGAATCCACAAACCAGTTCTGCGACGAACGATAATAATAAATCACCTTCCCCGGCGAATAATACCTCCGTCATTCCTTCTGATGATGAATCGACAACGAATAGCGTTCCTATGGGAACCGGCAATTCAGTCGATACATCAGACGAAATTCTTTCTGACGAAACGATCGTAAATACTGATCCTAATCTTCGCACGGATAATAATAAACCCGAAGACGAAGCCGTTTTACCCACCCATACTCTTGATATGGAAAGTAACGCTTCTGAAGGACTAAATGAGGACGAAAATCGTCCAAATTCGGTCAATTCTGATCGAATTCTTTCGGCTATTCTCGAGAATATTCAGAAAATGAACTCCCAACATACGCAAGAGATGCGTCAAATTCGTGAGGAAATGAATACCCTACGTCTTACAGCTACGTTTTCTGGTCGCCCGGAGGCTACTCAGTCTCTGCGATCCCACCCTGATGAAAACGTAAGTACTAATGTTCCTATTGAATTCCCTAAACGACGTATCGAACCATCGGATAATATCCATATAAATTCCGACACTCCCTCACCTATTTTGCGTCATCATCTTAATAAGCCTAAACCTAGAGTCGAACTCGCGTCCGAAAGGACTTTTGCGCCCATATTACCCATGAGTGAGCGTCATTCTAATGACTCCGCGCCTACCTCACGCATTTGCGAGCAGCGCGTCCAAAACCCATACCTATGGAAACTTTACCCAATTCTGCGCATATTTCGCAGTGGTCGTTAAACCAGCAATCTGCTGAAATCGCTCCTAATGCATCGCATTTTTCGCAGCGGCAATTAAATCAGTTAGCTCCTGAGTTTGTGCCTAACTCTGCGAGTAATGTGTCTCATTCATCCCTGAAACCGCCGCCCTTGCATTATTTTCCTCCTAATGCGGAATGCGCGCCTATGCAACACGCTTCGCAGCAAGTGAGTGATAATTTTTCGGCGCAAGACAATTTATTAAATCCTAATAACGAGCCCATACCTACCGACGACACCGTAAATTCCCAACCCCCGAGCCAGCGTCGTGTTACGTTCTCGGATGAGGACTCTAATCATTCGCATCATGAATCTTCGCATCGTGAACATTCGCATCGCGAACATTCGCATCGCTCGCATCGTCACTGCAGCTCGCGTCGTCATCGCCATAATTCTGATTCATCATCATCGTCAAATGAAGTTTCATCTTTTGCTGATGCAGTAAATCGTGCACCGTTTTTACAGCAAATGCAAATCGCAGTCGCTAGTCGAAAAACCTTTCAAGGCGAAAAAACGGACATACGAAAATTTTTTGCATTATTTGAACAACTGGCAAAAGTGTACAAAATTGACAAAGCGGAAAGAGCTGAATTTGTCTCTTCATTTTTTGACGACTATGCCCTAAACTTATACGAATCCCTACCCTCGGATATTCGAACCTCCTATACCAAAACTAAGTATGCTATGATCGCTGAGTTTCGTCCCCTCGATCAAGATACTTTAATGGACCGTTTCCTTGAGCGCAAGCAACAGCCTAATGAGTCTGTCCAAGCATATTTTCTTGCGATTCATCGAGAGCTAAAGCGCGCAGAACCTGATCTTGAGGTTGATTCCCACGTTTTAATAAGACGCTTAGGTATCAATTAAAACGCGGCCTGTTTCCGAAATTTCAACAGCAGCCTATCAGCGCGCGCCTGAAGCCCTTTTGCATGAATTTTTGCATAATGCTAAGTGTGCCGAGTATGCTAATCGTCAACTCACAGAGCAAAAGCTCCAACTCCTTATGTATCGGCGATAGCTACCCCTACCGGCGGCCCATTGTCTAAGGACCCTGCATTTCACGTGAGTAATGTCGAATCTGATCGCTCGCGCACTAAAACTTTCAGTCGCTCAAAACGCCCTGCAAATGAAGAAGCAGCGCAAAAATTTTGCACGTTTGTAAACGCGCGGGTCACACGCATGAAGAATGTTTCCAGCGATTAAGGCAACGCAAAGCAGAGCAGAATGCGCAACTACAGAGAAGCGATTCCACCATGCGTCAGCGTAGTCAGTCGCGTTCCTGGAATAATCGTAATCGCTCATCGTCGCGTCATAATCATAATAATCGCCAATCATCTAAGACTAGATACCGCATGATCAAAGCCAAAATCGCCAATCTACTTCCCAAAACTCGGACGCACGTTTCGATTCGAGACGTTCGCGCCCAATGTTTCGGCAAAATTATAATGATTCCGCGCCACATTATCGTCAAAATTTTCAAAATCATAATCCAAATAATTACCTTCGGGAATTACTTAAGTACCTGGCTACTCTTAGCGCTGGTCAGGATGTTAAGGCAGTACGCCCGGTGTCACCCGTTGACCCTCAAAGTACTTAATACCTAAAAACTCCTCGGCCCTAGATTTGTCCGTACCTAGGAGAATTAGGTACCTACGCCCTAGCAATCCTACACAGCAGTACGTAAGCAACCCCGGAAATTAACCCTTAGGTCAGTTGACCTATTCAGGACCTAAAATATGAAATTCGCGAAAGCCTGAAATGATGTTATAGCCAGTGTACTTATGGCGTTTCTTTAACTTTCAATTTTGGTTCCAATAGCACAATACATATTGAATACAACAACTAAGAGCTCTAGCCCGGGCAGTCATTTTAACGTAAAAAATATGTAATAATTTTTATGATTTTTGGTTCCGAAACTTGAATGGATTCTTTCTAGAAAAGACGAAAAATAGTAAAATGTGATCACCTTGAATTTTACGACGAAATAAAATATTTTATGAAATCGTCGAAGGCCGGGCCGTCCAAACCGTTCCTTCTGCCTGCAGTATAATGCACTTCAAGGCAGGTAATAATGCTACGTTTATGTACAAGAAAAAAAACAACAAAATTGAACGGCTGGATACTGGCGAAAAGAAATGAATAAAACGAAAAGACGAGCGCTGCTATACAAGCGTCGAAAACGGCCAAGAGAATCTTATAATGATTTCTTCTACTAAAAAAATTACAGTATATCTTCAAATCAATAATATGCTTATAACAAGGAAGATTCGCACGTAGGCGGAGTCAAGGGGCGTTCCGATCTCAACACAGGCTTAACCTGATTAGCGGTCATGTCGCCTATGTTTTTAATGATAAAAGAAGGGGTCGTATAGTAATATCCACAAGATGGCTCACATAGCATACCTCACGGGTATGTACGTGATTTGCCAATGGACCAATGGGCGCGTAGGGACTTTCGCGTCCAAGCGCCATGGCTAAAGGTGGGTGGTTAAATAGCGAAAGTTCGCCTCCTTCGGCTGGAAACGCCGGGAAAGATAATTAGGCGAATATTGGGCCAAAAACGATGCGGTCAACGGCGTTCCGCTCGATAACGCGAAACGCGTGTAGATACACCATCTACATAATGGTATAATTTCCAGAACATCAAAAATATTATTTAGGATAAAGAATTCTCAGAACCATTCTATAACGTCAGAAATATGGATTCAATCAAAGAAATGGTTGACAAAAGACACTTTTAAAAAATTTTAAAAATACAATATGTTTTTACGAACAATTTTTTTAGAAATATCCCAAAAACATCAAAAAGTCCCGAAAAATAAAAAAATACAAGAGACATCTCAATCCCATACAGCTATCAGGCCTAAGTTCAGCCAGGACAACGCCGGGCAGCTCAGATAGATATAAAAAATATAAAAACCGCTCGCCGATCCATTGCAGAGTCATTCAATTTTTATACTAATTACTGGTTAAGATATTATTTGTTTACAAACACTCTAGCAGATGGGGCAGCGAAGCGCCCCATTTGCTAGTTGGTAATAATTCTGGAAATTCTCGCCCAAACAAATATGTAAGTTGTGTATACAACATGGTACTGTGAATTGTAGGCCCGATTCTAATGAATCGAAGTTAATAGTGTAAGTGAATCGGCACTTACACGCTCATCGAGCTACGAGCTATTTTTAGTTCCTTTTTGCGTTCAAACCTATCGGTTTGACGGTTAATCTCCAGATGAAGAGGCGCAATTTCTTTTTTGGTTGAGCACCGGTTCGGCTTGCTCAGGCGACCGAACACTGGCAAATGGCAGCGCTCGAGCTGCCTAGTAGGACTTTACAATATGACAGCCTAACGGAAATAGTGGGGCTGGGGAGTCAGTTTCCAACATCCTAAGAACTAAGCAATATTCGCAATGTGATCAGTTGGACCAACACACATATACTAGGTCTGTGAGTCTGCGACAAAATATACACAGAAATTAGTACATAGGTACCATACCTCTGCATTAATTTTATGAAAGGGGAGCAGCTTTTTTAAATTCGGTTTCTAGGTCGTCTGCACGCACTCGGAGACGTGGGCAGCAGCGAGGAAATTCTGGGGCCATGATGAGGACTGCCAAAAATGTTACTAAAATAATAATTTGGGGGTCTATAATAATCTGAGGGGGTTTCAACTTTCAGGGGTACAAACCCCCACGCCCATATGTGGTGTAGGTACCATAGGCGGGCATCGAGCACTATCCATTGGCATCAAAAAATTCTGAAAATTTTAAAAATTGAATTCTGGGGGGATATTCGGCCATTTGGGAGTGCATACCCAAGTAAGCCGACGGATTACGATAATTATATATCAAATCCATGCTCTAATCGCAATCTGTCGGCTTATTGTGTGACAGTTTTTAAAATTTATGCCCAAAGTTGTGTGAAACAGACATAGATTCATGAAATTTTCATTTTTATGATATCTCTCAAAGCAAATGGAGTTTTGGTTCTACCCATGGATTTATAGTTACTTGGCTGATCATAATGTAAATAAGGGAAAATTAGTTTTTAAAACAGCAGGATCAAAAAATATTTTTGTCAAATTGCACCCCGGAATTTAGCCATTTCAGTTTTTTTCAATTTTTTACTTTTCAATCTCGGCGTAGCTTACATAGGTATGTACATAGCTGGGCAGCACCAAAATTCTGGGGGTGCAAGATTTTCAAAGTTTAAAAAATGGTCTTAAGAATGGTGGCATGGCACAAAAACACATTTTTTAATGTTTCTCATCCAGCATCATCCATTGCCATCAAAAAATTGCGAAAAAATTCAAAAATTGTATTCAGGGGGTATTCGGCCTTCTATGGGGTGCATACTGCATACCCCCAACCACACCTGGGCGTAGGGGATTTGGGGGGTATGCACCCCCAGAAACCAAAATACCCCCCAGAAATCAAAATACCCCACCCCAGAATTCAATTTTTGAAAATTTTTTCGTTTTTTTTCGCAATTTTTTGATGCCAATAGATAGTGCTTGATGAGAAACGTCGAAAAATGGTGTTTTTATCGCCATACCACCATTTTTAAGGCCATTTTTTGACCTTCAAAAAATCTTGCACCCCCCCCCAGAAATTTCTTGCTGCCCACGTATGCCCCCAACCCCTCCACGCCCACGTGTGGGTTTGTACCTACCGCATATACACAGTACTGCAAACAGAGCAATTAATTTTAATTAAACAAACCGGAACGACTAATAAATGTACAAGTACGAGCAATCAGTCGGTACCATACGTGGGCAGCAAGAAAATTCTGGGGGGTCCAAGATTTTTTGAAGGTCAAAAAATGGCCTTAAAAATGGTGATATGGCGATAAAAACATCATTTTTCGACGTTTCTCATCAAGCACTATCCATTGGCATAAAAAACGAAAAAAAATTTTCAAAAATTGATTTCTGGGGGGGTCTTTTGGTTTCTGGGGGGAGGTCCAGACCCCCCCACGCCCATGTGTGGTCGGTACCATAGATGCACAGCATGGCCGATCTGGGTGTCAGCCGGTTTGGGAGCGGGTCAAAAGCTGAGATTTTGTAACTAACCTCAAAAATAAGCACTAAATATTGTTTAAACTATATTACACAATTTATGTTCAGTTTAAAGCTCTTATGATGAAAATCTTAATTTTTATCCATTTCCGGCCTTCATTCTGCCTCATTTTTCAGAGAAAATTTCCCATTTTTCCATTCTGGGAAGTGTCTACGCCTCCCACCGACCCCCCCAGTGCACGTCTGGTCGGTATGTACATGGCTCCAAACAGCTTATTACAAGCAAATTTTTTACTGATAGGCGTGCAGATTTAGGTGCATACATACATAAATATATACATACATCTACTTACAGTAAAATTAAGCTTGTAGCTTTATTTTTCTAAGGGACTATTCGCATTGGTTTCTCAGTGCACGTGAAACCACCAGGCACGTAGCTCTGGGGGAAAGGGGAGGGGTCCGGACCAATGTTTTTTTGTACAAGGTCCGTTTGTACATGTACAAAGATGGTCCCTAAAAGTCTTTGTTAATTTTGCACACACAAATTTTTGGGTACTATAATATGGTACAGTAGCGATTTTAAAGCTAATTTCTGGGTTTCTGAGGGCAAAAATCACTAATAATCATCTCAAAACAGCGCGAAGCGCCGAAAATTTTGACATTTTTCCTTTCAAAATGCAATTTCTGACATTATAAAGATATATAGAACACAAAATTAATCATTTCGGCGCCAAGCGCCGAAAATGTTTGCGAATTTCAAACCTTTTTTTCAGTTTTTGTCTTCCCAAAAATCTTTGTGCATGTACAAAGAGAGTCCCCAAAAGTCTTTGCAAAATCTTTGCCGAATACAAAAAAACACTGGTCCGGCCGGACCCCCAAATTCAGTAAATCGGAAAAATAGGGCTTTTTAAACGTTATTTTGTGCTATTTTTGGGCTTAGTCCCCCCAAATTGGTGATGGTCCCCCTAAAATAGGACGGCCAGCTACGTGCCTGGAAACGACATTCGTAATCTACGATTAGCAAACTTTTCCCAATAAGCAAGACGCCGAATTTAATTAGAGCAGCTAAAGTGTTATATCAGATTTTGTATCTAACTTCAACTTAGGTTTCGACCAAAAATTATTTTGGAATAATGCACTAAGCTATAAACTGTATGGGTAATTGGTGATGATAGAAAATTTCGGGAATTTTTTTTATTTTACATATCTTGCGATACTGAACTTCGGCGCTTACACGTTTTGCCTAAAGGATTCAGCCAGATGATGAGCAAACATGCCTATATTCTTAAATTAAATCACTTCAGAAACCTGCAAATGATATACGGCGTCAAATCAAAATTTCAAAAGCTGAAATTCAATTCCCGCTCAAACTAATCAATTAGCATAGCATAGCAGTACCAGTAGAGCGTTCATGCAAACATGAGAAAAGATGAATTTTCCCCCAATTTGCAAAGAAAAAGGGACCATAAATAGCTAATTAAATAAATAACAATCAATAGACACGGATAATCACTGGTATAAAGAAATATCCATAACGACACGATAAAACAACGCACAGCGCGAAAAATTACAAAATACAGAAGCAGCAAAATTTATATTCCAAGGCGGGATATGGCATTTGTTTAACAGCTGAAGAAGTGTATCAATAGTCTAGTAGGAGGATAGCTGGAGCCAATGTTGTTCAATTAAAAAAGACACTCTGATAAAGTTGTGATGGATGGTTCAAACAGATGCAAATTTGCATAAAATGGCGAAAAAACGGAGTATCAGGCATCCGGGAATGATGAACGACTAGTATTCGAATGCGGCGAACCCACTCATTCAAATAGGGGTGAGGAAGGGGGTTTTGCCCCTACCTCAGGGTCCAAGAATTGAGCCACTGTCATACGATTTTGAACTATTAAACATTTTCTGCATGATTTTTGGGGACGAAAGTAGCAGAGGTGTTAAACTATTTTAGACGCTTCGCGCCGACTAGTACATTTCTGTTTTGTTTACCCATAAAATGCCTAGAATTAAGCTAGAGTGATTTCAAAAGTCAGAATTTGCGGTGAATTTTTATATTTTTTACTTATCAAGCGACGAAACCAGTCAGAATTGGATAAAAAGTACTAAAAAATGCTGATTTTCACAATAAAACATTTAATATAAGATGTTCCATTCATTTCTCATATTTGACATGCAAAAAGGGCTTGAACTCTAAATTTAGTGATCCCGAATTTTTTGATTTCACCCCATAAGTATTTTAGGAAACTAGGGGGAACCTTATCTGTTATTACATATAAGCAGGCCCATATCCAGGAAGCAGCCCAAACATGTGCAGCGATTAAAGTATAGCGAGTCAAAAAATTACCAAATGTCGAAAAAACCAGAAAATTGGTGGCGTCATAAGAGCGAAAAACACCATTTTCGATGTTTCTCATTAAGCTTTATGCAGTGATCTCGACTTCTATGTAAACTCATTGTCTAAAGCGATAAATACCTCTAATAAGTTTCCCATTTCGCAAAAAATAAATTTTTTAGACGAAGCTCACATTTCCGAAAATCGGGATTTTCTAGTGATATTATAAACATTGAGTTCGAGGAGCAAAACTTGAGCTTAACATACCTCAAAGTTGGCGATGCTACTGAGAACCAAGCAAAATACATATTAAACAACCTATTTGCATTGATGTAATTTCTAGTCCACTTTAGAATATTAGAGAGAAAACTCAAAAATGAAAAGGAAATGGCAAAAAAATTTGCCATACAAGCCTAACTTTTGTCCTTGCAGTGCATTATTGCTATTTCAGTCATTTAATATCCTCAGACCTGTGAGGAACTAATAGTATTGCCTTACATTTAAGGGCTAAAAATTTTGGGTGGGAGTCTCTGTCAATTTTAGGGAGGAGGACTTAACTAACATCCAATTTTTGGCCAACAATTGGAGGTAACTATCATCCAATTTTTGGCCAAAAACGGCCAAAAACACCTAAAATAGCCAAAAATTTAATTTTTTTCCAGAAATCGAAGTCAAAATTTTTCTGGCGTCAGAGAGGGATGGAGGGTGGGGGTAGGGGATCGCCCATTCACCTGTTACATGTAAGAGTATCGCATAGCTCCACTACGAACGATGCTAAAATTTTAGATGAATAAAGCTGAAAATTCGACCAAGAAATGAAACCAGGGCGTTGAAATGAAATGTTGCTCAAATTAAAAAATCGCGCCTTAACATACAATGATCGCATATTAAATGAGTTCAAATTTTGATGTTTTTAAAGCGTATTTCAGTCGCTGTTCAACGTTCCTAGCCTGATTGTACAACAAGACGCCAATCAAAACAAACCAAGTTCCAGTGGCGCTCCAAAGAGTCACTTGGTTACCAAAAATGAGAATACTAAGCCAAATTAATATAGCTCTTTTTGCCGTATTCGCAACGCTATAGGTTGAATTAATAAAGAATAAAAAGGGTCGAAAAGCACACATGGGCCTGAGGGTCTGGACATTACACGTGGGCACGGTGGGGTTTGGGGGTCACACCCACACCTGGGCGTGGGGGGTTTGGGGGGTATGCATCCCCAGAAACCAAAATACCCCCCAGAGTTCAATTCTTGGAAATTTTTTTCGTTTTTTTTCGCAATTTTTTGATGCCAATGGATAGTGCTTGATGAGAAACGTCGAAAAATGGTGTTTTTATCGCCATACCACCATTTTTAAGGCCATTTTTCGACCTTCAAAAAAATCTTGCACCCCCCCCCAGAATTTTCTTGCTGCCCACGTATGGTCACACCTCCGAAAATCCGATAGACCCCCAAAATCGATAGACCACGAAATTGAATTTTTACAGCCAATCTGGGGGGGTCAGCATACCTCGGCGTGGGGGTTTTGGGGGCTATGCAACCCCCCAGAAACCAAAATAACCCCCAGAATTCAATTTTTGAAAATTTTTTTGAAATGTTTTGATGCCAATGGTTAACGCTCGATAAGAAACTTTGAAAAATTATGTTTTTTCGCCTTACCAACATTTTTAAGGCTATTTTTTACCTTAGAAAAACTTTTGCACCCCCCCCAGAATTTGATTGGCACCCACCGATTGGGGTCAGCCGGTCTGAGGAATCCAGAATTGGGCTTCTTTGGGTCAAACTAGTATCGATGCTAAAATAGCTTTTACACAACGTTATTCAACAGTTTTTGATCAATTTCACACATGAACACTCGGATATGGGGTATACCTTCCACTAAGACTTTTGAAAGGCATACCCCTCAAATGTTTTGGGACCACCAAACCTATTGCTCGAACTATGAAAAAGCGTCAAACGACGTCCAAAAGTATAGTTTTAGGTACAAATACTTATTTTTGGAGCAGCAGAATGTTCAATTCGTTCAGACACTTTTCTGCCATTATTTCGTATATATTTGATGTTACACATTCCACCACACATGGGCAGCAAGAAAATTAGAGGGAGTGAAATCGCCAAAACCTGTCAGAAATCGCCGAAAATGTTACTAAAAATATAACTCTCAGGTAGGTCTACAGTAATCTGCAAGCTTTTTAACCTCTGGAGGGGGTATTGTATACCCCCACCCACACGCCCATGTCTGCATTCCACCGCTCTTATTTTCATTTGTTTTCATGGAAATTTAACCACAAGAATTCATAACATATAAGATACAACGAATTAAGTATGAAAATTTGAAATTAAATAGCAAAACCGAGCACTTTTGAAGACTATTTTAAATTTTTATCCCTTTGTAGCCTTCATTTTGCTCAATTTTCCCCATACAATTCCCAATTTTTTCCATAAGGTCTTTAGTCCCCTAAACCCCCACCCACGCAATCACGTTTGGTCTGGATTCCCAGAAAATATGGAAACCACCCAAAAATCGATAGAACCATAATTTATTTTTGGTGCTATCTAACGATTTTGCTTCATCGGACCCCCTAGAATTTGGTTACTGCCCATCTATAGCGGAAAAGAACACGATAAATTGTTGAACAACCTACCCAGCCCTAAAACATTCTTAATACAAGATAAAGTCGCATTCATGTTAAAGTACAATGTAAAGAAGTTTAGGTAATCCCTCATTTGGAATCGTTTTCTCTTTTCTTTTCTTAAGGAAGTTGAAACTCTTCATTCCACCAACTTTCAGGCTTTTACGTATTTTTAGACTATTTTTAGAAGCTCGTTTTGATATTTCGATCAGCCCCTCCATTTCAAAAGATGACTGTCTACCATAGGTGGGAGCCACCTAATTTCTGGTGGGAGGGGGATTCAAAATTTTTCAAAGGTAAAAAATGGCCTCAAAAATGGTGATATAGAGAAAAAATTTCAACGTTTCTCATCGAGCACTATCCATTAGCATCAAAAAATTGTGAAAAGAAAACAAAAAAATTTCCAAAATTGAATTCTGGGGGGGTATTTTGGTTTCTGGGGGGTGCATACCACACATGGGCATGGGGGTTGGGGGTATGCACCCCCAGAATTCAAATTTTGAAATTTTTTTGCTTTTTTAGCGATTTTTTGATGCCATTGGATAGTTAGTGTTCGATGAGAAACGTCGAAAAATGGTGTTTTTTGCCATACGACCACTTTTAAAACCATTTTTTTACCTTTAAAAATTTTTTCACCCACCCCCCAGAATTTCGGTGCTGCCCACCTATGGTGCATACCCGCCCCCCACTAAACCCCCTCACACGCCCAGGTATACTGTCTACCCAAAACAATCCAAATTCTGATTTGTTGCAGTGTACATAAACAAACCAAGCATATTGAACGAGGTATGCAAATATTATCACAGGCTGAAATAAGTCGCCCCAACCAAACATTTGCTAAGATAACAGCTTCAGACTTTTTTCCACATATTCGTGATATCTAATAAAAATGTGTGAATAGTTTTCGATTTCTAATAATAAAAAATAGGCTTTTTTCTGTCTGACGTAATTATCAGTTAAACTTTTTAATCGTCAACAGGAGGAAAAAATTTTTTACTCGCTAGCTTCCTTTCAACTAACTACTGGCTGCCTATTATGATGCATTTTGACAAGAAGTTCTGAGAAGTGAAAAAGCTTTCTCTTCAGACGATAAAATCAATAAATCGCATAATGTTCGATCGGAAAGATCTCAATTCAGTTATGCCATCGAATAATCTGAAAGTTTACAACATGCTGTCTCTTTCAGTGGAATTCCAATACGTGAATATGAGGGAAATTTCTTCAAAATATAGCGACTTTTGTCATTTTGGCCCTTTTCTCGTATTTTCTGCAGCTTCCTCGTATCGAAACAACAGATAGATAAGTAGATAAGTCTATAAAGTAGCATTTTATTTTTTGAAACAGTAAATGAATGCTCTACAAATGGGTCCAATGACCGAAATTACTATAATTGGTCAAAAATGAGATAAATTTTCAAATTTCACTGTACTTAATTCAAACTTACCATGCTTTTAATACATCGACTCTTTCCATTAACATAAGACATTAATAATAGGACGGTGATCAGTTATCAAATATTTTTTCCATATAGCCAGTACCTACTACTATTAAGTGGTAAAAAAATTATTAAAATTACTATCATTAGATAACATTTTTATTAAATCAATTAATACCTTTTTTTTATTACTACTATTTAAATTACTATTAAAATTATATACATGCAGGTCAGGTACCTATGCGTAATTGGAGATATGAAACCCATTAGGGCGTAGGCTGTGATGCTCTGTAAGTGAAAACAAAATCCGTTGACAGATAAAGCCGCGTACATTGTGCCGGACTTCAGATTTCGTAAAGCATGAGGAAAATCAATAACAAATAAAGTTGCTGGAATTTGGACGAAAATCGATGCTACCGACGTATAAAACTGCAATTCAGCTGGCCTGAAATTCAATCAATTTCATTTCGAAAAAAGAGAGCAAAACGCGCAAAATAAAATGATTATGCCTAAATGTTTTCAGTTAAAGGGGCATACATGTAAGAGGGGATGGGGGATCCCCCACCCAAAAGTCTACCGTCCCCCGTCCACACCTGGGCGTGGGGGTTTGGGGGGGTATTCACCCCCGAGAAACCACCAAAATATCCCCTCCCAGAAATCAAAATACCCCCAGAATTCAATTTTTGGAAATTTTTCCGATGCCAATGGATAGTGCTTGATGAGAAACGTCGAAAAATGGTGTTTTTACGCCATACCACCATTTTTAACGTCATTTTTTGACCTTTGAAAAATTTTGCACCCCCACCCCCCAGAATTTTCTTGCTGCCCACCTATGCCCCCGTCCCCCCAGAGCCGTAGAAAATTTAGACCCCCCCGTCCCCTATTTTTGGAAAAAATCGAACTTTTTGGCCATTGTAGGTGTTTTTTCAGCCGTTTTGACCAAAAAATGCAGATCATAAACCCCCTTCTTCTAAAAATGGCCGGGGACCCCCACCCAAAATTTCGAGCCTTACATGTATGAAAGGGGGCTTCGTGCGATCTAAGATACGGCTTAAGTATGATTTTTCAGAAAATTATTGAATAAAAAATGGAATAAAAATAGAACAGAAAATTTAAAAATTTTTAAAATTAAACAATGCAATGTACAAAAAACATCCGAATAATCTGATTCTATAACTGTAACCAGGGGCCGGTTTTACTAAACAAACTTAAGTAATTTTTTTGACTTAAGTCGGACTTAAATTTTAAGTTCGAAGTCAACAGTTTTACTAAAAAAATGACTTAAGTTCAAACTTAGTTCGGACTTCAAAAAATGACATAGTTCGCACTGAGCAAGATCCAGTTCTACTAAAGTTAAGTCAAACTTAAATTCTGACTTAAATGCGACAAATTTAAGTAATAGTTAAGCATGGGGGGTACCAGTCTTATATTTTTTCTTAACATGGCTGGACGCTTGCTTTTAATGCTGGATGAAGAACGTCCACATTTGCGACAAAATAGAATATTTCGAGATCGATTAAACCCATTTGATTTTTTCAATAATTTGGAACTATATCAGCGATACCGTTTTGATCGGCAAAGCATTTTTTACTTGTTGGATTGGGGATCATTTGAACAAGAAAGAAGCGGAGCTTTGTTGCCAGTTCAACAAATATTGATCGCTCTCCGCTTTAATGCAACATGATCATTTCAAATCGTCTGTGGAGATGACATTCTTGTATCAAAGCCAACCGCGAATGCTCTACTTGAGATAAAGTCAAAAAACTTGAAAAAATGTTAATTGCAAACTTTTTTTGAAAGTTAGTAGTTATAGGAACAAATTTGACAAGTCGCAGATGCACCTATGAGGATAATTGAATGTTTCTGTTCCTTTTTAGGATAATAGAACCACCATAAGCTTGCAGAGACCAACAGTGTATCATTATTTTTAAAGTTCGTTTTTGAAGCCGAAAATTAGCTTTTTTTTAGCCAAACTTTCGGCTTAAAAGTTCAAATATTTAAAATAATGAATTTTTTCAAATATTTTTTGTAGATCAGAAAAAACGAGTTTTATTTATACGTGTTTTAGCAATAAATAAGTGAACAAAATTAAGGGCTTGGCGGCAGAGGGTTTAAAGCTTAGAAAAGCAGGCGCTCATGGGCGGATAGTTTTTTGGCACCACCGTTTACTTTTTACATATCTATTGAAAAACGTTTCAAAAATATCAACTTAAGTCACTTTAATAGCCACAGGGTCGAAAGATTTTGCATAGCTAGAATATTTTTAAGATGCACATCTTTAGTCACGAAAATTAGTTTACAATTCGTGAGGTTCCTCCTCCAATGCCGTATCTATGCCTCCCTGGTACCGTTAAAACTGTCAGAATTTTTGTATGCCGCAATAATATCTTGGGAGTCGTGAGAAAGCGGTGAAGCTGGTGAAGCTGGTGGTCCACCACTGGTTCCAGAGGACGATTTCTTTATATCTGCGTTTTCGCCTTTGGCCTTGCTTTTCAAGTTAGCCCATTTTTTCTTGATTTCCTGTAAATCCCGTTTTGCTGCTCTGGAAAGGTCGCGTTCACATCGCTCAAAATATCATCCCATGCACGTTTTTTTCGTTGCTGAGCACCGGCAGAATTATGTTATCCTTCGAGGATATCTCGCTTAGCGAGACAAAGTTCTTTTAGACGTTGACTTTCTTTCGGAATTTAATTTATACCTCGTTTTTTAATGTCAAAAGACATTACGGCCAAAATCAAAACACAGCAAGCCAAATTTAACAAAACAAAATATGGCGCGAAATTTGCTTTCTTTTCTTTTACACTGCACTCATTGCTGTAAAGCAAAAAATTTGTGTGAAATTTGTTTAGATCATTGCTGTAATATGCTTTTGATAGATTTTATGCAGACTTGAGTCTGACTTAAGTCAGACTTAAGTTAGACTTAAGTGTCCGACTTAAGTCTGACTTAAGTTCGACTTAAGTCATACTCAAATTTTTAGTAAAACTGTCTTAATTTATTCTTAACGAAGTTCGACTTAAGTCCGACTTAAGTCTGAGTCCGAACTTACGTTAGTAAAACCGGGCCCAGGTCCGTATCCAGGATTCGCCCAAGGAGACAGACCCAAAATAAATTCGTTTGAATGCACGTTGGAAGCTTTTCGTCGAGATAGCTAGTGAAAACAGCATTTCCGACCTTTTTCAACATGCTTTATCCATTAAAATCATGAAAATCGAACTTTTCGAGAAAAAATTCTGTTTCTCAATAAGCTGTGAAAAATGTTGATTTTTTGGTCGCACAAAATTATAGATAATATTTCGCATATGGCGCGAGGTGACGAAAATTAGACGAATTTCTGACAAAGAGATGCAAGTTTTCCATATTTTCGTGCATTATTTTTAACTTCTTTACAGAAAAAGAAAATCTTTCGGTCAACGAGGAGGGTACCACCGGCCCTCCTCAAATAATATGATCAAGCATGATTTTAAGTGTATTGTCAGGTTAGGATTCGGCCAAGGGGAGGAGGCAGACCCAACATAAATTAGTCTACATCTCGAGAAATTCATCGGGATAGCTCGCAAAACTCGCATCGTTCGAAAAACATTTTGCTCAGATACTTTCTTTTTGGTCGCGCTTGAGCCAAAATTATGGAAAATACTTCACATCGGGCGAAAAGCGCCGAAAATTTTGGAGATTATACGTCAAAGACTTAAAATTTTTCCACCTTTTCATGTTTTTTTCTTGTTTTTTCGCCATACTACCATTTTTAAGGCCATTTTTTGACCTTCGAAAAATCTTGCACCCCCCCAGAATTTTCTCGCTGCCCACGTATGAGAACAACTAGCAATGCATTTGATTCACAACGCACATATAACGAAAAATTTAATCTCACATCTTAGCCAGATCAGTCAAATGACCGATTATATAGATTTGAGATTAATTACGTAGAGTTTAATAATTTAAATCTTACAAAAAAACCACTAGGCACCTTAAGGGCTATGATTAGGGATATAATTTATTTTATGATGCTCAATTTTCAAAGCCAATATGAACGGGAAACGATATAAGAAAAAAATTGAAATTAAAGAATGGAAAAATAAATTGAAAAGGGTAAGAACATCGGTTTGTGATATCGTTATGTATATTCCAGGCACGTAGCTGGCCGTCGTATTTTGGGGGGTCTAAGCCCAAAAAGGCCAAAAATAGCACAAAATAACGTTTTAAAAGTCCTAATTTTCCGATTTTTTCGAATTTGGGGAGGGTTCGAACCCCGCATTCCCCCCAAAGATACCTGCCTATTAAATACAATAATGCGGAAGCAGCAACCATGAATGAAAAACTTCAAAAAAATATTAAATAAATTACGATTTGTCAATCAGTTTAAACAATTCACGTGTATCTATGATCCACGCCGCTAATCAATAATTTTGAGAAAACATTCTGCAAACAATCCATTAAATTAGCAGCAACTGCGGCGGAAAAGCCGAGAAAATTGAAGCTAAGTTCATAGGCGCTGCATAAAGCCAAACCAACCACAATTGGCACCAGGGAACAAACGACCCTCAAACCACATTGTTCGTCTAACAACAAATACGCAATGATAACGGTGAAAAACGGAGCCGTGCTTTTGATCGTCTCGGTAAATGAGATCGATATGTATTTCAGGGCAAATAATCCTAAAAGGACGGTCGAAAACCTAAAAGAAAGAAAACAATTTTTTCAAATACTTCTGTTCTTCAAAAGACGCGCAGAATAGATTCATTTAAAGACGCACACCCATAGATGCGCATAGGGAGGATTAGAGTGGGGTCACCGCCACACGTGGGCGTGAAGGGGGTGTTTGGGGGAATTCACCCTCCCCGACATAGGTGGGCAGCACCGAAAATTTGGGTGGGGTGAAAAAATTTCTGGGGAGGGGAGGTGAAAAAATTTTCAAAAGTCAAAAAATGGTCTTAAAAGTGGTCGTATGGCGAAAAAACACCATTTTTCGACGTTTCTCATTGGGCACTATCCAATGGCATCAAAAAATCGCTAAAAACGCAGAAAAAATTCAAAATTTGAAATCTGGGGAGAGGATTTTTGATTTCTAGGGGGGGGAGTATTTCAACTTCTGAGGGGTGCATACCCCCCAAACGCCCAGGTGTGCTCCCAGGAGGCCGAATACCTCCCCCAAAAACCAAAATACGCCCCAGAATTCAATTTTTGAAATTTTCTCTCTTTTTTTGCGATTTGTTGATGCCAATAGATAGTGCTCGATGAAAAACGTCAAAAATTGTGTTTTCTCGCCATACCACCATTTTGTGACCTTTATAAAATCTTGCACTCCTCCCCCAAGAATTTCGGTGCTGCCCACCTATGGTCACAACGAGCAGTTTAGACCCGAAAGAGTGAATTTTCAGGCAATTATGACAAAATACATATAGCCAACAACATGATTTTTTGTTGTAAAAATTCTCTTTCTGATTAACCTGACCATGTTCATCTATAAATATGCGCAGCGCAGCATAGGAATAATCGAAAACGGGGGACAATGAAATTTCAAACTGCCTTTTCTGGGTCGAAAAATAAAGGATACAAGTCAAAAACATCTTTTTTCGGCGTTTCTGACGATGGCCAATCTTTTTAGAGCACAAAAACACAACAAAAACAAACAAAGTTGAATAAGTTGAACAAAATGTACTTAAAACATGAATATATGGCGCGATGAACAAATCATAGTAAAAACATGAGCATATGGCGCGAAGCGCCGATAATCTGTCACTTTTGTGAGCAAATAGATAGCTAAAAGCGCTTAAAAGCACCTTTTCTGCGAATTTTCAGGATATATTCGGAAACTTTTCAAAAATCGCGAATGCTGGGGGTGAAAAATTTCTGGGGTAAAAAATTATTGAGAAGTGAAAATTTTTTTAGGGTGAAACCCCTACCCCCAAACCCCCTGCCCTTAGATCATATATGCCCATCTCCGGTTTTACCTCCAAGAATGGCTACTATGCTGACCCTCCGCAGAATGCTGTCGACTCCCCATAATTTTCAATTTTTCAAAAACAAGAAACTTCCTATTCTAAGCGTTTTTATCGACCTTTAGGCTCGAATGTCAAATTTCCGATATGCTCTTTTTTGCATAAAAATATTTTTTCAATGCTTTCATAAAACCTATAAAAAACAAAAATTAAATATTGAAAATTTCTATTGGCTACTTATTGAAAGATATAATGCATACATAAGATGGTGTATGAGAGGGGTATTACTACACGTGGGCGTGGGGGTTTGGGGGTATGCAACCCGCAACCCCTTAGAAGGCCGAATACCCCCTTAGAAACCAAAATAATCCCCAGAATTCAATTTTTGAAATTTTTTTTTCTCGTTTTTTTCGCAATTTTTGATTCCCATGGATGGTGCTCAATGAGAAACGTTGAAAAATGGTGTTATTTTCGCCATATCACCATTTTTAAGACCATTTTTTATCTTAGAAAAATCTTGCACCCCCTCCCCAGAATTTTGATGCTGTCCACCTAAGGGTATTACTCCCCTTGAGCAGTGATCGACCGGGTACCCAGGCCCGGACCGGGCCCGACCGGTCATAGCAGGCCCGGGCCCGGGCCCGGCTGAAAACCACCGGGCCTCAACCGGGCCTCAAATAATTATCGTTAATATTTTAGACGTTTACTATTTCAGCTGTTGTCCATATTTCTTATGAATTTGCTAGCCTGTGATTCATACATTCCCATAGGGAGGGGGTGAAGGGGTATAACCCCCACCTCAGGGTCCGAGACTTGAATCACTGTCGGACGATTTTGAGCTATCAAACATTTTCTGCATGATTTTTGGGTTTAAAAGTAGCGAAGATACTAGAACTTTTTCGGCGCTTCGCGCCGACTAATACATTTCTGTTTTGTTTACCCATAAAATACCTAGAATAGACTTAATGATCTAAAAAGTCTAAATTTTTGATGAATTCTTATATTTTTTACTTACAAAAGCAACGAAACTAGTCAGAATGGTACAAAAAGTAGTTAAAAATGCAGTTTTTTTACATTAAAACATGCTATATAGGACGTTTTAGCCATTTTTCATATTTGACCTGCAAAAAAGGCTAGACTCTTAATTTAGTGGCCCTAAATTTTGGGATTTCACCCCCTGGACTTTCGACCTTGGGAAACTATGCTGTCATTCTATTTAAATCCATTTGCCTTACTTCTGCCCACCTGCTCATTATCATATACTTGTCAAGTTCATATGTGCATTCATCTTCTATACAACGCTTCAATCAGAGGCGTGGCCATGATTTTGGTTCGGGGGCATACACAAAAAATTTTTAAGACTAATTTTGCATTGAATATTAGTAACGTTATGTACCTATAATAAAACTGAGTTTTTCGACCTTTAGTAGTGTAGCCTAGCTAATTTATGGGTTTCTGACAATCAGGAATACAAAAATGTTAATCAGCGCGAAACGTCGGAAATTTTTTGAAATTTTCACCGTTTTCATGTAGAATTTACGGTCTTTTAATTGACAAACAGTTCGGAAATCATAAGAGGCGCAAAGCACCGAGGAATTTAGTAATCTTTTACTGTCCTTAACATTTTGTAGCCTGTGAATACTAATATTCTGTGATATTTTGCCTGATTTAGGCTATTAAACGCAATGCTGAAGCTTAACAAAAAGAAAGAACAATAACCAGCAGCGCCATACGCCGGAAAATTTTGACGTTTTAGCTCTTTAAACACAATTTATACCGCTTAAATCATACAGAATAGACAAATTAATTTCGGCGAACCCTTTTTCCTTTTCGTCCTTCCAAAAATCTCGCTGCACATGTACAACGAGATTCTACGGCGGGGGGGGGGCTGCGGTGGCGTGCTCAATCGCACCCTCGAAAATTTTGCAAAAAAAGCACTTGTTAAATACTATCGCTAAAATTTTCGCAAAATCGGCCAAATCTCAAGATATAATTCAGAAAACAGAAAATGCGCAAAAACATAAGAAAATTTGGCCATTCCTTTCATTTAAAATATGATTATGTGTCCTGTCCTTGTAAAGAAAGACAAACAAAGCAAAGAATAGACAAACTGGTACACAATCATTTTCGCACATTTACTGTTATGCTCAACAAGCATGCGCAGTTTCATTCAACGAACAAATAGAGCAATAACTGACTAAAGTGATGTGAATTGATCGATTATTTGAGCTAATTTAAGCTTTTGAACTCATTGGATCTGTATAAGAATAAATATAATAAAGACTCGGCGCGAAGCGCTGGAAAATTTTGACGTTTTTGCCTTTTTGGACTCAATTTTCTGGACACAATTATTACACTCGATAAATCAACAAAATTTCTGAAAGATTTCGAAGGGGGAATGTGCCCCCAATGCCCCCTGGCTACGCCTATGGCTTCAGTACGCGCCCTATTCTATACACTACACAATTTCAATTGACGTCAATGTACGCTGTAGTTTGAGTTCTGAAATCCAAACAGCATATCTTCTATCCGACCATATCATAGTCGCAGTTATGTCTCAATGCATAAATTTAATGCTTAATTTCCTTTAAATATATACATGAAACCTTGTGCTTTTTTAAACCGTCTTTAGTTGCACGTGCATTTAAATAATGTAATTGCGCGCTATTGTATTAGAAACTTTGTTCTTGCTTGAATATTGCTACCAAAATCCTTGCTAATTACTTAATTTATTTTTAGAAAGATTGAATAATTAACAGAGCTTAGAATTCAAAAACCTTCTTGATACAGCAGTAAGCCTTGCGTTTGACAAATAACAAATTTAAAATCGGTCTAAATATGTATCTTATGCATAACATTATATTGGAAGCAAGGCATGTTGTTAGTATATAAGCCTGGGCCCGGGACCGGTACCAAGCCCGACAGCAAAGCCCGGGCCCGGGCCCGGTATTTTTTGAGCCCGGTCGATCACTGCCCGAGCTTTAAAAACTCATAGCCAAATTTGATCAGGAAAACATTGACATTCTGCCTATTTTGGGCTCCGAAAACTAGCTATACCTACAACCTCCTTTGACTCAGGAACATAGCGTGCGAGTTCAGAAATGCTATACAGTTGTTTTTTTCCGAGTTTTAAAAGGGGTTATACTAATTTTCCTTACTTCAAAAAGAGCTTAATAGCTATATTTACTTTAGAACAGATTTTATGGCTACGTTTGTTAGTTGACAAGGCCACAAATACTCGAAAACGATGGTTATGCAGCAATTTTTTCCTTTTTTGTGCAAAAACTTCGAATTTTTTGTACAATCGAAAATCAGCCAAAAACTGACTATACTTTGTATACAAAATGCACAAAGATCTCTCCAAAAATCTTTGTACGAGCCTCAAAATCTTAGTCCCGCACAAAAATAAAAAACACGGTTATGAAGCGATGTAATCATTGTATCGCTGTAAAATCGTTTTTTATGGAGCATTTATCTATCCCGAAGTTTTCGGTTTCACCCCACCTGAAAGTTTGACCTTGCGCACCAATGGCGTTGTTCCATACTTATTTTGCAGAAGGCATATAAATTTCCACTGAAAAAATTTGAAAAATCTAAGTTTGACCCTATATAAAAACTATGTGGCGCAAAAAAATCAACGCTGACTATAAACTGCCATGGCGACAAAAATCATTTTTTCTTAAGTTCCATTATTTTGCAATCTTTTCTTGCATAGGATGTCAAGCGAACTTCGTATAAATATTTTGTAGCAGTAAAAAAGTACTTCTTGTCAATGTTAATACATTTTTCAAAAAAATTTGGAAAAATGACACTTCTTTCAAAAATATTATAATTGAATCAAATAGGTATCGCTGAAAACTGAAATTTTTTTCAAATATGAATAGTAAGGTCTAGCAGACAAGTCTAATGAAATATCCGCGTCAAACCAGGGACTTGACCTATCTTTCTGCATGTGGTTTTTTAGGACCCATGGTTTTCTTAGGAAAAAGTGGTTTTTTCTTAATTTCATATTTCATGCCGGCTTGCAACAGAAACTTGCGCTCGTGGATTCTTGTATATGTCAACTTGTAGGTATAGGGCACCTGTCAAAAAGAAGTGGTCGTTTACGTGTTCTGTGCTATTATTCCATCTAAAAATATGAGCGAGAAACATGAAGATGGTTTTTAGAGATCAGGACTATATTTATGATAAAACGTTTTATTCCCGTCCTTCGCACTTCAAGAGCATCATATTATAGTAAGTGCAAAACCAATTAGTCAGCGACCGGCAGTAATGATAACGAAAGACCTTCTGATGTGTAAACCTATAAGTTGTGGGTTCGATCGCCCTCGTCATGCGCCAGATTGAAACACAAATCAAAATTAAATAAAAGAACCAAAGCATGCAGTAAAATGGGTGATGATTATCAATCTGTGCTGCATGCGTTTAAAAATCTTACCTCATGAAACCAACTATGGCCATATTCCTCCAAAACCCGCGAGGAGTAGTGATTCTTTCAGTTTTTCGATATAATCCACAAGGAAAATACATCTGCACGAATCCAAGGAATGTCGTTGAACCCATCTGGAAGACGCCTAATTAGGCAAAATTTGGTATTTTAACATTTTCAAACCCGGGAATTCTGGGGAACACTTAAAATTATTTGCCGTGCTTTTTTACGTAAGTACTTAATTATATAACTGTAGAAAGGGGATTAATTTCAGGTTTCTCACCGTATAATGTAATGGCTTTGAATTAAAAGCTTGGGAAGTTAAAAACCGGTTTGAAAAATATCAATGATGCACGTGATACTGAATCAGTCCAATTAAATGACAATTATCAGCGATAAATCATTAATGCGCAACTGTCTTCAGATTTTCAAAACTTCGTGACTGATTTCCGAGGAGCTCTCAATTAATGAATGATGTCAGTTTTAAAGAACAACAGAAATTTTTTGTGATGCTACGTGCTCGTCATTTAATTTATGATAAAAATTAATTTTTCCGCTGAAAAGCCAAACAAAGTATAAGCAATTCAGTTCGAACATGTATTTTTGACTTTATCATTTTTGTTCCAATTTCCACTTTAAAAGTTCGTTCATTTTCTGTAAAAAAACTGTTAATTTACCTATTGATTAACTGCAGTTCTTGGATTTAAGACTCCCGATTCTACGTTTTCTATTCCGAATTAGTCGTATCTAACAGCTGTACTAAGCCATAAAGATGATGTATGTACAAATTGTAGACATCTTTTTCTTGCCAAGATTGTGGCTAATGCGAAAAATATTCGCGACTGCACAAGCTTAACTTTCAAGAAATTCCTTAAATTGCGAATTACGAAACAATACTTATATATGATGTTCGGTCAGAAGCGATCACAGCATCGAATCTCGCTTCCTTCTCTAACTGATCCTATAATTAATTTTATGCATTCCGTCTGTAACAGATCATCGAACTTCATTTATAGGATCGGACAGGATGAAAAAAATTAATATAGAGTGCAAAAGCTGAAGAAATACCATAAAGACAATAACGTTATGGCCTTAACGCTGACCAATCCGATTCACGCTATTTATTTCGAGATGAACAGTGTTCACGACTTTTTTGCTATTAAAACGACCAGATGGTCAAAATGAAGTATAAAACGCTTTTTCGTGGTAATATCGCATTTTGAAGGCATTTCAAGTTCATTTTGACTGCAGTATGTTGCTTTTAACTCTTAAGAAATATAGAAATTAATAAATTTTTGGCGCTTTCTGAGTAAAAAGTATATAAAAGTATTGATCCGACGCGAAGCGCCTAAAAATTTGGACATTATCACTGCTTTTGTCCTCGAAAATGATGTAAAAACGTTCAATCCGCTCAAAATGCTGGACAGTACTTGTCTGACTGACCCATCAGCGGGGGGTAATACTCCCTCCCCCTACGTGCATGTTAGGGATATGCCGGTTAACCGGAACCGGAACCGGCTGGAATCAACCATTTTTTGGGACCGGAACCGAAACCGAGAACCGAGTTTTTGATATTCTAAGAACCGGAACCGGAACCGGAACCGATTTTTTGATTTTCTAAGAACCGGAACCGGAACCTGTACCGATCTTTTCTGGAGTCGGTTATCGGTTTTTTAAAATTAGAGTTAAAAATCGAACTTCATAAAATTTAGTGAAGACATGAAGCAGCAATTCAACCTATTATTACCCAAAAGTTTACAGACTAAAACTTAGTATTGTTCCGGGTAAGTTATATTTTAAAAATAACAGCCGTTCTGCTTTTCCGCCATGTAGCCTGTTTCTGAGAGGGTCGTAAATGATTCCAGTGCAAATGAACAGCTGTTCCAATAGAACACTTGTAGCTGGCGCTGCAAGCAGCGGCGAATCTAAGGGGGTGGAGCCGCCCCTTATTTGCCAATAATATTTGGCGAGATAAAGAATGGATATACAATTTGCAATTATTTTTTGGCCCTCAATTTCTCAAATTTTTTCGGCGCTACGCGCCGGATGATATACCTATTAATGCCATTTATTTACTTTCTTGGCCACCTGGAAGCAGGTTTCAAAACAATTTTAGCAGCAGAAACAGCTATTTTTGCATAGTTTTCTTCTATTTTCAATTAAAAATTTCGATCTTTCGCATCAAACGCTATAAATACAGTAAATCAAGCTGTAAATCATGCTTCTTGACGTGTATCCGTCTTAATCTCACAAAATTTCCGGCGCTTCGCGCCACGGTTTTTTGTATTCGGCAAACATTTTTCCCGATATGCAAAGACTTTTCGGGACCGTCTTTGTACACGTACGAAGATTTTTGGAGAGACAAAAATTACTAAAAAGGTCTAAAATTCGCAGAAATTTACGACGCTTCGCGTCGAAATGACTGATTGTGTGCTCTATTTATCTTTATATTGGCAGAAACTGCATTTCGAAAGGAAAAATGTCAAATTTTTAGGCGCTTCACGCCGTTTTAAGACGATTCTTAGTGATTTTTGCCCTTAGAGACCCATAAATTAGCTGAAATACACTATCAAAAGTCGAACAACTCTGTTTTTACCACACTAAAATCGCTACTGTATCACATTATGGTACCCGAAAATTTGTGTGTACACAATGCACAAAGACTTGGGGATCATCTTTGTACATGTCAAACGGACCTTGTACAAAAAAACCGCTTCGCGCCAGAATTCTGATAAAGTCAAAGAATTTTAGTGATTTTTAGCACAAAATTGTCAAAAATTTTAAAATTTTAAGAAAAACTATTGCGTCAAAAGTGATTCAATGTAAAAGTATACATTGTAAAACGCCGAAAAAACGCTGTCTCGCGCATTAAGGGCAAATTTTTGGACCTATTTTCGACTGTTTTTGGAAGTTGGGATACTGCCCCCTTAGGAAAATCCTAGATCCGCCACTGGCTGCAAGATACTGCTTAGCTGTAAACGCGAGAATGGGCAAATTTTTCGACTTATCTTTCCACCATTGCAGCAGATCTTCGTCATAAATTGAGCTTTTCGATTTCGTATAAGTCTCCAATTAAGAAACACATAGATAATATTCAGTGATTTATGAGTAAATTGTCAACTAGACGTAAAAGTTATTTGAATGTGCAGTTGCCAGATAGAAACGACTTCCTGAATAATTTATCTTTCGAGTACATCTTCACATGTTCCGGTGGAGTCAAGCTATCAAGAGCGTACATATTTTAACACAGGAACCGAGAACCGGAACCGGAACCGACGGTTCTCTAGTTGAAGAACCGGAACCGGAACCGACGGTTCCAACTTAAGCAAGAACCGGAACCGGAACCGGAATTCTTGTTTTCCAAGAACCGGAACCGGAACCGATTTTTTTGAAAAACCTGGAACCGGAACATCCCTAGTGCATTATGACACGCGACAAAAACATCCGTTTCTCGACGTTTCTGACGAAGCGCAGCCTTTTTAGAAGTAAAATAGTTTTTAAAAATTTTAAAACAATATTGAAAAAATTCAAGTAAACTGAATAAAACATACTTAAAAAATGAGTATACGGCGCGACGCGCCGAAAATCTGAAATTTTTGAGCTAGCAGATCACTTAAAACGCATAAGACATCACCTTTTCTATAAATTTTCGATAGGGGGTGAAAATCCCCAACCCCCTTCGGAAAAGATCATTTATGTCCATTTGAAAAAGAAGGAAAATCTTATTTGACTTAGTCCGAGATTTAGAAAAGCATAAAAAGGGAATG
Organism: Mermis nigrescens; assembly: GCA_036768485.1. Classification (NCBI taxonomy): domain Eukaryota; kingdom Metazoa; phylum Nematoda; class Enoplea; order Mermithida; family Mermithidae; genus Mermis; species Mermis nigrescens. The sequence goes on along the minus strand of JAVLUZ010000142.1, from coordinate 13,901,023 downwards.
AAACGTAGCTATAATTTTGTACTGAAAGAGCCTTTTTTCTTGCACATGGTCGACAAATTTTTGTACGCGCTAGAAACTGCCCCATAAAATAAATACGACATTGGAACATTTCCTGTGTCGCTTTGAGAATGGTAGTAGGATAGTAAATGGGGAAATCCCACACATTGAGTAAGAATTTGTTTACCGTCCTCCCCCATTTTTGGCAAAAACTTGCTTCTTTTTACAATTTTTAAGGCAATTTTTTGCCATTTTCGACAAAAATTGAATTTCATTTAGTATTTGCATATCACGCCGTAAAAGGACAGATTGTCCCTCTTGAAATTTTGAGCTGTCACGTGTTATGTTGCAATCATTACTTACAGCATTGCAGTTTTGAGTTTACCCTCATTTCCGACCACCTCGTCTTTAGTTATTTACGTCGAATATCGATAAAAACGTTAAATGAAGTACTGGAAGGAATCAATAAAGGTTACCTAAAAGCGTAGGCTCGCCTTGCATTGAGCTAAGAATATATTTGTTGAGAAATAGAGTGCAAAAGCTGAAGAAATACCATAAAGACAATAACGTTATGGCCTTTACGCTGACCAGACCTTCTTTGCAATCTACTGTGGCACATTTTTCGTCGGGCGATAAATCAAATTCTTTGGAGCAATGACCCATAGCAGAATTCAAATTATTATTAGTGCATGTGGGATGCTTATTTGATCGATGAACGATATTCCAATACAGGATACTATTCATCCAACTTGGCAAATAAGTGTCACAAGACGATCCATTGACTGTGTGCTTATGAAAATACTTCATCAAAGAAACTATTATCAAGCCATCACCTATGAAGCCAATGAAAACATAAATTAGTACTTAATGTCGGTCATTTTTAATCTGCCACAAACATAATTTTTTAGTTTAGATCAACTAGAATAAAGGCAAAAGTGACTCACAATAATGATAAATTAATGTGAAAAATAGTTTATGCCAGTTTTAATTTACCATTTACATAGCCTGAAAGTTTGGCCTCAAAGCGTTTTTCCAACGCTTTGCATCTGTTCAAATCTTCGAACTTTATTTTATCTGTCATTCAAAAGGCCGCAAATCCAAATTGAAAACCGTTATCTATTTACAGAATGGACAAAGGTTTTATACCATTCTATGGCGAGCGACAACCAAATCATTCATACATTCACCACAATCACCGTTTTCCCTATACCCAAATTTTCTTCCACATTTCAAATTTTGGTTCACATTTTAGGGGTCTAAAAACGTTCAAAAATTGAGCGCTCATGTCGAAAAACCAATTTATTTCCGCAGAAAGTTCATGTTACATGTGATGGTGAGTCCGAAAACGGGATTTTAAAAATTTTGTAATTTCAAATTTAGAGTACCTACTGCAATAAATATGACGATCAGTAATATGTTCCATCTCCTAAAAGTGCGTTTTCAGACCTTAACTGATGCAATTTACCCGATTTCGGGAGTCTCATCAAACAAAAAATGCAATAATTCATTAATGTGGCGCGAAGTGCCAGAAAATTTTGATGTTTTTAACGTCTTTAACTCGAATTAGTGGCCCTTTTAGTAGCTGACGTTTTGTAGAAACTCAGTTGGCGCGAGGCGCTATAAAACGTCATTTCCACAATCTCAACGCCTAAAAAATAATTAATCAAGTTTATCAGAATGTTCCGGTTTTTGGCTAAAAACCTCATTTTCTGCCATTTTCAAGGTTGCTGATTACAACGAAAAAGTAAGTTCTATTGCGCGGAAACTAAACAAAAATTTTTTAATTTATTTTGTAATTATTTTTTCATATTTTTTAAACTTTCTTCATGATCATCGCTGAAAACATTTAAGAAAAGAAAACAAAAAAGGTTTTTCGACACCGGAAATAAAGTTGAGAGCCCAATTTCTAAGCACCTTTCCGAGCAGATGAAGAGCTGGGCAGCCTAAATGAAGTGAACGATTTGTTAACTGACGTCTAATACGTTTTTCTAACGTCATGCTTTAGCTTAGGCTGTTATGTGCATTCACATTGGTGCCAGCGCATGAGCTAAGCCTGAGTTGAATGGAGCAAAGATTGCGGAGCGAGCGAACCGAGCAAGGCAAAAAATGCGGAGCGAGCGAACCGAGCAGAGCAATTGTTTCCCTTTGACTTCGTTCATGCCTGGTACCAATCTGAATTCTCAAACAGCGATAAATGCGATAAAATCTGATAAAAAATCTCTCAATTTTTTCAAAAAGAATGAAAAAATATATGGTTTTCGCGCAATAAATCTACCAACGGTAAACAAAAAAAATTACGGAAAAATTTTTTTAAATTTTTAATTAATTAATTAATTAATTAATTAATTAATTTTTTTAATTTTAATTAAGAAAATAAATTTTCTGGTTTCCGCGCAATAAAATTAATTTTTTCTTAGTCAGCGACCTTGAAAATAGCAGAAAATGACATTTTTAGCCAAAAAAGTGAAACATTTCGATAAACTGCATGTTTAATTTCCGAAATTGTACCCAAAAAAGGAAACCAAATTACAAAACTATGACGAAACAATTCAGTTCAGTTTCCAGAAGCAATGAGAACATTAAAACTTATAGTAAATCGGTTTATAGCACCAAAATACTATGGCTTCTTTAAGCAATTAATGTTGAAGATTTAAAAGGAATATGGTGCATACAAATTAGCGCGGAACGCTAAAAAATTTTAAGTCTTTTGCTTATCTAAATTTTGCGCAATATAAAAGCATGCAGAACAGAAAATCTTTATTCCTAAGCAAATAATGGAAAAAATTACCTGGGTAGATAGCATAGTTGCACAAGGTCAGAGTCGGCAGGGGGTGAAATCTTAAAAATCAAACAGTTAATTTATCATTCACGATTTTTTTGCTATTTTAGCGATCAGAATGGTCAAAATAGCCTAAAAACGTTTTTTCGTGGTAATATCGCATTTTAAAAGCATTTTTAGTTTGTGTTGACTGCATTATATCACTTTTAATACTAAAAAATGCAAAAATTTATCAATTATGGGCGCTAAAGTACTTAAAAGTACTGATCTGGCGCGAAGCGCCGGCAAAATTTTGAGACTTTTACTGCTTTTTATCTGAAAAATGATGCAAAAAAACGTTCCATCAGCTTAAAATTGCCGGACAGTATTTGTCCGGCTAACCCTTGGGGGGTAATACCCCCTCTCCTTATGTGCATGTATGGTGGATAGTTCATCTTAGCTTATCTAACTTGGGTGATAAATTCAGTGCGATGATCCAAAATTGTGCGAAGCGCCTGAAATTTCTCGCATTTTAACACTTTTTAGCTCAAAATTGGGCGTTCTAGGCAAAATTACCTAATGCGATAGGCCGAAATTTTGAACTTTTAGCATGTTCTGTGCAAAATTTCTTTTATATCTGGGCCAGGCCAATGATAAGTAAATCTGTGCGGAAAATACAGCTTCTTCATCTTAGTCAAGTACCCTAGAGTAGGCTGTCAATAAAAGTGAAGTGACCGGCGCAGCGGGCAAGAGCATCAATAAAAACATTAAAAATTTCGCCCTGAAAAATTATGGAATTCTACCTTTCTAGGACGCATTTTCGTACTATAAAAATTTTCCACAAGGTGAACCAAGCACAAAAATTTTGGGCTATGTTCAAATTGTGAAAAATTTTTGAAATGCAAAAAATGCGTCCTAGAAGGGTAAAATTCGATTAATTTTTAATTTATTGATGTTCCTACGTTCCGCGCCGATTGCAGCATTTTTATCGGAACTTTCCCTCCTTCAGCAGTCGTTTAAAGAAAATTAGTTTTACCTTAGACTATAAGTAAGTGCAAATCGCCTTTATAGTCCTTGCGCAGGTTATTAATATTACACATTGTCTTATCACAGCAATTTATAGATCGAATTGCATTGCATTGACGTCATTTTATTGTGTTATTTGATTTTTGCCTTTTTTCAATTTGACCAAATTTGTATTATTTTAATTCCGTCTCTGTCGCAATAAGCTATTTCATTTGATTTCAAATGGAGCTATGCGGTTGCGTAATGCTGTTCTTCGATGATTTGTCAATAAACCCAAAAAATTCGTTTGGCTATTTCAACTTAATGACAACAAAGAGCTGCAAAGTGTTTGTCGCTATGAGAAGATAACCTATTTGCAAACGTTTTCAGTCAATAGAAATTCAAAAGTATGGAGTAAATTCGTGCGCTTTGTACAGATTGCGTTTTTAGAAGCTGCTTAGCATAGAGAAAATGACAAATCTACAAAAGATTCGCTTCTCATGCATTTGAGAATTTTTTCAGTCATTCTGGCATGGAAATATCAGAAAATTTCAGCGCTTTGCACCAGTCTATTTCATCTATTCCTCAACTAAATTTAGGACCATGATTTGCACGATTTTATGAAAATTTTAACGATGAAATCCAATACTTCAGTGCTTAATTCTGCAAAAATTTTCACGGGCTCTGCCCCGGAACCCCGCCGGGGACGCTTGAGCGCGCCATCCCAGACCCCCAGCCCCAAAAGAGAGGTTTTACGTTGCATTCTCTGTAATTCAAGGTTCTATCCGAGTGTTAAACCTTGTGAAGTGCGCAGCATTGAGGAGTAACTTAAGAATATGGTACTTTAATAATACTAAATAATAAACTTCAGAAAAGTGAATTTTTTCGCTCAGTACTTAGAACATGTTGAAAGAAGGCGCGGAAACAAAATTTCATCCGTCTACGATCAATATTACAAAAGCTATGGGTTTCTTTAATTAGCCTCTTCTTGACCTAAGCAAGCATCTTCTCAACCTAAGTATTTGAATATTCAAACAGCTGAATTCAGAATCACATGCAAATACCCAATTTACGTCAACCTAAGCATCTATACAATGACCTAAGCATCTATACATCGAACAACATTCAACCACTAACCTGTAAAGGTAAATGATCGCCCTCCTTTGGTTAAGTTTGAGCTCAGTATTGTAGCCTCGGCTTCAAATAAGCTGAAGCCCACTAGCTCAGTTGGTCCCGATGGGCTCTCAGCTTACTTTTTGAAACAGATTAAAATTGTCTTAATTGAACCACTTTCAAGCATTTTCGAAGTTTCATATCGGACTGGCCGGCAGCCGAAAATTATAGGCCTATATCTCTTTGTTGCGTTTTATGTAAAGTTATGGAGTCAATAATTAATAATACCATCATGAACTATTTTGACAGAACTTGTCTGATAAGTCAACAACAATTTGGGTTTTTAAAAAACAAGTCTTGTTCATCCCAGCTGCTAAAGTGTAAAAACAAGTGGACTAAAAGTTTAGACAATCACGTTCCGATGGACATTATTTATATTGATTTCTGTAAAGCCTTTGATTCTGTCGTTCATTCGAAACTTCTGTTAAAACTTGAATCCTTGTGAGTTTCAGGTACACTATTAAGCTGGATTACATCATTTTTAGCGGGAAGGTCACAAAATGTGAAGATAAATAGTTGTTTCTCAAACCCACAACCGGTAATTAGCGGTGTCCCTCAAGGCAGTGTTTTAGGGCCTACATTGTTTTTAGTGTTTATAAATGATTTAGTTGATTGTATTAAACATAGTGATATTATGTTGTTTGCAGATGATGCAGAAATTTTTAATGTTTCATGTAATGCTGATCTCTTACAATCGGATATGGATTCATTACACGCATGGACCAAAAAATGGCAGTTGCAAATCAGTTATGGTAAATGTGCAACGTTGTATTTGGGGTATGGGAATCCTAGAAACAACTATAAACTGGGTTTTCAGGATTTAATTGTTCCTGAAGGATCTATTAAGGATTTGGGAGTGTATATTAGTGATGACCTATCTTCTAGCATTCATTGTATAAACACTGCGTCTAAAGCTTCTCGAGTTGCATCACTGGTCCAGAAAAGCATTGTCTCAAAAAATATTGAATTAATGGTAGAAGCTTTTAAAGTCTATGTAAGACCCACTTTGGAGTATAACTCGGTGGTTTGGAACCCTTATTTGATTAAAGATATTAACTGTATTGAAAAAGTTCAGCGTAAATTTACAAAAAGAATACTATGGCGACAAGGTGACTTGTCTAACAATGAGCGGTTGGGTTTGTTAAATCTTGAAAGACTCGAAACTCGGCGTATTCATTTTGATCTCACTTTTGCTTTCAGAATAATCAAGAGAAGTTACTTTCCTTTGAAGACTTTTTCGAACTCGCACCCGAAAGGGGTACCAGATCGGTAAGTGATATAAAGCTCTATATCCACAAATTTCATTTGGACTGTAGGAAAAACGACTTTGCAAACAGGACGGCTAGAATCTGGAATACTCTGCCCCAAAGTATTGTTGATTGTAAATCTTTTAAACGGATTAAGAGTTTGATTTCTAAACTTTGTTTAGATGAGTTTCTAAAGGGGCGTACGTGAGCGCGATCCGCCTGTACGTCTCAGCCATTACTATGCTATGCTGATAAAGGTTCTTTTGTTCCTTCGACATCTTTTATTATATCCTTTTTCATGTAATTTCTATTGCATTTTCTACGGCAGTAATTGCTAATAAAATATTATGATTATTATTATTATTATACATCGACCTAAGCATCTATACATCGATCTAAGCATATATACATCGACCTAAACATCTATACATCGACCAGAGCGGGAGCGACCTCGACCTAAGCAGCTTGAAACACCTTTTTAGATATACTAAGCCTAAGCCTTAGTATAATAGAAGCAAAAACTTAGATTTTTGTATATCTTGTCAAGTAAAACCGAAAAAACATGCAAAAAAAATATGAAAATTTTTTTAAGTTTTTAAAATTTTCAAACAGCTTTTCGCGCCTTTTTTCTTTCTTCTCCTTCAATGCTATGCTTCCTCCCGTAATTTCAGCCCATATTATTTATTTCTGACAAATGTGTAAGTCCTTGGATCGAGCCGTTTAATCGTCCCACCCAACACTCACATAGAGAGTTGCCTGCAATTTTGCAAGTATGGCTCAGATTTCCACCAAATTTTTTTTCCGCGATTCAATTTACCATGTTCTACCATTTTGGCAAAAAAATTTTGGAATTCCATATTCGCTTTGCTCCTTTTCTAAAAGTACCATATTCTTAAGTTTAGCCCAGCATTGATTGCAAAAATTTTCAAAAAATTTTTTTTCTGCATATTCATTGTTGCAGGACAATGTGAAAAGTCCAAAACAGGTATTGTTTCATGCCTATGACGCATTTTTATGCGGTTGTTATGGGCTTATATGAAAAAATTTTCGGACTAGTTTCCCGCACCGTTTTTCCCCAGCGGTTTGATTGACATTATAGACCAGACCCAAAATTGTGTCCCACTTTTTCCAACCTTTTTTCACGTTTTAATTGGAGGTCTAAAAAGGTTAAAAATAAAGTGCCTGTGTTAAAAAATCAGTGTTTTTTTAAGTATAAAATCCTATGTACACATAAAATAGCGGTGGTGTTTGATGCACTATTTGTATAAAAATTTTGCGTTCTACTAGAAATATCACGATCAGTATATGTTATTTTGTTGAAACTTGAATTTCCTCAAATTATCAAACGGCTTGAAGCGTCCGAAATTTTTAATGTTTTGCCTCTCTAAAACGCATTTTTGCATTACAAAAAAACCAACCAAATCCGTGCAAAAGCTACGGATTTTCAATCGTAGCAAAGTTCTAGACCAGATTGTCAATAAAAATGCTGCAATTGGCGCGGCGCGGCTTATAGATTAATAATCCAGCGGGAAAATTCTAAAATTTCAGCTCTCGAAAACGCATTTTTGCGCCACAAATATTTTCCACTAATGCCAACCATACCAAAAAAATTTTCCATTTTCCAAAATTTTGGTTGAGAAATAGACCAAAAAGCGGAAAAAACGGTGGTCAGAAATGTCCACCCGATTTTAATCTTTAGAAAAAACGCCGATCACATCGCACACACCCAACTATTATCCAGTCCAGCAGTGTTGCCAGGTCCCAAAATCCAGATTCTCCTGCACAGAGGTAAAATTGGGGAAAAATTCTCCTGCAATTCTCCTGAAAATATTTTGATTCTCCTGAAAATTCTCCTGGCTCATATTTTGCAGGAAAGGTTGTACAGCAGATCTACAATTGTATGTACACATGCATATCAAGCATGCTCAGGCCAATTTACCTTGGTTCACCCAACTATTTTATTCTGATCTCTTGCCTGTTAATCCTAAGGACACTCAAGGCTAAATAATGAACATTAATTCTCTCACAAAAAACTCATGGAGCATATCTGCATTATACAGGCAAATGCAAAAATAATGGACTAATGCAGCACCACAAAGTATAACATTTTATTCAACATCAACAGCTGACAAACATTCAATAACAGATTCCTGATCTTCATCAGGATATACTGCTCAGGGGCCTAAGCTAAAGAGGTCGCATTGTTTACAATACACATTATTCGAAAAAACAGTTTCTGTGCTTAAAACAGTGACCGCCAATTTTCAATTGCACTTACATCATCAAAAATTTCTGAAAAAAGCCCTGTTTGCAATGTCTTTTGAAAAAATAAATAATACTTTATTACTAATTGTATGTAGTTCAGTAGCAAGCAAATCCTTACGTTTTGAAATATATCAAAAAAATGTTTATAGGCGCTTTGCAAACACCGTTTTTTTCCCAGCGATTTGGTTGACATTATAGACCAAACCCAAAATTTTTTTCCACTTTTTCCGACTTTTTTCCACATTTTTTGGGAGGTCTAAAAACGTTCAAAATAGAGCGCCTGTGTTGAAAAATCAGTGTTTTTAAGTGGAAAATTTTATGTACACATGCAATAGCGGTGTCTGATGCACTTTTTGTATAAAAATTTCGCGTTCTACAAGAATATCACGATCAGTAACGTTATTTATGTTGGAACTTGAATTTCCTTCCTTCAGTAAAGCATTTTAGCCAATTCTGAAGTCGTTTTTGACAATTAAAACTATAATTTATCAAATGGCGCGAAGCGCTAGAAAATTTTGAAATTTTAGCTCTCTAAATCATTTTTGCATTTCAAAAACTGTACAGAAGGTAAGGATATTCAATCGTAGTGGTTTTAGGACCAGATTATCGATAAAAAATGCTGCCATTGGTGCCGCGCGGCTTAAACATCAATAACAAGTAAGAATTAAATCAATTCGGCGCGAAAACTTTTTGTAGTTTCACCTCTCTGAAACGCATTTTTGCATTACAAAAACTAACCGAATCCGTGCAGAAGATAAGGATTTTCAATCGTAGTAAAGTTTTAGATTAAATTTTCGATAAAAATGCTGCAGTTGACGAGGCGCGGCTCAAATATTAATAACAAGCGAAAAATTTTTGTAGTTTCATTTCTCTAAAACGCATTTTTGCATTACAAAAACTAACTGAATCCGTGTAGAAAATAAGGATTTTCAATCGTAGTGAAGTTCTAGATCAAATTGTCGATAAAAATGCTGCAGTTGACGCGGCGCGGCTCAAATACTAATAACAAAAAAGAATTAAATCAATTAGGCGCGAAGCGCCGAAAAATTTTTGTAGTTTCACTTCTCTAAAACGCATTTTTGCATTACAAAAACCAACTGAATCCGTGCATAAATTAAGGATTTTCAATCGTAGTGAAGTTCTAGACCGAATTGTCGATAAAAATGCTGCGATTGGCGCGGCGCGGCTTAAGGATTACTAATAAGTAAGAATTTAATCAATTCGGCGCGAAGCGCCGAAAAATTTTCGAAGTTTTAACTCTCTAAAATGCATTTTTAACATTACATAAAGTTTCCACAAATGCCAACCAAGTCCAAAAATTTTTTTTATCTCCCAAAATTTTGGTTGACAAATAGACCAAAAAGTGGAAAAAAACGGTGTTTGCAAACGTCTATGAAACTGATAAAAACAATTAGACGGTGTGTAAAGCTATGTATTTCTGCACTTCGTGATATTAAGTGAATAAATGAATGAATGAATGAATGATTTACTACGGAAGCACGAAACTTATTTGGATATAGTTATAACTTAACACTTAGGTCTTAACTATGAACGAAATAAATTCTTAGTGTGAAAGATCTCTAAGTATAAAAATATATACAACTAACTAACTGCAGTATGAATGAATGAATGAATGAAATAATGGAGTTTTTGAAGAATATGGTGTGAACCGATTTTTGCGCCAATCCGGCAGAACTGCCATACAATTGCGCAAAAACGATACTTTGTGTCACTAACAGACGCGGAAAAAAAAATAAACCAAATCCATACAAAACTCACAGAGTTACGGTACTTAAAACATCATACTTCGACATTCACCATTTTGAGCCACTTTAAGGAATTTTAGCAGTTTATTAAAGGTTTCTAATTTGTACAAATTAATATTTTCCTGCCATTTTCAAGGTCACAGATTACAAAAAATTAAGTTATACTGCGTGAAAACCAAGATTAAAGAAAAATTTTTTTTGTAATTTTTTGCACAAATTTTCAAATTTTTTTTAATTTCACTATTTTTAGCATTGTTTACATCCAGTTAAAGATTTCTACTTAAATACGATTCAAGCAGCATTTTTAGATTATCTTAAAGTTCCAACCATTTGAAGATTTAAGCAGCGGAATGCAGAATAACATGTACCCAACTTAGGTCGACCTAAGCATCTATACATCGACCTGAGCATCTATACATCGACCTAAGCATCTATACGTTGACCTAAGCATCTATACCTCGACCTAAGCGGGAGCGACCTCGACCTAAGCAGCCGAAAACACCTTCTCAGATAAACTAAGCCTAAGCCTAAGCGCCATTTGAGCAGAAACTTGAATTTTCACATTATCTAGACAGAAAGAACATGCAAAAAATTGTTTTTTCAAATTTAAAAATTTTCAAACAAAATTTTTTTCCATAAAATAAAAGTTATTTTTTCGTAATCAGCGACCTTGAAAATGTCAGATACATATGTTTTCAGCCCAAATTCGGAACATTTTTGGTAAACTGTAAAATACCTCACTAAAATACCTATATCCTGAGTGACTCTATCTTTACTAATGTTGGTCCGTTTTTCATGAAATTTTTTCCGCACTTTCTTTATGCATGTCCTCATCATTTCAATCAATATCGTTCCTTTCCACGTTCATCTGCAAGTTTTCCGTTCACACCATATAGTAAAGTTTAGCCGAAATAATTTATTACTGAAACGCGACAATTACGAAAGATGTAAAAGAGTAATAAAACGTACGGTCAATAGAATAAAAGCGTACAGCAAAAGGCGATGAGCGAGTCATGAAAATGACGATTCAAGCCCGCCCTATAATAAATTTGGATAAGTTGACATCAATTAATCTAGATTTGAATATATTTAAGTTAGGGGAAGAGACTACAAAATCAGGTAGATGATTCCAAACAGAGATATACTTATAGAAAAAGTCAAATTTTTGTAAATTAGAACGGACAAGAGGAACAACTAGCTTGAAACGATTTGTGCAGCGAGTAGTATTTTGATTAAGCACAAAAAAATCTGTCATGGAAAGACAAGATTTTTGACTAATAATTTGATACATCATACATAAGCAAATATGAAGGCGACGTAATTCTAATCGACACAAGTTAAGTTGGTTAAGGCGTTCGTCGTAAGAAAGAGGGCTATGATATCCAACTATGTATTTAGTAAATTTATGCTGAAGAGTCTCCAGCCTGTTGATATCACTAATATAAGAAGTAAGAAGTAAGAAGCTTAATGTATGATAATCATTATAACTTGCTGTTTAAGTTTTGAAAATTCTCCTGAATTCTCCTAGATTTTCAGGATTCTCCTGAATTCTCCTGACATTTTAAAATTCTCCCGCATTCTCTCCTGCTCCTGAAAATTTTAGATTCTCCTGAATTCAGGAGAATTCTCCTGCACCTGGCAACCCTGCAGTCCAGTACGTCGATCACAGTAATGATATTCTATATTTAAGTGCGTATTGCTTCCAGCCTGTCGTATAAATCTATTACACTCAATTGATCTATGATTTGTGTTAACTGTTGTTAATAACGACGAAAAATCCTAAAGCAGTCTGTTGTAGTTGTATGCGTGTTCACTAGAAGACTTTTCTGTGCTTTTTGCATTATAACTTCATCAGCATGGGAAAATATTTTTTGACATATGAATAACTGTGCTTACACGCAGTCAAATGCGTGGCTGTTTATGCACTCCTTTTTAAACGCGGCAAATTCTCCATATCCTCAGTGAAGCTGAATTTTTATTTTAAAAAAATGTTATTAAGTACCTATTACCTAACGCACAGAATTGCATAGAAACTTGAATTTCCTTAATTTATCAAATGGCTTGAAGCATGCATATGTTTATATGTGCGCAGAAAGATGTTTTTTATAGTTCTGACAAAAGTCAAGTCAAACGACTGAAAGTTGAATTTTTAATTTGCGGAAAAGTAAGGCAATGTATGCACATTACTGACAGTTGTAAGTTTAGGCGTAAATTTTATGAATCTTTACCAAAAATAAGCTGACAGTTTATGGTGATTCGGCAGATTCAACGCATTTATCGCAATCTGTCGTCAGCGAATATGTATTGACTTCATGCCCCAACTTATAAGTAAAAGCGACATTATTGTTAAAAGGTGTCATCAGGATGACTTTGGCTTTAAGAAGTTAGAAAATTCTTTCGGCAAATAGTCAAAATAATGCAAGAAAATTTAAAACGTAGTAATATCATCGTTCCTGCTTTATTTTTATTGTTACTCGTTTTTTTATCTTCTACAGCGACCAACCTTCGTTTATGCCTTTTTGTCCTGGATTCAGAATAGGTCAAATTTGAAATTTGCATATGGATTATTCCATGTCAAGTGGTCCAAAATTTTGCATGTATGTGCCCTAGGATCTCAAACGAGTTTCTATAAAATATTTTTCACAACTCAGAAAACTCAGGCAGTTAGAGCCGAAAATCCGAACCCTACTCTGTATTGATTGCACGTACAACTTAAAGAACCTCCAACGTTGCAATTACATTGTAGCTAAGTCAGACCATCTTATCCGTTGAAAATTTGTAAGCATGAACAACTTTTTGAAGTTTTCAACTATTTGTTCTGGGGCCATAATTGTCGCTTAAATTTGCCACGAAAAATCGGAATTCGAAAATTATTTCTAATTTTAGCCATTTATTACTCCCACTACGAGAAAAGTTTTCATCCTGCTATTGCATAACTAAAACGGGCATATGGTGCTCTGTCTGAATAACAGATAACAGATTATAAGATATCCGCAGTATAAAGATATAATTGTGCAAACTTTCAAAAAAAATTAATATACAAAAAATTTTAAATTTTTAAGTTGCATTTTTCTCAAAACTTATCAGTAGTTATACGTATTATTCTGGCCCCAATGTTATAAGATGGATGGGCAATGGTTAAGGATAGGAGGCCGGTTACATACAGCCATAGTCTGGCCCCAGTGTTATAGCATATACAGTGTTATGGCATAGGGGTCAGCTTAAGAGTCTGGCCCCAGTGTTATAGCATGTACAGTGTTATGGCATAGGGGTCGGCTTATGAGTCTGGCCCCCTCCCGTGTTATAAGGTACATATTGTTGGCGGATAGGAGGCCGGTTCCACCCAAAGTCGGCCCTTATGCTGTAGTGTTTGCAGCGTTACAGCATGGGGAAAGGCAGGTCGGTGTAAAGTGAGTGTAAAGTATAGAGTTTTGACTGAGGTACCCTTTTTTATTTAAATATCCTATCTATGTGGCCTAGTGAGTTTCGCTCGTAAAGCATAGCAAAATAATTGCGGCTCTCGTCGCTGAATTCGTCCCATAAGTCGCAGAGATTTACAAATAAGCCGTTTTTAGCGTTGAATTTTAAAAAACAGGAGAATGACCAGAATGCATCCCTGTTTTCGGTTTGTAGTTTGTAACGGTACGCACGACTAAGTTTGGGCCAAAAACAAAAGCCCAGTCTTTCGGTATCGGAAAAACTAGTGAGCTGCCTTTTTCAACTTTTTAAATGAGATGAAACAGAAAGTGTTCGTAAACCGTTTTTGCAGAATCCATGATTACAATAGATAAAAAGAATGGTTATTTATAATTTCTGTATAATAGCAGTATGATAAATTTCAAGAATTTAAACATATAGTAACATTCAATGTCAGCAAAAAACCTTCGACGCAATCCTCCACACTTGCAAGCAAAAAAAGATGAAGCATATATTCATATTTATAAGCATAAGCACAATGCCACCACACCTGGGCGTGGGGGGTTTGGGGGGTATGCAACCCCCAGAAACCAAAATACCCCCCAGAAATCAAAATACCCCCCCCCAGAATTCAATTTTTGAAAATTTTTTTCGTTTTTTTCGCAATTTTTTGATGCCAATGGATAGTGCTTGATGAGAAACGTCGAAAAATAGTGTTTTTATCGCCATACCACCATTTTTAAGGCCATTTTTCGACCTTCAAAAAAATCTTGCACCCCCCAGAATTTTCTTGCTGCCCACGTATGAATGCCACTATTAAAAGGGCCGTTGAGTTTATATTATAAGTCAATAAATCCGACGTAATTTTTATTGCAGCATATTGATTGCGAACCACGTGCTCAAATTGTTTTGGAAGTAAAGTCTGAACGAGTCTACCATCACGTCGATGCTTATTCGATTCCTGCGAAGTATGTCTGCAAGCAGGCCTATAAAGCCGATCAACGTGAAAGAGCCATCGATGGTGATTCCTCGTTTGAAAATTTCGGCAGTAAATTCGTCAAAATGGACTTGTTCCGCCGACGCCGGGTCAATATATATCGGACGGCTGGTTGACGAAGTGTCGCTGCGCAGCTTCGTCTGCGCCAAGCTGAATCCGTTTGAACGTCGCATCTTGACGCCCCGAATTCCTGTTGACGTAATCGTTAACCACTGGACGCAATAATCCGTTAAGTCGTCGTGAACCAACATTTTCCATGATATGATACCCACCTCTTTTTCTACTCCTATTTATAGCCGACTGAAAATGTGTCTGAACGTTTCCACTCAAGTTTATAAATATGGAAAAAAAATTTTGAAAAATAGTTTTATGAAAAAAATGGAAGAAGTTAAGGAACTGAAAAGACGACTTTTTGTCGAAGAAGAGAAGAAGTCGTATGGGCGGTCTATCAGGCCCCCCCATTCAAATGTTTGGGCGAAATTTAGAGCGGCCTATGTACGCTCTCATGGTTCAATTGTGTTATTTTTGCCAAAAAAAACTCATCAGAAAAAGAGTTTTTTGAAACTAATGGGGATAGATGGTACATGAATCTTCAAATGTGCCCCAGATGCCCAGATGTTGTGAGTATAATCGTGCCATGCAAGAGGCAGGCAGTCGCGTTATTAAGCGATACATAGAAGAAGAGATTGGGGACGAGAAGGTGAAATCGAGTGCCTAAAGTCTATGAATAGGAGCAGAAAAAGAGGTGGGCATTATGCAGAAAGATAAAAAATGGCATCACCCGGCGAAACTATTCGATTCGTCAGCAACCGTAACGTGCAGAATATAGGCAACTGTTTTTGGAGCAGGGTTGCCAGCATACGTGGGCAGCAAGAAAATTCTGGGGGGGGGGTGCAAAATTTTTTTGAAGGTCGAAAAATGGCCTTAAAAATGGTGTTATGGCGATAAAAACACCATTTTTCGACGTTTCTCATCAAGCACTATCCATTGGCATCAAAAAATTGCGAAAAAAACGAAAAAAATTTTCAAAAATTGAATTCTGGGGGTATTTTGATTTCTGGGGGGTATTTTGGTTTCTGGGGGGTGCATACCCCCAAACCCCCCACGCCCAGGTGTGGTTGCCAGGTGCAGGAGAATTCTCCTGAATTCAGGAGAATCCAAAATTTTCAGGAGCAGGAGCAGGAAAATGGGCTTTTCAGGAGAAATTTCAGAAGTTGTAAACATGCAGGAGAATGCAGGAGAATTTTAAAATGTCAGGAAAATTCAGTAGAATCCTGAAAATCTAGGAGAATTCAGGAGAATTTTTTAAAACTTAAACAGCAAGTTATATTGATTATCATACATTACCTTTTTACTGTACTTACTGTAGTTAGTTAGTCGTATATAATTTTATACTTAGATCTTTCACATTAAGAATTTATCTCGTTCATAGTTAAGACTAGTGATGTCCTGGGCACCGGCACCGGCACCGGCGCCGGTGCCTAAGCACCGCACCGGGCCGGTGCTAGGCTGGTACCGGCGCCGGTGCCGGTGCTAGATAAAAGAATAAAAATTAGTGTAAAAGAATAATTGAAGCTCCTTTATCACCAATTTAATGAATAAAGGCGCAAAAGGGTAGCATTTTGTTAATAAAATCTTCTGATTAGCATAGTGAAGCATTTTGACTGAACTTCAGAACAAGTCTTCGAGCTTTAAAAATGAATTATTCATTTAACGAAACACATCTTATTGAAAACATCAATTAACAGCAAGAAGCGTGGACACTAATAAATAAGGTAAATTAAAATTAAAAACATCGACATATAGAGTGGAAAGTTCTTCTAATTATACCATCTGTTGGCAAGAAGGATGAGTACTACAGAGAAGTTTTCAACTTAATTTCATCAAATCCATTTTTATTTTTCCAGTTCGTCAGCAGAAGACCGTAAAACCCAGCTAGAATTCTAAAATAGTTTTTATGCAAAACTTTTTCCTGCAAAGTTAAAACTTTGTAAATGAAGTTCTACGTCTTTTGCATTACTAATATATCCCATGTTTGTTTTCAGAGGCTTTTGAAAATGTGAAATGATAAACTCAAATAATTTAACCTCAAAAAGTTTTTGTGGCTATTTTCATGTTTGTTTCTTACTAACTGAATATTTAATTAATGCCCTAAAACCAAATTTCGATTTGACTAAAGAATCAACCACTGCACAAGCCAATCTTGATTGCGCTACACTTAAACTTATAATACACTATTTAACTTTTATTTTTCTTCGAATTTCAATAATATTACAATTTTTTGTTTGTTTAATGCTTAAGTGAGAAAATTAATATGTATTCATAAATTAAAAATAATGAAGTCGTTACTAGCCAAATGAAATTTAGCCCTTAATATGTATATCCGGTGAAAAATAGGTATAAATTTAACCCTTTTTGAAGAAGCATAGTACACTATATAATATAGTAATGTAGCACCGGCACCGGCACCGGTAAAAAAAGCGGCACCGGGACATCACTAGTTAAGACCACCGTTTTTTTCCACTTTTTGGTCTATTTGTCAACCAAAATTTTGGGAAATGGAAAACATTTTTGGGCTTGGTTGGCATTTGTGGAAAATTTTTGTAATGTTAAAAATGCGTTTTAGAGAGTTAAAACTTCAAAAATTTTTCGGCGCTTCGCGCTGAATTGATTTAATTCTTTTTTTGTTATTAATATTTGAGCCGCGCCGCGTCAACTGCAGCACTTTTATTGAAAATTTGATCTAGAACTTTACTACGATTGAAAATCCTTATCTTCTGCACGGATTCGGTTAGTTTTTGTAATGCAAAAATGCGTTTTAGAGTGGTGAAACTACAAAAATTTTTCGGCGCTTCGCGCCGAATTGATTTAATTCTTACTTGTTATTTATGTTTAAGCCGCGCGGCGCCAATTGCAGCATTTTTATCGATAATCTGGTCCTAGAACTCCACTACGATTGAAAATCCTTACCTTCTGCACAGTTTTTGAAATGCAAAAATGATTTAGAGAACTAAAATTTCAAAATTTTCTGGCGCTTCGCGCCATTTGATGAATTATAGGTTTAATTGTCAAAAACGACTTCAGAATTGGCTAAAATGCTTTACTGAAGGAAGGAAATTCAAGTTTCAACATAAATAACATATACTGATCGTGATATTCTTGTAGAGCGCGAAATTTTTATACAAAAAGTGCATCAAACACCGCTATTGCATGCGTACATAAAATTTTCCACTTAAAAACACTGATTTTTCAACACAGCCGCTCTATTTTGAACGTTTTTAGACCTCCCAAAAAATGTGGAAAAAAGTCGGAAAAAGTGGAAAAAAATTTGGGATCAATCTATAATGTCAACCAAATCGCTGGAAAAAAAACGGTGGAAGACCTAAGTGTTAAGTTATAACTATATCCAAATAAGTTTCGTGCTTCCGTAGTAAATCATTCATTCATTCATTTATTTATTCACTCAATATCACGAAGTGCAGAAATACATACCTTTACACACCGTCTAATTGTTTTTATCAGTTTCATAGACGTTTGCAAAGCGCCTATAAACATTTTTTTGATATATTTCAAAACGTAAGGATTCGCTTGCTACTGAAGTACATACAATTAGTAATAAAGTATTATTTATTTTTTCAAAAGACATTGCAAACAGGGCTTTTTTCAGGAATTTTTGATGATGTAAGTGCAACTGAAAATTAGCGGTCAGTTTTAAGCACAGAAACTGTTTTTTCGAATAATGAAGATAACAGGCAAGAGATCAGAATAAAATAGTTGGGTGAACCAAGGTAAATTGGCCTGAGCATGCTTGATATGCATGTGTACATACAATTGTAGATCTGCTGTACAACCTTTCCTGCAAAATATGAGCCAGGAGAATTTTCAGGAGAATCAAAATATTTTCAGGAGAATTGCAGGAGAATTTTTCTCCAATTTTACCTCTGTGCAGGAGAATCTGAATTTTGGGACCTGGCAACACTGATTAGAACGCTTTTTTGATATTATTAATCATCAAATCACTAAGTTTCTGTAAAACGACAAGATTTTCGATAGTGGTTTTAAAATGTCCAAAATATTCTATTTATTTAAACGCGGTGTTTGCGCATCACTCTCTTTTACCATATAAGAAATTTTAAAGCGAGTCTTGGTATAATTGATTTAAGTAACCCGTCTTCAGTCTGCTTTTAAAATTATATCAATTTTTGATTTGTTATCCGGCAGGTTATCGTCGATTTCCAGAAGCGGATTAATAAACTGAATTCGTGCTCAATTTTCGTTAGCAGCGGATCAATCAGTGTCAATATAGATTCTTCTGTGCAAATATTGGCGCAGGAAGCTTGTGAACTTACCGATTTAGATCTGGCGGTAAATCTAACTCGTTTCTGTTGATTATCTAATCAAGTATCTAATCTATTAGTCAAGTTTTGACTTGTATTTGGCGAGTTTTTTTACTTGTCCTGAAAGAAAACAAAGTTAGTAAGTCAAAAGCGTTTAAGAATCTGAATTCGTGTGTGTTGTTACTGTATGCATATGTATATAGGATTGAGAAACGGGGAAAGGCACCCCCACAACGCCTAAAGTCGGCTTTATATGTACACAAGTGCCTGAAAGCTGAGATTTATTCACTTTAATTTTAAGGACATCGCTTTTTTCGAAGTATGTGCTTAATATTTTGAAAATCGCTTTTTTAGAAGGTTTTTTTGCAAAAAAGATCATAAAAAATGCTTTTCTTAAGTGGCCGACTTTCCCCCGACTATACATTTTGAGCTGTTCCATTTATAACTGTACTTTATTGAAGTTTAAAGCAGAAAGATGCGTTTGATTGCATACAAATAAATAACCGAAAATTTTGAGGGATCGTCAGGTCAGCCGGTATGAATAATTGACCTTCACTTTTTGGTCACCTAAAAGCACCTAAAAGTGGCCAAAAACGTAAGTTCTTGCCGAAAATGGGGTAATCTAAAATTTAAGACTCTAGGGGTGAGGGAACGATCGACTTTGAGTGGGGGATTCCCCATCTCCCTATTTCATGTACATTTAACTAGCCGTCGAATTATCTTAATGAAGTAAGCTACCAAATCTAATATTGCAAATTTTTCTCTTACTACGAGTAATGCCAGTAGTTGATAGGCAATAGTGGTAAATTTGTCCAGCTTTCAGATTTTTTGCCTTAAAAATTTATTGACTTTTAGTTTTGTTTTAGTCAATACTTTTTTTAGTCAATAAATGCACATAATGGTCAGTCTGGTAGGGTCAGCCGGGAACCTTTTCGAGCCAAAGTAGTCTCCAAAACTGGTAAGATTGATCTATTTAGTTTAGTTTTTTAAATTTGGTTTTAGATCAATTTTAAGAGCGATGATCACCGAGATTCGGTTAGAATTATTTTCTTGTTTTTGCATATCAGCTTGTATTATTTTTCGTTAGAAATGACACATTTTCATATCCGTCATTTTTGTTTTTTTTAAACTTACATACATATTTACATACAAGTCGTTTGTACTATAATCCAGTGTAGGTGTAGGTATACATGATTAGGCGATTAAATTTATGTCATTAAGGCATGTAAGGAAGGTCTTTCTGAAGCTATGCGCGAGACATCATCAGCTACTGACGAAGTCAGCCGAGCTAAAGGTCAGATCAAAGTTGAAGTTTACGAGGCATTGATTAAAGCCGTTGAATCAGCTTAATGAATGTTCCGTTGTCATACGGATTTGGCTATTTGAATGAAAAGATGGCTCGGATATATGCGATACATCTATAGTTGTTATCAGCGACTGCAATTAAGGGTCGACCGACTCGGGCAGATCGATAGTCACCGATTTCGTTCAAATTTTCACCGAATGTAGCACTCAGTTGATAATGAAAAAATGTAAAAGGAATTTTTATAATGTCGCGCGCTTCGTGAGATATAGCGCCGTTTATACCTACAGTATGCTCAAAATCCGGAAATTAACTGCTCGAATGCTCGAACATTTTTTAAAATATCTTCTGCATTTTTCAAAAATTTTTTTTTGTTTAACGTATAAATAAATAACCTATGCAATAAACGTAAAATTTTATACGTACGTTGCGAAGATAGGCTACAGTATACTAAAAACTACTAATTTTTGATGTGTGACATTGACGCAAAATATCGGAAGGATCGGACTCGATATTAAATATTTCACGTATACCATTAGAAAGAACTTTTTGCGCCTATAAGTTAGCAAACGGGCATACTTGCCCGGATTTTGGTTAGAGAACTAGAGATTGTCTTTCAAAGGTATGTCGCTACGTGTTTTGCGCATCCTAATTATATAAAGAGCATATGTATGTAGGTAGGATGTATACATACTTGTCTACTTCCATCTCTCCATACGTGGGCGTGGGGGTTTTAGGGCGTATGCACCACACGTGGGCGTGGTGTCAGGGGGGTCTGCCTGGACTCCCCAGAATGTGGCGGATCCCCGCCATCAAAAATCGATAATTGTCACAAGAAGTTGGCAGAATTGCTAGTTTTGGCACTTTTTGGGCTTTGGAGTTTGGATTCCAACCGGACCCCCAGAATTTTTCTTGCTGATGTCTGTTATGCACACTCCAGAGAACTTGAAATACCCTGCAGTTACTGAACGACCCCTAGAATCCAATTTTATAGCAACTTTTTTTGATGATTTTTTGTAATTTTACCCAAGGACATACCCAGAATTTTTTTGCTGCCTACATATGTACATCTATCTGGTAAGCCGAAAATTTAGCATACTACAACTACGATAATATCAAAGCCACAAATTTGATTTTAAGGACGAGTATCTACATAGGTATCACGCATGCACAGCATGGGAAATCTGGGGAAACCAAAAATTTTTTCTAATTTGTCTTTATGAGCAAAATCGATGAATAGGTGTCAAAGACATCGTTTTCTACGTAGCATTTCGACGATGCGCTTTCTTTGTAGAAGATAAAAACTTAAAAATTTTAATAACGAAAAATCAATTACATTTACTACAAAATAATGAAAAATAACTGTTTGGCTCGAAGCGCCAAAAAATTGTAACTTTTGGCATGAAAGATCGTTAAATTAGCTTAAATCAAAAGTTCTTTTATAATTTTTGCAGAAAATCGCGAATTTAAGGGGAGATATTTCTGGAGTGGGAGTGGGGGAGTCAGGGGGTCTGGCTGAACCCCCCCCCGAGAATCTGGGGGTCCCCAAACAGAAATCGATATTTGCCGCTTGACCCCCAGAATTGCTATTTTTGATACTTTTTGGCCATTTTATACAATCGAGATCCCTCACATAGGTGTGGTAGTGGGATTGTGGACCATATAATATGGGCAGCATGAGGGATCTCGATGGTATAAAATGGCCAAAAAGTATCAAAAATAGCGATTCTGGGGGTCAAGCGGCAATTATCGATTTCTGTTTGGGGTTCCCCGGATTCACGGAGGGGGGGGTTCAGCCAGACCCCTGGCCCTGACTCCCCAATCCCACTACAGAAATATCTCCTCAAATTCGCGACTTTCTGCAAAAATTATAAAAGAAGTTTTGATTTAAGCTAATTTAACGATCTTTCATGCCAAAAGTTGCAATTTTTCGGCGCTTCGAGCCAAACAGTCATTTTTCATTATTTTGTAGTAAATTTCATTGATTTTTTGTTATTAAAATTTTTAAGTTTTTACCTTCTACAAAGAAAGCGCATCGTCGAAATGCTACGTAGAAAACGATGTTTTTGACACCTATTCATCGATTTTGCTCATAAAGACAAATTATAAAAAAATTTTTTGGTTTCCCCAAAATTCACATGCTGTGCATGCGCGATACCTATGTAGATACTCGTCCTTAAAATCAAATTTGTGGCTTTGATATTATCGTAGTTGTAGTATGCTAAATTTTCGGCTTACCAGATAGATGTACATATGTAGGCAGCAAGAAAATTCTGGGTATATCACTTGGGTAAAATTACAAAAAATCATCAAAAAAAGTTGCCATAAAATTAGTTCTAGAGGTCGTTTAGTAACTGCAGGGTATTTCAAGTTCTCTGGAGTGTGCATAACAGACATCAGCAAGAAAATTCTGGGGTCCGGTTGGAATCCAAACTCCAAAGCCCAAAAAGTGCCAAAACTAGCAAGTCTGCCAGCTTCTTGTGACAATTATCGATTTTTGATGGCGGGAATCCGCCACATTCTGGGAGTCCAGGCAGACCCCTGACACCACGCCCACGTGTGCATACGCCCTAAAACCCCACGCCCGTATGGAGATGGAAGTAGACATATGCATACATCTACCTACTACTATGCTCTTATATAATTAGGATGCGCAAAACACGTAGCGACATACCTTGGAATGACAATCTCTAGTTCTCTAACCAAAATCCGGGCAAGTTTGCCCGTTTGCTAACTTATAGGCGAAAAAAGTTATTCCTAATAGTATACGTGAAATGTTTTATATCGAGTCCGATCCTTCCGATATTTTGCGTCAAAGTCACACATCAAAAATTTGTAGTTTTTAGCATACTGTAGCCCAGAGCCCTGCGCGGGGCGGGTCGGCCCGCCCCGCCCCGCAGGCCCCGCGCGGGCTTTTTGCGGGGCGGGTCACACGGCTGGCGGGGCGGGCTTTATTTTCTAAAAATTTTAGCGGGGCGGGGCGGGCCTTTCTTTTTTTTAAATTTTTGCTGTGCAAAAGGATACGTGCGCGAAATTGATTTTCATGCACAAGGTTTCGCGAAATAGACTATAGTTCTAAGTAATGCTCTGCTGCTCATCCTTTGAATAAATACTCAATGGAATAGAACACATGGGGGCTGTTAAAATAATACAAATTGAAATAATCCAGTTTTACCATGCATAAGCTTACATATATACAGTGTTTCAAAAAAACGAAACCCATATTCGACCTTGTAACTTTCTAACGGCTCGCTCAATTTCAATGCAAATTGTTTTAAACGATAGACAAAAACCTTCGTAAGAAACCTGCTAAGTTTCGTATCCGTAGCTTGCTCTGTTCTTGTGCAACGCGCAATTGTGTAAAAGTCGTTTTTTTCATTAAATACAATACGTGTTTAGAAATAAATCATGTGTTTGCAACGTTGTAGCTTTTAATCGAGTAAACATTTTAGAATACGATCTGCTCTATTCAAAAGCCTGTTTGTCTGGCTGTTAGCCTGTAAATTTTCGTACTATTTCGCTACTTGGTTCGAGAGTTATTGAGCTTTCGCTAAATATCATTCCTTAGGTCATTCACAAGCGCAAGCAACTCGCTGCTTATTTTGTCATTGCTCGCTCAATCGCCGAGGGAGTGTACTTAGGCAAAAGCTCAATAGCTCTTGAACCAACAAACAAAATAAAACTAAAATCTAGAGGCAACTAGCTAGATTAATGAGCTTTTGATTGAAGCAAACCGTATTCTAAAATGTTCACTCGATCTAAAGCTACAAAGTCGCAAACACATATTCATTTCTTACGACACATTGTATTTAATGAAAAAAACGACTTTTACCCAAATGCGCGTTGTACAAGAACAAATAAAGCTGCGAAAACGAAACTTCGCAAGATAATTATGAAGGTTTTTATCTATTGATTAAAGCAAGTTGCATTTGAATTGAGCGATTCGTTTCGAAGTTACAAGGTCTGATATGGGTTTCGTTTTTTTGAAACACCCTGTATATATAGGTAGGCAGGTACCTACATACACACGTGGGCGTGGGGGGTTTGGGGGGAATGCACCCCCAGAAGTTGAAATACCCCCCCAGAAAATTTTTTTTTGCTTTTTCAGCAATTTTTTGATGCCATTGGATAGTGCTTGATGAGAAACGTCGAAAAATGGTGTTTTTTTGCCAAACGACCACTTTTAAGACCATTTTTTGACCTTTAAAAATTTTTCTCCCCCTTCCCAGAATTTCGGTGCTGCCCACCTATGCCTACATATATGTAGGTACACACTACGTCCTTACATAAGGTAGACTATCACCTATAGGATTTGAGTAATGGCGAGCATTGGGATCTGGGTTGTCCCCTGGGATCCAGCAGACCCCCAAAATTGATTTTGTTGTGCTAGTTTTGGCAATTTCGCCCCATCAGACCCCCTCAGAATTTGAGCAATCAGCAGTGCAAGATTATGCCTTTTGCAGCTTACCTACATACCTAACTACACCTATCACAGTAACATCATTGTTGTTCCAATAAAGATTATTGCTGTAAGACATTAGCTCTTATTCAATTTACAAAATTGCATTGCACTCATTTACATTGAAGATTTTGTATCACTCATTGTCCGGTTCTTTATCTTCTTGCATTCTGGCTCCTTTTCGACCAGAAATGGATACATAGAGTACATGAAAAAATTTTGCGGGGCGGGGCGGGCCTAATTTTTGTAACATTACTGGCGGGGCGGGGCGGGTCTAAGGAGCTGCGGGGCGGGGCGGGTCAAAAAATTTCGGTCCGCGCAGGGCTCTGCTGTAGCCTATCTTCGCAACGTACGTATAAAATTTTACGTTTATTGCATTGGTTATTTATTTATACGTTAAACAAAAAAAAAATTTTGAAAAAATATTGAGTATTGCAGAAGATATTTTAAAAAATGTTCGAGCATTCGAGCAGTTAATTTCCGGATTTTGAGCATACTGTAGGTATAAACGGCGCTATATCTCACGAAGCGCGCGACATAATAAAAATTCCTTTTACGTTTTTTCATTATCAACTAAGTGCTACATTCGGTGAAAATTTGAGCGAAATCGGTGACTATCGATCGGCCCGAGTCGGTCGACCCTTATCTGCAGTCGCTGATAAGGCGAAAACAACGTGGGTCAACACTCAACACCCTCAACCCCGTTTCCGCCAAAATTTCTCCAATTGAAGGGGGGTTTAGGAGAAGGGGTTTAATATCTCCAACTGAAGGGGGTTTACTTTGGACTGCCCCTTGGGCGGAGAAACCCCCGACGGAAATGGGGTCAGCTAACACATATGTATGAATAATGGAGTTCCCCCTTTTCTGAGCCCCTAAACCCCACTTCTGTGGGAGCTACATGCCGGAAACGGGGTTTGGGTGTTGACCCTGATAGGCCCTACATGGGAAACCCCGGTTCCACCACTTTGCACCACCCCCAAGGCTGAGAAACCCCCGACGGAACCGGGGTCAGCTTCACATATGAATAATGGAGTATGTACCCCGTTTCCAAGCCCCTTAACCCCCTTCAGTTGGAGAAATTTCGCCGGAAACGGGGTTTGGGGGGTGTCGACCCTGATAGGGCCTACTTTGGGAACCCCAGTTCCGCTGCTTTGGACTACGCCCAGAGCAGAGAAACTTCCGACGGAATCGAGGTCAGCTTCACAAATGAATAATGGAGTACCCCGTTTCCGAGCCCCTAAGCCCCCTTCAGTTGGAAAAATTTTTCCGGAAACGGGCTTGGGAGTGTGAGCCTGATGGGGCCTACTTGGAGAACCCCGGTTCCGCCACTTTGGATCGTATCCGTTTCCGGTTCCGGCTTTAACCATCGTTTCCGTTTCCGACTTTTACCCATCGTTTCCATTTCCGTTTCCGGATTTTACCGATCGTTTCCGTTTCCATTTCCAGATTTTACTTTTCCCCATGCAATTGTGGGATTTTATAGCTTTAAATACCCGACCCGAACAAAATCCAGAAACATTCGGGTTCGGGTACTTATAATAATTTTATCCGGCTTCGAGTAGTCAATTTCAGTTTATTCGGATTCGGGTTCAGGTTCGGGTCCTGAATTTTGTTCGGGTACCAGAGTATTCAGGTTCGGATTCGGGTACCCGTTGCATCCCTAATAGGGATTACTGTGCCATTGACACACATACATGGATATTTTCTAAATCGTTCAATTTACTTGTATAAGAAGTTAGTGGGAGAAATAATAGTTAGAATAATTAGAATATATCAAAAATGCAGCACGGAACAAAATTACAAGTAGCAACGGAACGAATGAAAAAAGATCAACAAGACCATTTGTATAAATTGTTAACTGTTTGATTTATGCGCATTATCGCTGACACCTTTTGTCGCCGCCGAGGACATACCTTTTTCCACATCCTTGCTTACGCTTATGCTGTTATTGCCAAGGACTACTGACATGTTCTGGAAGCCCGCGAACAACACGAAAAATTGCGATAGCCCAAGAGTTATGAGGAGGGCGCCGACGAGCACCATTACCAATACCATTAAATCTTCCATCTACTTAAATTATAAAAAATTAAGTATATTTTTCAACCTTTTTTTGTACTACCAAATTAATACTTTGAATTTATGCACTTTATCAAGTTTTCAATTTTCACGAAAAATGTATTTATCTGCCATTTTCAAGGTCGCAGATTACTAAAAATTATGTTATACTGAGCAGAAACCAAGATTATTTTTTGTAATTTTTTTGCACACATTTGCAAGAAATTTTTCTTAATTTTACTATTTTTACAATTGTTAAAATCCAGTTAAAGATTTCTACTTAAATACGATTTAAACAGCATTTCTGGATTATCTCAAAGTTCCGGGCACGTAGCTGTGGGGGGAATGGGAGGGGGGTCCGGCCGGACCCCCTAAAATTCAGAGAAAACCGGGAAAATAGGACCTTTAACACACGTTATTTTGTGCAATTTTTGACCGGTTTTGACCCCGGACCCCCCATTGATGTTGGTCCCCCCAAAATAGGACGGCCAGCTACGTGCCTGTAAAGTTCCAACCATTGGAAGATTGATTCAAACAGTGGAATGCAGAACATCATATACCTAATTTAGGTCGACTTAAGCATCTATATGTGTGTAAATATAATCCTTTTCGTGTGGGTAACTAACGTATCATAGGTAGCGCGTTAGCGCGTACCTATAATATACTTGGGTACCCTCAACATATGTCCCCCCTCACAGCTATAACGGCACACATCTGAGAGGTGCGGTTTTTTTAAAAGGTAGATAGTAAAAAACTTAGGACCCCCATTTTTTCTTGTTTACACTCAATACTGAGCGCGTCGTGAGTGTGTAAAGTTGACACCAAAATTCGAATGATTTGCAGAAGGCCAATTTTTGAAAAAATGTTTTCCCTAATTAGTAGGTTACGAATCTCGTCTAAAAATTTCTTTACATTCATTGGTTGTTGCACAGGAGTGTAAATTGAACGGTTTTTTACTGTTTTCATATGCACGAGCATATTTAACTCAGTTTTACATTCTATGCAGTCTGATTGGTCTCAAAAGGTAGACGGTTATAAAATCTAGGGGTGTCTTTCTTATTTTATTTTTTAAGTAATATTTTCAAATTTAGAGGCGGTTTATTGTAAAGAGTATGGACTGAAAAATATTTTTTTCCTTGCCATATTCTCCACTTAGTAGACAGAACATGGTGACTACCTTTGAAATGTGCCTCGTCTTAAGCTCTGCACGTCAAAATTTATTTTGTTTCTTTCCGATCAATGTTGCGTTATTAGTGCAGGTGTAAACTTTACACTGAAAATTTTTTTCCGCCTAGAGATCGTGGATGATGATTTTTTTAAATGTTCTCCGTAAGGTCAGAATAACG
Organism: Mermis nigrescens; assembly: GCA_036768485.1. NCBI lineage: Eukaryota > Metazoa > Nematoda > Enoplea > Mermithida > Mermithidae > Mermis > Mermis nigrescens. The sequence continues at coordinate 13,872,898 of JAVLUZ010000142.1, read as the reverse complement.
AATCTGGCCTTTAAACTTTTCTACAGCTACTGTTTGTTGAGGTATGAAGAGTTGAACTTCGAATTCATCGGTAGCGCATTAGCGCGTACCTATAATATACTTGGGTACCCCCAACAGTCCCCCTCTCACAGCTATAACGGCACACATCTGAGAGGTGCGGTTTATTTTAAAAGGTAGATAGTAAAAAAACCGAGGACCTCATTTTTTTTGTTTACACTAAATACCGAGCGAGTCGTGAGTGTGTAAAGTTTACATAAAAATAAAATGATTTGCGAAGGGCCAACTTTTTTAAAAATGTTTTACTTGATTAGTAGGTTACGAATCTGGTCTCAAAATTTCTTTACACTCATTAGTTGTTGCACAGGAGTGTAAATTAGACGGTTTTTACTGTTTTCATGTGCACGAGCATATCTAACTCAGTTTTACATTCTATGCAGTCTGATTAGTTTCAAAAGGTAGGCAGTTATAAAATCTAGCTTAACGTTTTTTATTTTTTTTTAAATCTAATATTTTCTAATTTAGAGGCGGTTTATTGTAAAAAGTCTGGGACAAAAAAAATCTATTTTCCTGCTGTATTCTCCACTTAGTAGACGGAACATGGTAATTATCTTTAAAATGTGCCTCGTCCTAAGCGCTACACGTCAAAATTTAGTTTGTTTCTCTACAATCAGTATTGCGTTATTAGTGCAGGTGTAAACTTTACACTGAAAAAATTTTTTCCGCCCAGAGCACATTGGATGGTGAATTTTTTTAAAAAATGTTCTCCGTAAGGTCAGAATAACAAATCTGACCTTTAAACTGTTCTACAGCCACTGTTTGTTGAGGTATGAAGGGGTGAACTTTGAATATATATCTATTTTCTAATGCCGATAAATAACTCCGTATTGCATTTTGTTTGATCAGATTTTTCTTATTTCAGAGGTTTTTGACTCTTCTCTAATAAATAATAATGTTTATTATCATAAATGCACTATTCTTAAATTTCAGTAGAATGATGAATATTTTTTAATAATTGACTAAGTATTAAAATTCGCCGATTTGTCGAGTTGGTGCAGAGGCTGACGCATCCGTTCTCGCATGCGGGTTTAAAAAAAGACTAATGGGTTCAAATCTTCTGAGTACTGACTTTTTCATTTTTTAATTCTTTCGGTAAAACCATGCACTTTCGACTTGTTTATGTCTGCCAACAACTCCGAGTATGAGATTTAAGAAATTTTTCAGGCAGAAATGTACTATGGATCAAGGGCTATCTTGTGTTTACCAGCAAACTTTTCTACAATCAATACGCAATTAGTACCAGGGATTTAAACTTTACACTCTAGTGGATGAGTAAAAAATAGATTTTGTCCGAGATTTCTCTGCCTACTTTTTCGATTATGAGTCGAAATGAATTGAATAAAATAGAAATAAAATAACTTTTAAGGGCTACAGGTCGAAGCAAGCCGCGTTCAAAAAAACGTAATATTCAGTTGTTTATGGGCGTGTAAGGTTCGAAATCTGAGGTGTATAATGGGCGAAAAAACAGATTTTTTTCGTATTTTGATTGGTAAATCATATCAAATATTTTGCGGAACATAAGTTTCGCACATTCAAACGTACTACAATCAAAGGGCTACAAACTGGCCCACTCAATGGGGCGTTAGGTTCAGATTTTAAAGTTTACAATGTGGTAGACAGTGGAAAATACGTGTGTTCGACACTTTCTTTGTTCAGAAGTCGAGCGAAGTCGAATAGGGTAAAAATAGAATACTTTCTAAGGGGATGCGTCACAGCGAATTGCATTTGTTTACTCAACATTTAGCTTTTTCGGGAGGTGTAAATTCAAGAAAATGGAGTTAATCGTGTTTCTGTCTTGTTTTTTCTGCCAAGTTCTGGATTATGAGTCTGGAAATAATCTCAAGTCTAAAAATTAACTAGAAACCAAATGTGATACGCCAGTTTATTTGCACTCAATAGTGGTGTAAAGTGGTTCACATCTGATATATTTTTTCTTGGTCCATTGTGGAGAATTATTGTTATCATAAATGTTGATCGTAATATCACAGTAATATCAGAATTACAAAGCCGACTGAAATTTTCTTTACACTCTGTGGTTGTGTAAAGTTTACACTGCATCTTAAGTTTTGTTCTAGAGCCTTGCGGAAGCTTAATTTTTTCAAAATATTCTTCGTTAAATCAGAATTGGGAATCTGACTGTTAGTTTTCTATACACCTAGTAGTTGTGTAAAGTTTGCACTATTCATTTGTTGTCAATATGCAGTTTATACTACAAATTTATTTTACTTCCAAATCTGAGCGTTAGTGTTCCTTACAGTGATCGGACCGAGGGTACTTTTTGGACCCTCGGCCTCGGCCTCGGCCGAGGGTAATGCCGAGGGTCAAGCTTATATACCTATACCTATAAATAGCACTCTTAGAATATTTTGTGGGCACATGAGCTAGAGAATAATCGTAAAAGTAAACACTTTATCGAATGTCAAACGATTCATTTTTATTTTCGATAATAGTAAATTAAATGTGTGAAGGATTTATTAGATAAAGTCAGCAGCATGCAAGCATACTTAATTTAACAAGTTGCCGTTGATGAAGACTTGGAAAAGTTGATAAAAAATATGGCTGAACAAGCACTTAAAAACTTTTATTACTATAAATAAGAATAAGTGTCGAAGAAATAAACGAACAAACGAAATAAGCTAAGTAAAGAAGAACTGTAGCCATTGTTGTGCTCGCTTTTGCAGTAATGCATGTTTAAACACACTTTTTCGGTCATCCAATTCTGGTGTGGCAGGTAATATGACGGAAACTGCACTGTACTTTCCGATCAGTTTCCCAAGGTCCAGAGTCGAGGGAAGGGTGAAATCCCAAAATGGGGGACCAGTAAATTAAGTAGTGTTTTTGTATGAGCGAACAAATTTTTGTAGATATTTTATATAAATATATTTCTGAACATACACATTTTTACATACTGCCAGTGTGTGACCTGCAACTGGCATGCAGTGCTAAACAGTGTTTTTTGTGCAAGATACCTTTTTACGTGTACAAATATGGTATCCAAAAGTCTTTGAACATTTTGTACATGCAAATTTTTGTGTACTATTATAGTATGGCACAGTAGCGATTTAGTGTGGTAAAACAGAGTTTTTCGACCTTTGGCAGTGTATCTTAGCTGATCCCTGGGTTTCTGAATATTTGACATTTTTCCATTCTAAATGCAAATTCTACTATTTTAAAGATATATAGGACAGACAATTACTGATGCACCGAAAATTTTCGGAAATTTTACACCTTTTTACAGTTTTTGTCTCTCCAAAAATCTTTGTGCATGTACAAAGACGGTTCTGAAAAGATTCTGTACATTATTAAAAATCTTTGCCGAATACAAAAAAACCGTGGCCCTAAATGTGATAATCGGCTTGAATTTATTTGATAATATTAGTTCGGCGCGAAGCGCAAAATTCTTATCAGCTTTTGATGGAATTTACACATAAAACTCGACTGAGAAAGCTAAAACAACTTGTACTACAAAATCAGAAATATTACAGATATTGTAATATGCCAATTGTAATAAGCACTACTGTGCTTAAAAATCCAATGCAACATCAGGATAAATTAGTCAATTTTATCTTTGAACGGCAAAAAATTGCAAAGTTATTAAATAATACTCATTTTGCATAAAATTTTTCAAAAACAGTATAAATAGATACAAAAGATATTTAAATCTGCATAAAGATGCCTAGATTACACAAAAATTGATTTTGGAGTGTTTTTTCCCCTGCTTCAATCTAAATACAGTATATTAGCGATATTTTGCGCGAAGCGCCGAAAAATTTATGAAATTTCCTATAATATACTGAAAAACGATATAATTAATATCACTTTGTCCAAGAAAGTATTTTAACATTGTATAAAAATGGCTTCAAAAAATGCACGAGCCGAAATTGATTTTTGGCAAAACCTGCATTTATTGGCCATTTTTAGGGAGCGTTTTTGCGATTTTCGACCGAAAATTCGTGATCATTTACCCCTTCTCTCATAAAAATGGCCGAAAACCACGCGTGTAACAGGGGGGGGTTTAGGGAATTCCCCATTCACGCAGGGTTGGACGTCCTCCCCACACCCTTCCCTCCAACGTCAGAAAATTTTGACCCACCCTCCCCATTTTTGGCGAAAATTTGTGCTTTGTTGGCTATTTTTAGGTGCTTTTGCCATTTTTGACATAAAATTAGAGTCGCTAACCCCCCCCCCCTCCTTCTAAAAATGGCCAGGGACCCCTACCCGAAATTTCAAGCCGTTACATGTATGCCGAGGAGCCCCTCCAGAAAATTTTGAGCTGTTGCGTGCATGTTTTATTGTGATACTTAGTATATTCACTCTTGCTTACATTCAAAAATACTGTATCACTTCGTGAAATTCTAATAGTTAGCTGCACTTTTGCCATAGTAAAAATTAACTTCAAAAATTATTCAAAAGGTTTTCACCAAAAATTGACTGACAGTGACTTGAGTCTTGTACCCTGAGAGGAGGGTTATAACCCTCCCTCAACCCCCTTGGGAATGTGTGTTTCCGATCCATGTAGCGAGCAGGAGAATTAAAACTTAGTCATCTCGTCAATGTGTTTTCCAGCTTCAAATGTTTTAATGACGCTTTGAAGATACAAAACCTGCTTCACAATTTTTTGCTTTGAATTATAAAATGACTCAAATTTCATTAAATGCAAACGAATTCTTCAGATTAGAGCCTTGATTCTATTTAATCTTGCATTTATTTTTCAATAATTTTACTGCTTAAATATCACTTTGCCCTAGACCTCACTGTCAACCGTAAATAAACGATGTTCAATGCATTCTCTTTTATCTAAGGTCCTACCCGGGTATACCCGGGTACCCGAATTACCCGGGTACCCGGGTAATGAAATAGCCGGGTACCCGGGTAGTAAAATTTGCAATGTGTGCAGCTCTAGTCATCACATGAAAATAAATTGGCACTTTGCTGTATGTAACTTGGTGTAACTGGGTACGCGACTAAAACCATAAGAAAAGTCTATAGGTAAAAAATAGCCTGTGTACTGCAGATGCATTCTAAATAGTTGATATTCACGGAATATATTAAACTTATTCAAATTTGATTTTAACCCTCGGCGCCTCGGCACTTTTCAGCTTCGCCCTCGGCGCCGAGGCCGAGGCTCCAAAAAACGCCGAGGATTGCCGAGGCCGAGGCCTCGGTCCGATCACTGGTTCCTTACACTTGATATTTGCGTAAAGTTTATGCTGAAAAACTTTGATCTGTTTAAATAATGTAAGGTTGTCTTGTTTAAAAAGGATAATACTGATATTGAGAACAATATTAATTTCCGCATTCTTGGACTGCTGTCATTATTGTAGTGTGTTACTGTATGTGTTTATTGACTGATGTACTGAAATCATGCTAATTAAAAGTAGGGTACTAGCAAAGAAAAATGCTCCGATGGAACAAAAAAGATGAATATATATATACCTGGAATTGTGGATTATTAAGGATGTAAAAGGAGGGGACTAGGAAAAATCTACCTAAAGTCGCAAAATCTACTAAAAATCACACTTTCTCTAAGCAAAAAATCGAAATATATTCTGCGGCCAACAGATTAAAATAAATCTTTAACCATGAAAATGATTGAAAAAGCAGCACGTTAGCCATGCAGAAGCTATGGGAAATGATATTGAGTAAACTAATAGTCTTTCTAACCCAATTGAATGAAATAGCTAACATCGATGCATCCAAGACAATTGAAGAAATTATTGGTTTAAAACAGTAGGAAACGCGTAAGTTGACTTAAAACAGACTAAATGTAAGTACAGTAGCATTCCCGTAACGATTGTGTGCATTAATTAATCGGCCCCTGCTTTGCTTGCTTTAATGTTTATAACAAAATAAAGCGACTTTAAATACAATACCACTTAGTTTTATATCAATCAAGATACGAAGCTAGTTCGTTTATACACTCTTATCTGAAACTTTGAACATTATTTAAAAAAGACACTTTGTTCGAAGCCGCAGAATATACTTCGATTTTTTGCGTTGCTTAGAGAAAGTGTGATCTTTAGCAGATTTTGCGACTTCATGTAGATTTTTCCTAGTCCCGTCCTTTTACATCCTTAATAATCCAGAATTCCAAGTATATTCATCTTTCTTGTTCCATCGGAGCATTTTTCTTTGCTAGTGTACAGATACCTATAGTCTGTTCCATTTATCCGGGAGCTTTTGCAACAAATGTTTTTGGAAGTTACAGTAACCCTTTTTTATTTACTGTAGTTCGCTAGATCACATTATAGCTACGAAGTAAAAAGAGTTTTTCAATAACGTTTTTGTAGCATAAGTTTTTCTCGTCTTCTAGCAGATCAATTACTTACAAATAAAAATCGCGCATTCAACTTATCCTGAGTTGACACTTTAAACACAATAGAATAAGATGTTAAGAAATGTCGTGAACTCCCACATAGCTCAGTGGTTTAACCTCTGCTTGTAGTCGAAGCAACCTGGGTTCGATTCCAGCCGATAGCTTTTTGTTTAGCGCACTTATATGTGGATCTATTTATAACCTTACAACGTTCGAGACCCACGAGTCGAATTTAAGATTGTGACTCAACACTCCCACCGTCTCAACATTCCCACTGTCTCAACATTCCCACTGTCTCAACACTCCCACTCGAATTCTCAACACTCCCACTGTCTCAACATTCCCACTGTCTCAACATTCCCACTGTCTCAACACTCCCACTCGAATTCTCAACACTTCAACTGTCTCAACATTCCCACTGTCTCAAGATTCCCACTGTCTCAACACTCCCACTCGAATTCTCAACACTCCCACTGTCTTAACATTCCCACTAACGCAATGTTAAACGGGACCATATATGAGCATGAAGCGTCTGGGTGGGGTGTAGAGACCCCTCTCGCCCAAGAATCTGGCGAACTTCCTAGAATTGTTATCATTGATACTTTTTGGGACTTGATCCCGTCTGGAGCCCCATAATTTTTACGCTGCCCGTGCATGAACGGTAAATTTCACTTAAGGGCGATAAGATTTACAACCTTTCACATATTCCAGTTCAGATTTAGGATTTTAAATACCTATCACTTAATGTTGATTAGATCTACGACCTTGCACATATTCTACCTCAACGGATTTAGGATTTTACTGACACGGATGCCACATGCTACTGTTTCGCAATTACAATGGTTAAGTTATGGTAATTATTTAGCAAGATTTAATGTCATCAAAAAATACATTAAGATGCAGGTATCGCGAAATGCGTTTCATTTTTATCAACATGTGTGATGATAACAACGCTATATCCATTAACAGTTAATCAAGAAGATATATTAAGCGAATTCAACCAAAGTGTCAGTAAAATCCTAAATCCGTTGAAGTAGAATATATGCAAGGTCATAGATCTGATCACCATTAAGTGATATTTAAAATCCTAAATCTGAACTAGAATATGTGCAAGCCTGTAAATCTTATCGCCCTTAAGTGAAATTTACCGTTCATGCATGGGCAGCGTAAAAATTATGAGGCTCCAGACGGGATCAAGTCCTAAAAGGTATCAATGATAACAATTCTAGGAAGTTCGCCAGATTCTTGGACGAGAGGGGGTCTCTAGACCCCACCCAGACGCTTCATGCTCATATATGGTCCCGTTTAGCATTGCGACAGTGGGAATGTTGAGAAGTGGGAGTGTTGAGAATTCGAGTGGAGTATTGAGACAGTGGGAATCTTGAGACAGTGGGAATGTTGAGACAGTGGGAGTGTTGAGAATTCGAGTGGGATTGTTGAGACAGTGGGAATGTTGAGACAGTGGAATGTTGAGACAGTGGGAGTGTTGAGAATTCGAGTGGGAGTGTTGAGACAGTGGGAATGTTGAGACAGTGGGAATGTTGAGACGGTGGGAGTGTACTTTTAGTGTACTTTTCATACGCGAAAAAATGGATGATTTTACAACAGGTTCAAGCGATTTTCATTTGTTTTTCAATTCCTTGAAACCATCGGTTTTGAAAATTAATCACGGTTACATGCTCCAGCTTAAAAAACCTTTCAAATTTGCAGGCGAATGGGAGGTAGGCATAAAGAAAATTATTTTTAAATCACTATTCATGAACCAAAATGGGTTAAGCTACCTTTCCCCCGACAAGCCAGACGTCAAAACGGTCACTAAATCTTTCTTCCTAGGCACAGATAGTTTCCCAAATAGCGTTAGAGAATTAGTGAATGTAAGTGATGATCTAAGTCTCTCAATCACAGATGATAATCACGCAGTATTAAATGTGAAAAACTCCCAAGTAAAATTCAATTCGCCTTATTTGACAGACATGTTAGGTTTTAAACTTAATACATTTTATCCCAAAATGTTTCCAACAAAAATTAATTTAGTCAGAGGCGAGCGTGAAGTAAGTATAAAACCTATATTTTTCGTTGAATCCGACTTAATCGTGCCCCAGTCGAACAGCGCTCGGATCATGTGCATGGACGTTTTCAAGGCATCGTCGCAGTTCGTTAGCTTAATAAATATGAATATGTATCGTACTACACAATACTACAAAGCTACGTACCATCAATTTTTGTGCAAGTCAAAGATGCCAGTAACTATTGTTTTAATTTAAAAGATCCGATAATTATTGAATTTCATTTTAAACGACTAACCATATTCTAAAAAATAATGTCTTTCCAACCTTTTTCTCTATGCAAACAGCGAGCCATTGAGTTTACAGAATCCAACTTTTTATTGAAAATTCGTGTAAAAGTAGTTAAAGCGGATGGGACGAATATAGCTTTTTACTGCAATCAAAATTAATTATTCCGGGTGTAAAGTTTACATTAAGTCTAGTAACAACCCCATCGTCATTTCATTTGCTCTCAGGTACAGCGACCCTTAATGAAAAATTAATAATTAAGAAAATTGTACTGAAAGTCAGGCGTATGTATATATCTAATAATACAATTTTAAGCATAGAGCGTTCTCTGCAACATAAGCCAATGGTTTACCCTATTAAACGTGCTACAGTACGGAGCACACAACTAGCACCCGGTCCAAACCCATTTATCTAATTTTGTTTTAAACAGTGGCCAAATACCTCGGCTCATTATTATTACACTAGTAAAATCGTCTTCTGTTTTAGGTGCTTACGTAGGAAATCACGTTTCTGTTGTCACTAAGAAAGAGCATTAGCGCTCAAATACAGGTGAATGGGAATCTGTTCCCACCCTTACCCTACACACCTAAAGAATCACTTATTGATCCGTACCTAAATTCTCTGAGAATGGTTCAAAAGCTTTACAGTGATACGGACACGGGCATAACTTTTGACGACTTTCTAGAAGAAGGACACCAGATTCTGCCTTTTGATTTAAATCCTGAAGAAGGGAGCATTCCCGCAAAAACGAACGGGGTGGTAACCTTTAGTGGTCAGTGGCCTGCATTTGTTTTTGGTGATTACTGCACAATGTTCTTTTACATGCTGTGGGATAATTCTATAAGTATTGATCACCGTAGAAATGTAATACCCGATTTCATACCTTAATAAATGTATTCGAATCAACTGCACGCATTGTCAAAACTTGATTGTGAAACAGCGTCCAAATAAGAGAGCGTGTACTCTTGCGAAAATGCATTAAATCTAGAAATAAACGAAAAAAAGGGAGCATTTTGTGTCATAGTTAATACGACAGATCGTAAAGGCACACACTGGGTGTTTTTTGTTCAAACCTGAGGATCCTAGCTCAAGAATATGGAAAATGTTTTGAAAAAGCCATTTTATACTTTTCGTCGTTTACGGTGTACCCCGGGCAGTACAAAGCAACAAACAAAATATTACAATCTGATTTTACATCGATTTGTGGCATTTACTGCCTGTTTGTAGCGCATAAATTATGCCAAAAACATTCTATAAATAGCATTTTAACCAATTTTTCCGATAATCGATCATTAAACGATAAATTAATGTGTAAATGGTTCGCTGAACACTTCAACTTGAAAATACAAATTTGTTCGCAATGGAAGAAATAAGTGCAGACATTCAATTTTTACGTACGCCAGCCAATTTTGTAATTACGGGGGCAACAGGAAGCGGCAAAACGTTCTTTTTAATAAAACTTTTAAGAGAATGGCCATTCAAAACGAAGAGGGGTAAAATCTTTTACTTTTATTATATTTGGCAGCCGCTTTTTGAAGAATTTTTAGCCGAGTTTCCTGAAATCACTTTCTGTTAAGGTCTAAATTTAGAAAAAAATTGAAAACGAATCAGTTTCCGAAGACGGAAAAGTTAACGTCTGCATAGCGGACGATTTAGCTGATGCGGCTGTAAAGAATGAGAATTTTGCGCGTCTTTTCACGGTCTACGGGCACCACAAAAACATTTTAAACTTTTTTATAACCCAAAATTTGTTTTTCAAAGGACCTATGGCCACAACGATCAACAGGAACACACATTACTTTATATGTACTCACGAAAACACCGCATCTGAATGTTCTCGATGTTTTAAATCAACAGTTGTACGGCGCTAACGGGCCCTTAAAATCAGCGTATCAAAAAGCAATGCAGGAAAAGCCGTATAATTATCTGCTCGTCGATGTCTTCGCAAACTGAATTCAAGACAGGCTTCGTACGAATATTTTCTCCGACGAACAACCGATGGTTATCTGGCGGTCACGTCTATAAATATCAATAGAATATAATTTTTTGAAAAATGCCATCCAAAGCAAAGAAAGAAATTGAAATCAGCGAACCGTACTTTAAATTGTTGGGCGATAAAAATACAAAGAAAAGTTTACGAGTTTTATTGATTAAACAAGCGCCTCAGGAATTCTTTTTCAGTCTTAAAACTTAATCAGCCCGACATTTATTAAATTCAACATTTTGCACTGAAAATCCAAATTTTTGTCAACAACACGAAGCGAGCCTATATTTACTTGCATTACCTGACAGGTAACGTCCCGGGTGACCGACAGTCCCGGGTGACCGACAGTCCCGGGTCAACGACAGTCCCGGGTCACCGACAAATAGTATAAAAATAGATCTGTCAATCAAAAAATTCCCGAGACCGACAGTACCTACTGGCCGACTCTTCCGAGTGGCAGACAGTCCCGGGTGGCCGACTGTACCGGGTGGCCGACAGTCCCGAGTGGCTGACACTGTACCAGGTGATCGATAGATGGCATGAAAATTCCCAAATGACCCGGTTGTACTATCACTATGAATAAATATTTGTTCAAAATCGAAATACGTGATGTTTTCATTCTCTTAGAAGAACAATAAAGTTTGCTCTGGCATAAACGTGAATATAAAGTTATTACATGTACATATTGTATTCTATATAAACTTATTAAATGTGCATATTTACTAACAATTTTGTATCAAATATCAAATATTCATTTTTGTCCAGTCGTCTATAAGATCTTGAATTACTTATATTTTTGTGCGCGTTAAATTCGGCCTACAGCGTAGTTTCACATGCGCTATGGAATGCATAAGCAATAAATCGCGTTTAGGCACCTTCAGAATCGAAAAATTCTAAAAATAAAACCTCATTTGCATTTTGAATCGGGCGGATGCTTAAATTTTTTTGTCAAAATAAACATTTTTAAGTGGAGCGTTGCACAGTATTTTCGAAAACTGAGAAACTGGCTGCACAAAAGACTTGGCTACGCCTCTGTTTTTGGTTAAATGGCGAGTGAATTATTTGATGGCACTTTCGCAGCACTGAAGTTACACAAATCTGTAGCTGTAATTTTGCAGCCACAATAAGTTAAAGTAGTATAGCACTAAAATATAACGAAATGTAAATCATAGGCCTTTTTACCAAATCCTGCATGTTTTAAATTTGCAATGAATTCATATGAGCAATGTTATTGCATTGGTAAAAGTATTTATGTGCATAAATATAGTTACCTACTTGAAAAGGCATTAATTTTTCGAAATCATTAGTCAGTTAGGAATTTTCATGACAATTTTATTATTATACCACTTGTCGGTCACCCGGGACTGTCGGCCACACGGTACAGTCGGCCACCCGGGACTGTCGGCAACCCGGGACTGTCGGCCACCCGGTATAGCCGGCCACCCGGGACTGTCGGCCAGACAGGAATTTTTTGATTGACAGATCTATTCTTGAAACCATTTGTCGGTCACCCGGGACTGTCGGTCACCCGGGACTGTCGTTCACCCGGGACTGTCGGTCACTCGGGACTGCCGGTCACCCAGGACACAATCACCTGAGACGCGCACGAGTGATAAACAAAAAATTTTGACGACTGAATCCATAGAATTCGTTTTCGAACTTTTTAAGACACTTCAAGAAGCTTTGAAAAAATGATGACACGCAAAATGGTTGTTTTACCGCACGAATTTTACGATTCGTTAATTAAAAAATCTAAAATTACCGAAGATCCACTTATTAAAGCACACGTAGACCTCGAATCGGAGGAGGAAAAAATTCTCAAAAGCAAAGATAATTTCAAAAGCTGTTTTAAATGCTAAAATAGCGTAAAACCTGTGATATTTCAGCTTCTGATCATTTTCGAGCAGTTTTTGTAGAAAAATTTTTAATTTTCATCAATGTTTGTTCTTTATTTTGCCTTATTTGCCCCGAAAAAATTCCTACTTTTCATGAGGGTCCAAATCAGACATGCATGTGCATGTAGAGATGAGTCTGGGGATCCAGACCCCAAGAGTGAAAAAATTAAAAATTTTCTTTGGAAAATGAGTCAAAATGAAGGAAAAATTGATAAAAATAAAAAATTTCTGCAAAAGCACTTAGAAATCATCAGAAATTATGCATTCGCGTCGTTTTTAAGCGCTTTTAGCATGTGTACGAGTTTCTGAGGCTATTTTGATTCAAAAATCTCTCTGGCTGATACCTCAATTTATTTAAATTACCTATTTGGCCTTAAACCTATTGGATATGTCTCAAAAAACAACATTTTTAGGCGTTTCTGACAAGGCTCTTTCTTTCTACAATAAAAAAGTGTGAAGGGAGTTTGAAAAAAAAATTAAGTAAATTATAGTGAATTGAACAAAATGTAGCCGAAACAATGAGTATATGGCGCGAACCGCCGAAAACATGATTTTTGAGTCAATCGATCGCTAAAAACGCTCAAAATACCACATTTTCTTAGATTTTTTTTTGGAAAATCGAAGATTCTGGGGAGTGAAAACCCCAGACTTCTCCCTCCCCAAGATCAACTCTGTGCTAAGGCATATCAGTCTGCAGTCACCGGAATTAAGGCCTTAATCGTATATGATATGATCAACTGAAAAAATGCGAAAAATTATAAATTATCAATTGTATCTGATATGATCAACTGAAAAATGCAAAAAAAATTTAAAAATTATCAATAGTACCTACCTATATGATATGATCGACTGAAAAATGCGAAAAATTAAAAATTGTTTGCATTCTGAAGTTTTACTTCAAAATAGCGACGAGAATAAGCGGAGCAACCAAATGTAACTGCATATCCAACGTCAGCAATTGTAAAATTGGCAAACACTAGAAAACATCGACAAAGGAATTAATAAAAAACTGACCGGAATATATGCATACAAAAATAAAACGAAAAATACAGATACAAAAAAAATGGAAACTAAAACTAAGAAAAACGGACAACAAAGTGATGGCTTTGATACAAATAATGAAACAATTATATTAAAATCAATTAAGTATTATTGATAATTAATCGATCATTCATTATTTTTTATTTATTAATTTTTAAAAAAACTAATTCTTTATTAATAATCATTATAGTTCACAATTGATTGCATTAATTCTAACGAATAATTTCTAGCGAATCAATAATTTCTAAAATGTTCTCAAATAATGAAATTGCAAGCAACTTGGTCAAAAATTATCAATATCGCTAGTTATTTTAAAATATAATTCGGAATTCTGGAATTCCAGCGAAGTGATAAAACTATAAATCCTACTAGCGAACAACTGATATAGGCATAGAAGACTGAATGAATTCCTTCACCTCCTGACCTTAAAAAGAGAATCATCAAAAATTTTAAAATAAATTTTTTTTGATTGATTTTGCGTTGATTTAAATAAAATAGCAATAAAAACCCAATCTCTATCAATTTTTCGCAATTTTCAAATTACGAGCGTAAGCGGAGTTTCGGCGATTTTCAGTCACGGATTCAAAAAGATAAACGGAATAAATAGGAAAAATTTATATGCTGAAAAAAAAAGATTTTAAAAAAATCAAAATGTTTGAAAAATTAATCAAAAAAATTAAAAGTCCATTTTACTCTACATTTATACAGATTACCGGGCTATCTAACGACCGGAAATTGTTGACGAAAAATAAGTTGCTCAGCAGGCTTTTCTGACAAGCCAATGGGCTATTAATGTTGAAGAAATAAACCGTCCACATGGGTCCTCGCACGAAATAGTGCCAAACAAACAGAAATACGACGAGCAGAAAGAAATACGGTGGATAGATCCTAAAAAGGTAGAGAAAAAATGAGGGGTGCACAGGAAGTTAAATGCATGAAGGCTATCTAGCTTTTAAACTTATCAGCAAGATTTTTTAAAATTTCGAGAATTATTAAAAATAAAAACTCTTAAAAATCAATATAATTCGAAAGTCTAAAATTTTGTAAAAATTCGTAAGCCCGACCGTTTCCTCGGGATACCATTATTGAACAAATGATGACCTCAGCTCAACGTACTTACATGTACGAGTATTTGAAAATTCATGGAATAAATAGAAATTGAGAATGAAAAGGAAATTGAAAATTGAAATTTTTTTTGTTAAGAAATAAAGATTGAAAAATTGAAAAGCACGAAAATTTTGGGCGTTAAATGAATTTTTTCAAAGTGCCCTTTCTGGGCTCAAAATGGTTGACAAAGCGTCAAAACACCATTTTCCGGCGTATTTAACGACGTTCATTCTTTCTGGACGATAAAGGCATAGAAATTTTTTCTTGGAGACAATTCGATAAAATTGAAAAAATATATTCAAAAATAACTGGTTGTTGCAAAAGGCTTATAAAATTAATAATTTAAACCAAAAGCGCCTAAAACAGGGCATTTTCTACGATTTTTTTGGAAACCAAAACCAAACGGATTAGAAATTTTTGCATAAGGAGAGGGAAAAAATGTTTCTGCGAGAGGTAAAATTCCCGATGATCGTGATTTATAAGACGTATTTCGTACTTCAATGTAATGTGATGAATTTTTTGTATCAACCTATTTGATTTCATGGCATTTTATGCAAATATTTTGTATCTTTCACACTGCATCATTATATATTTTGTCAATTCGAATATTTTATACATTTTGCATATTCTGCATGTATTTGGCATGTGCTTTTTGATAATTTTCTATTCGTGTATTTCGCACGAGCGTGTTTTATCGTATTTCAACTATCGCATTTTATTGTGCATATTATGTCTTTTGTTATATGTTATTGTATTATATCTTTAATGCATTTTTCTTTCTTCGTAATTCTTCTTCCTCCTCGCATCTTTTGACAAAATCAAAAAATTTGGCGATCAATCATATGCCCCAAAATTTTTCATCGAAATTTTCCAACCTGAACAAACGCTTGGCGTAATGACGGAGCCGAAATTTAACCGGAATCACTCCACTGACGCTGTGAACCCGTTTTAAAAACCAATAGCACAACGAGGAACCTCTAATTAACAAAAATGTGTCGGAAACGAACGAACCGTTGTTGACCAGTTGATACCAGAAACCGGCGACAAATTTGGGAATAGCTTTCGTATTATCTGACAAAATAAGCGGGTTATAAAAACAATACAAAAATAAATAAATAAAAATAAAATAAATAAGAAAAATAAATAGATAAATAAATAAAAATAATTTAAGAGAATTAAAATAAATGAAAAATAAATAAATAATACGCAGTAAGCGATAAATTGAATTGACTGAAAATTATTACAGGATAATGTGCCTTATTTTATATTCAGTTTTAACATTGTCATTGTTGTTATCATCATTATCACTATCATTATCGTTATCGAATTATATAAAACATAGGGTGGTCTGATAGGATCGAAAATTTTCAAAATTCCAAAAATGGCCGGAAAAATTTTCAATATGAGCCACTGAAAACAAATTCGTTACTTGTGGTATAATCCTCAATTTCTCGTACTCGTATAGTCGCATAAATTTTTGAACAAATTTTTTGACAATTTTGCTCCGTTAGCCAAATTTGTTCGCGAATTCGATAAAAGTTCTCATATCGAGACTTTTCCATATTTATACGCACATATGACTTTGGGGGTAGGGGCTTTCACGCCCCCTATACTCACCCCTGCACAAATTTTTTCACCCCTAGCATTCGCGATTTTTCGTAAGTTTCCAAAAACTTCATAAAAATCAGTAGGAAAGGTGCTTTTTGAAAGCGAATATTTAACAATTTAATAATAATTATCGATTTAATATCCCATATTTTATAATATTTAATATTTTAATATTAAAATATAATAATATTTAATAATTTGACACTTGAAATTCAATAATCCGCAAAGCGTACCTATATAGCTGATGGCGTATATATTGACAAATATGGCAATCATCCACGCAGTATTTAAAGCCTTGACGGCGTTCAAAACGCCGAATTCCCTGGGACTCTCGTCCGTACTCATAATTTTGGAGCCATTGGTATACAGCGAACAAGCCATTAGAACTTTGTAATACCAAGCTGAGAAATAGAAAACGTAATCAAGTTTTTGAATTTCCTCAAATGTTTTTTGAAAAGTAATTTTTTTCTGATTAATTTTCAATTTTTCGGAATAATTTTTCTCTAATTTTTCTGCATATAATATTTTATTTAAACCAATAAAGCAGTATAATTTCTAAGTTTTTTAATTTTAAATTTAATTTTTACACTAATTTTCTGCAACTTTTTCTAATTTCTAATTTTCCCTGTGTAATTTTTTCTGAATAATTTCCTATTTTATACTTTTTTCAAACTTTTTCCAAAAAAAATCTCATCGAAAATAGTAATGGCTAACAAAAGGAATAATAGAGGAGGAAATAATAAATATACAATTTTTGCTCATATTGAATATTTTTAGCTTAGTTTTTATTAGAAACCGACCCAAGTCCTTGTAATGTTCGTGTTTGGTCTTGCCATTATTGATTATTAAGTCGCTGAACCCGCCATTCAATTCGAATTCCTGAATGATAATTATGATAATTATGATTAATTATGACATAAAATTAATATAATTATGAATTTCAGCGACAAAAAGTGAAATATTACAAAAATCTCTAAAAATGTTGTTTGAATTGATTACTTGCTCAGTCGATTGATTAATTAAATTTCGCTCGAATTTCAAAAAGGATTATATTAACTAATTAATTAATTAATTAACAATTTAATTAATTAATAATTAACTAATTAATTAGCCTACCGTTAATTCAAATACGTAGGTAGGTTGAATTTTTATAATTTTTTTGGATTTTTAAGGTTCTCTGGCGACTAAAATTCATGATTTCTTCTGGCAAATAATATTTACAATTTCATGCTTTAAAACCTTAATAACTTTACGAAAATTAAATATTACGCGATTATAAAAAAGTTGGAGTAATAAAAATTCGCAGCTTACTTATTAATATAAAAAAAGTATGTAAGCCGTAAAACATTCGAAGTACTTCTTATAAATCATGTAATAACCCATCTGAAAATAAATTTGTGCATCGTGTGGAACAAGTTATTAATTATTAATTTATTATAACACTGTTAACATGATTAATTTATTTGGTCACTATCATCATAGTTATCGTTATCCTCATCATTATCATCATCATTTTCATCATCATTTTCATTATAATCATCGTCATCATCATCATCATCAACATCAGCAGAAATACACAGCATTGGAATTTGGGGGGGGGGTGAAATTTTAAAGTGGCTTGTTTGGGCCAAAAAATGGTAGGTATGCGTCAAAAACATCGATTTTCGACGTATCTGACGATGCTCTTTATGAGTATTTGACACTTTTGAGCAAACAAATTGCTAAAAACGCTTGAAAAGCATCCTTTTCACGGGTTTTTAGCGAATTTTTGGAAACTATCGAAAAATCGCGAATTCTGGTTAGGGGGTTGAAAATTTTCTGGGGGCTTAAAACACCCAAACGCCCAGATTATGTATGATCATCATCATCATTATTATTACTATTTATTTTCACTATCTTTCTTATTTTGCTATTAAATATATATAGCTAATTAAGTAATATTTTTGCTCTCTCATGTCCTACTCGCTTATCGCCGTTGATTAAGTCGTATTTACAATCCGGTAACGTTTCATAAATCGGTTGATAAAGAAATAGGTCGTAAAGCGTGCCAGCGATCAGCAAGCACGCGATTATGACCCCGATAAGTCTAAAATTTTTACAAACAAAATTTAAAAACGTGCCTCCAAAATTTTAATGAAATGTTGAACATTGAATTTCAAAATGTCTAATTCAATGTGAAATTATAAAAATTTACGCCAAATTTCGAAAGATTGACTCCAAGACTTTAACAAAACTAAAAAATTTTAAAACAATTCTATAATTTTAAAAAATCGATTGGAAAGATTTATGAATTC
The DNA here is from genome assembly GCA_036768485.1 of Mermis nigrescens. Classification (NCBI taxonomy): domain Eukaryota; kingdom Metazoa; phylum Nematoda; class Enoplea; order Mermithida; family Mermithidae; genus Mermis; species Mermis nigrescens. The sequence continues at coordinate 13,854,302 of JAVLUZ010000142.1, read as the reverse complement.
CACATCACAACAAAAAAAGATAAAGACGTACGCGCAAACGAGAAACTTTATATCCTTGAAATATTCCGAATCACTCTCACAAACAAAGAAGCCATGCAGATGCAATCAGTTTTAGAGGAACAAAGACAAAAAACCGCAAGTGAACCTAAAAGTGTACATGTGGTGCCTGTTGAAACTGGTAAAAAACGTGGTAGACCCCCAAAGAAGAGACTTATTCTGAGTTCGATATAGGTGGGGAGGTAAACAGCGTGGACGGCCTACTAAATAAATGTCTGAAGAACCTAAAAAATTAAATTTAGAAACGGACGAGGTTTTTTATATGTATGAACCACGTGGAAAATCGGAAAAAATTTATTAAATCAAATTTGAACATGAAATCATGTCTCATTGGGTTAAATCCAGTGTTTTTTTTGTACAAGGTCCGTTTGTACATGTACAAAGATGGTCCCCAAAAGTCTTTGTACATTTTGTACATGCAAATTTTGGTGTACTATAATATAGTAAAGTAGCGATTTTAGTGTGGTAAAACAGGCTTTTCGACCTTTGGTAGTGTATTTTAGCTAAGTTCTGGGTTTCTGACGCCAAAAATTACTAAAAATTATCTGAAAACGGCGCGAAGCGCCGAAAAATGTCGACATTTTTCCATTCTAAATGCAAATTCTGCCATTTAAAAGATATATAGGACAAACAATTACTCATTTCGGCGCGAAGCGCCGAAAATTTTGGGAATTTTACACCTTTTTACAGTTTTGGTCTTCCAAAACATCTTTGTACATTTTGTATACACAAAATTTTTGGGTACTATAATATGGTACAACAGCGTTTTTAGTGTGGTAAAAACAAAGTTCTTCGACTTTTCGTAGTGTGTTTTAGCTAATTTATGGGTCTCTAAGGGCAAAAATCACTAAGAATCGTTTTAAAACGGCGCGAAGCGCCGAAAAATTTGACTTTTTTACTTTTGAAATGCAATTTCTGCCATTATGAAGATACATAGAACACACAATTACTCATTTCGGCGCGAAGCGCCGAAATTTTTTCGAATTTCCCACCTTTTTTGCAATTTTGTCCTCCCAAAAATCTTTGATCATGTACAAAGACGGTCCCAAAAGTCTTTGTACATCGCGAAAAATCTTTGCCGAATACAAAAAAACCGTGGTTAAATCGAGTCTAAACTTGCTTGACTGCTCCTATAAATTGATCTGTCTTGTGAAAAAGTTGTCATTATGGAGATTTACAATATTATAGCTAGTACGAAATGTGCTTGCGCTCTTGATTCAAATCTAATAGCGTCTATATGTGCCGACCGAGTGAAATATAGACCCGGAAAACTTCCCGGTCTCAGCCTCAAATTTGTGAAACCCAAGTCTACTGTTCTACTGTTCAAATCCGGAAAACTAGTATGCACGTGGACAAAAACGGACCAGGACGCTCGTGAAACTTTTGACAAAATTCTTCGTGTTTTAAAGTCAATTTATCCGGAAGTTGAAATTCGCGACTTTTCTGTGCATAATTATGTTGGATGGAACCATAGGTGCACAAGGTCAGGGTCGGCAGGGGGGGGGCGAAATGCCAAAAATCTAAGACAGTAAATTTAACGTTCACGATTTTTTTGCCGTTTTAATGATCAAAATGGTCAAAATAGCCTATACAACGTTTTTTCGTGTTAATAAAACATTTTAAAAGCATTTTTAGTCCATTTTGACTGCATTATATCACTTTTAACACTAAAAAATGCAAAAATTTATCAATTTTGGGCGCTTTTTGAGTAAAAAGTACTTAAAAGTACTAATCTGGCGCGAAGCGCCGGAAAAATTTTGATATTTTTACTGATTTTTATGTCAAAAATGATGCAGAAGAAGACATGTTTGCTCAAAATCGCCGGACAGTACCGGTCTAGCTGACCCTCAGGGGGGTAATACCCCTCACCCCCTATGTGCATGTGTGGATCGAACAGTGTTTCTCATCGCGTAAATTTGCCCAACTTTTACGAAAAATGTCGTCCTAAATGTATTTACGAGCCTGGATTGTTTCCAGGTCTCAAATTTTCACTGAATCGTGTTACAATTATTATATTTTCAAGTGGTAAATTTTTCATAACCGGTTCGAAAATGCGTTCGGATGTTTTTCGTGCTGAAGTCATAGTGCGCAATATTTTAAATACGTGCAGAATTGATTAATGAATTAATTAATTTAAGGCCGATATGGAAACTTCGATTAGTCTTACCGCTTCGTTCGATCCAGCCGATATAAAAAGTAAAATTATTCACGGATACTTGTTCGTCGAAGCCGAAAAATTTGACGGGTTGAAAGGCGCCAGCTTTACGCGCCACTCATTCAAAACGTGCAAGAAGCTGCATCCAAAAGTAAATGCAGCGACATTGCTTGCATTTTTCTGCCCCGACGGCTTCATTCGACTAATTCATAGAGAATCGTAGGAAGGCGAAATTGAAATTAAAATAAACAAGCGACTCAAAAAACCCTCAGTTGAACCGCCGCCTACCGCAAAAGAAATCGAAGAAGAGAATGCGAATTATTATAGAACAGTTAACGCATTGAAATTAATAGGCATGCTCGGATAGTGAAGTTTATTTCAATAAAAAAATCAATGAACTTCGCTGAAAACGCGAAGAAAATCCTTCTTATTGAGACTTTCATTTTTTAAGAATTTTATCGCATATAAAATCGTTAGATTTACTAAGAGGCCCAAGCAGCTTAATAGCTCATTCAAAATTGCAGTAAAATCATCTTTATGTTGACATTTTTCACCCTTTTGTAAGCAACGACCATCTGCTCGGACGCTTTTAGGGAAATTTTCATCGACTTTCTAACAATTTTCGCAAAAAGGTCTGAATTTCATGCAGTTAAGCCGCGGAAAACAACGACTGAAATTCGACCAGTCAGAAATTTGCAAGTCACATAAATGTTGCAAAATTAAAGATCTGACTTTTCTTGTTGTATTAACTTCATAATTGACGGAGCTGTCACATGCCAATTCGGATTCGTAGTATACACACGAATCAACAACGCGTGTTAGTATACAAATTAAAAAAGGGAACCCTTCATTTTTTTATCATTATGATGCATACGCTGATCTTATACTTATAGACATAAGGTAGCGAAACATATACATTGTATAAACATCGCGAACAGTGCGCTATGGCGGCTAATACGTATGTACGGCGCCTGCTCGCCTACGTGGTAAATTATGCTCAAGAAAACTAACATGGTAAACCAAGCTCAGGAAAAAATGATGCTATTTTTAGATTATGCTGGCACCATATCAGCCATGCTGAAAACTCTGTACCGCTTAAAAGATCAGCGGTACAATTTTCCTATAAAAAGGGCCGTGAAGTTAGTAAGGTTAGTGTATATATTCGATCGATCAATTAACGATGAGCGATTTCGACGAAATTCTCTACGTCGATATAACGGATGCGCACGACGATTTGCTAGGCCTGCCCTGGAACACGGCTTCCGCACCGGCAGAGCCGTCCGGCATGGGTCCAGCAGCGACCATTGAGGGGCCAGAGAATAGGTCCGCCGCGTCGTTAGAATTGCTCGATTTGGGGCTTGAAGCGGCCGCAGAAGGAGCACAAAGGGCACAGTCAGCTCCGCCGCCTGTCAGCTACATCGTGTACAACGATGACGAGCTGCGCAAGTATAACAATGAGAAGGATTTGGAGTCGGTCGACTTGGACCATCATGACGAACCGACCGAATTCCCGAATTCAGCGGGCGCGCTGCCTGTTTGAAACCCCCGCCCCATCATCGGCTCGTCAGTGACGAGGCCTTAGAAGTGAACATTTTTTTCCGAAAATTTAGAAAAAAACCAATTTTTTCTTTAATTAATAAATTATTCAATATGGGTGCACATTTTTCTGAAAACTTTTGGGAAAAAGCCCAACATTTTTTCTCTAATTAATAAATTAGTTAAACCTTCAAATTTTAGAATAAAAGAAAAAGCTAGATTTTTTAATTTAAGTAAAAAATGATAAAGAAAAAATATATGAATTTATACCTTTTTTTGATGCCCCGAGCGTCAAAAACGTTGCTTAATTTCAGAATGCCCTGGTCGACAAGGCGCGTTCGTCCGGTCTCGAATGCGCCAACGACGACGAGCTCCGCCATCTGGGCGAAATGGTTCGCCACGAACGAGCTATTCTGTTCGCGGACTTCATCAAATACGCGTCGGAACATCCGAACGACGTGATTTGCCTTGGCGATTTGGCCAGCAGTTTCCAGTCGGAGACAGAGTTGGTTCGCGTGGCCCGGAACGCTTTGCAACGCAGGCGGAATGCGACAGCGGAGACGCCGCAGCATGGTCTGAGGCGAGGCCCGCAGTGACAGATCGATGGGCGAGTCGGCGATTGGGACGCCGTTATTTTTTATTGTATTAATCCCAACGGCCCTTTCAAGGGCCACCATATAACTAGAAGTGATTGGTGGCATTGTACTAGCGTTCAACGAGCAGGCGATCTCCTGAAAAGGAATGCATTAAGGTCATACCACATGGAAAAAACAGATAATTAATTAATATCTGAATAATATTATCAATAACAGCGAATTCAATTTGAAGAAAGCAAAATATTTTAAAAACATAACATTAGAAATAAATGGAAGAATAAATAACTATTCAAATATGGATAATAAGTCAACAAGAATAATTTAAAGAATAGAAATATTTAAAAGGAATATGGAAAATGCAAATCCAATTTAAGAAGCATAAAATTTTAAGACTAGTCAAAAACTATTTTTTAAATATAATTAAATATTCCCCGAAAAGGGGAGTCATTGGTTTTTTTGTTTTTTCTCTTTTTTTAAATTATGATAATGTGAAATTATACAATTCTATGCGAACGATCGATTTTTCGATATGCGTACTTGGTGCCACTGAATATCAAAGTACCTATACGCAGCAAATTTGTAACATTATATATAAATATGGTCATTTAGGAACAACACATTGTGAGATAATAGGTACCAGATATCACGTTAAATAACTAGGGATTCAGTATTAATTAAATTAAGTATTATGCAAATGGGGGATGGAACGTTCTCTTGATCAACAAAAACGCAACGAACGAACAAAGCGCACGAACAAAAAAACGCATCCAACGGCCAATAACGTAATGTGTAGGGAATGATGAAAAACAAGCGCGCTGGTCATATAGCAATTTTGAGTACGGATGCAGTTTATAAAAATTTACATAGATTGAAAAGACGCCAAAAACGCAATAATATCTCAGTGATATGCTCTACACGCCGTTATAATAATATTTATGCAACGCATGTCCTGGATTTGCATGATACACGTACACAATGGAACTAAATAATGAATTTACACGAAAAGATAATGTGCTATAACGATAAGGCTAAGTAATACATGAGTAATGTTATATACTAGCAAAATTTGAATAAAATACTAAATGCAACAAATTCATAATAACGCACATTTTTAAGCAACGATTTAAAAAAAACTGCGAAAATTCGAAGAATGGTTAAAACCCAAATCATATGAGCAGAAGTTCAATTTTAGCGGTAAGTTCTGAAAATTTTCAACAATTTCGCGAAAAATTATTCGCCGCGTATCCACATTATGATTATCCGCAAAATCAATATTAATTTCTCGCAAACGCGGCATAGCGCGCAAAATATTGGTCAAGAGCATACGTGGGCAGCAAGAAAATTCTGGGGGGTGCAAGATTTTTTGAAGGTCGAAAAATGGCCTTAAAAATGGTGGTATGGCGATAAAAATACCATTTTTCGACGTTTCTCATCAAGCACTATCCATTGGCATCAAAAAATTGCGAAAAAAACGAAAAAAATTTTCAAAAATTGAATTCTGGGGGGTATTTTGGTTTCTGGGGGGTGCATACCCCCCTAAACCCCCCCCCACGCCCAGGTGTGGTCAAGAGACCGGGGTAGTAGCCGTTCGTGCACTGGCTGAGAATCGTAAGGCGTTCGGGATTGAAAAACGGTGCGGTTTCTTCTAAAAGGGCCATACTGCCGCGAAAGTTCATATCCTTGATCTGGAACTGGTCCGTACCGTGAAAGTTGGCTTGAAAAATTCGAAAGTTTCGAAGCCAAATCAATTTTTCGGACGTTTGGAGCTCCAAAAAGCGGCGCATTATTGTAGGTAAATCGACGTGTACGTTGAAAGCTAGAAAAAACCTTACATACAATCAAGAATCAATCGTAGCGTACACATATATAAATTAAAAAATCTAAAAATTTTTTATATATTCTTTTATATATTTACTTGAAATATTTTTTAATTCATTATTCTATTTGATTTTTTTGTTTAGATTTTTTATTCGGATTAACGAATTCGGTTGCACCTTTTCTATTTAGCTAATTGATTTTCATTTCTAATGTTTTTATCTAAGTTAAAGATTAAAGGTAAAAACAAAAAAATGTAGGTACAGTACCATCAATCTTAAAAATAGTCGAATTAAGCTCCTTCAAAAGGCGCATAAAGCGCCGATTGTTTGTCGTCCTGTTGACGAACGGCGTGAACTCGATCACTTGAAATTGTTCGTGAGGTAAAGCGTTCATCTGAGGGTATGGACCGCTGGAAAGCATGTATCTCGGTTCTGTAATCAAGTCGGGTTCTAAAATAACTACCATAATATTCGAACATACGGTCCAATTTAGGCAGTGAATCAAACTTTGCCACTTAGAACAAACTCTCTTGCAATTAATTCGCTGGATAGGAACAACAAATGAAAGAATATGAGCTATGATTTCGGCCGGCAGATGATTCATTTTGTTTAGCAAGGCGTAGAATTAGCGTTGAAAGATTAAATTAACGATGAAAGCCGGTGTCACGCGGTAAAGTAGTCCGGCCGGACACTTTAAGATGCCGTAAAGTGTCCGGGTCTGTCTTAAAGTGTCCGGCCTATGTTTGTGTAGCGTAATGTCATTTAGGAATGCTCTTGCTGGTTAAGATAATGAAACAATTAAGCACAGACGATTTACTGCTGCACTGCATGATTTTTGGAATGATGCAAAATTAGGTACCAAGACAAATTTTTATTTACAGCGAATTGACAAAGTAACTATAGTCGGTTTCACACAACTTCGGTCATAAATTTTAAAGCTATCTACAGCAATAAGCTGACAGATTGCGACTATAGCATTGATCTGATATATAAATATCGTAACCCTCGGCCTACTGTCGACAAAAATTCTTAGAATTTATGCACGAATTTATGTGAAACAGACTATAAGTGAAACGAAATAAAGAGAAGCAGGTGATGTCACGTAAAAATGCTGATATGTATAGACACAGGGCCATATTTTCAGGGGCGGTGGCGGCCAGCCTAGCCCCTCGTGGCCGAAAAATTATTGAAAGGTGAAGATAATGTGCAAAAAATTGGAAAATTGCATGTCTGACGTGAAATCCTTAAAAATTCGGCGCTTTGCGGAATATGTGGAGTATTTCCTATAATCCTGGCTCTAGTGCGATTAAAAAACGACACTTTTTGATTGCAAAACTTTAAAAATTCAAATTTTTATTACTTGTCTAAGTGAATGGAGCTTATCGAAAACCCCAAAAACAAGGTTTTAAATGGACTCCAGAATATTTATGCATCAGAAGCGGATTTAGGAAAATTCGTCCCCAACAATTCGTCCCGACAATTCGTCCCCGACAATTCGTCCCCGACAATTCGTCCCCGACAATTCGTCCCCGAACAATTCGTCCCCGGAATAATTCGTCCCCAAGAAAATTCGTCCCCAAACAATTCGTCCCCCACACAATTCGTCCCCAGAAAAATCGGTCCCTATACACAATTCAACATGGAAACATTTATTTGTCAAACAAAAAAATTAACCGTTATAACCGTAAGTCGAAGTAATATAATACACTGCATTGATGATACACTGCATTGATAATCGATGAAATGGAGAGTAAATCATACGGAGCTAAAATTCGTAATTGTACGAAATTCCACGTAAATAATCGATTAAATCACGATTCGCCAAATCTTCGACTATGCGCTGGATACGGCTAGAAATCATTTCGTATTTCTTATTCTTCCTATTGATAAGATTTCCGGCTGTCAATTGAGCGATTTCGTAAGCATGTAAATGCTGTTGTTTTTTCAAACAGTCGACAAATTTATAAATGTTTGGGAAAAAAGATCCACAAGTGGCCAAAAAGCCGCGATGCCAACCTTCCACGTCGTTATTAGTACAGGACTGGCCATTGAGTGATCTCTGATGGACGTTCCACAGCTCAATCGGAAATGAGGGAATTTGCCGGCCACGCCTCAAACGTCGCCCAATATAAGTGTCTTCAAAGTAATTAGCGATAGGTAAAATCTCGGGCGGAAAATTTTCTTGTTCAATAAGCTGATCGAATGCAGCTTCCACTTCGTGCTGAGGAACAAACGCCAATGAAGGAATAGCTCGAGCCCACATCGCGAATTCGTGAGATTGTTGATACTGCTGTTGAAGCCCTTCAGCTTGAACTCGACGCCAAATATTTTGACACAAATGGAAGAAGCAACCGGTTTTTTGTATACCTATAAATGACAAAAAATGGTCGTATTATATTTACACTCATTTTATTTAGATATGCATAGATAAGATTCAGATATGAATGTAAAATCAGCTATGACTTATCTATATATTTTGAGTTTTAAAATACTACCTGGAAATTCTGCATTAGACACTACCTAGTTTTTAGGAAATGATATTATTTGAAAAAATAGTCTATTTTTCGTGGACTTTTCATTTTAAATCTGGTTTTTTCAGTGTGTGTATTAAATGAATCAAACCTATCAATATTATTTTCTACAACATATTTTAATAAATATGTAGTATACTTATTGAAATGTAAATTAATGCCAATATTTATATTTTAAGCTGGGGAAAACGTTTAAAAATTTTTAATTTTTGGTTTTGGTTAATATGTTTTTGATGGTTTTACACTGTAAAAAAATAGGCCCTAAACCTAAAAAAATTAAGGGGAATCCGTTGCATTAATTTTTTTAGGTTAAAAATTAACATAAAAATTTATAGTAAATTAACCTAAAAAGATTAATTAATGCAACAAACCTAAAATTTTTGGATTACAATGCGTAATGAAAAAGTGTGCGTGACAACGGATTTGAAGCCGGGTCTCTCGTTTGCAAGCCTGAAGATCTAACCGCTGCAAAGGCCACATATTCTGAAAAAATGCATGCACACCTATATCTACTAAATTAATGTTGATTTTACCTGGAAATTCTGCATCGAAGGCCTGCATTGCTGCTAGCTCAAAATCGGTCATCAACGATTGTGGTTGTAATCTTGGCAGCAGATGCTTTAATTCTTGAAGCAACTTCACATAAGTAGCTCTGGTTTTGTTTGGGAGTAGGGCGTAAACAACTGGAATCACAGCATCAAATCGAACGACGTGCAAAGTATAAAGCTGTTGAAAAAGCTGAGGCGCTGTATGAAACGTGCCATCTGCAAACCATTCACGACTTTCGGCCAATATGCGCAAATTATCTGGTGTCGTAAAAATAAGTATGCGACCTGGAAGCATCGTTTGATCTGAGTCGTACATCAAAAACGGTTGGGCATTTCCATCAACCGTAATTTCTGTGTATTTTTGTGGAAAAATTAAATCAGCTAACGTGTTAGGCAATGGTGGTGCACCGCCATTTTGATTATGAACGTTACGAATAGTGCGTTTCAACGATTCTTTTCTTGGTAAAACAGCTAATACGTTAGCATGAGTATTTTGTACAGCCGTTGAAAGGATTTGCTGAGGTAATTCTTGGGTGGTAGCAGCCCGGTGCTTCATTTCATCGACGATCCTGATCGCTTCTGATCTCGCAGCTTGGGCAGCATGATTATGAGCGGTAACAGTTTTTTCAACATTGTCCGTAAGACCTTCCGTCCAAACCCGCCCTTTACAAGTGCCGCGCTTCTCGCACACCCATATTCCATGTTCGCCATCAGCGGTACCTTTAGACAAAGTATAGACGTACCCATCGTGCACAAGTTTTTTAAAATTCTTTTCAGATTTGACGAAATTGCCGTTCATTATTGAGCACTGATTAATTAGATCACACAATGTAAATGTTTTCATTTAAAAAACCTAACTTACTCATCGTGATGAGAGCTTAAGTTGATCTACGAGGCAAATTGAAGACACACTTTATACTGCACAGGGATGAATTGTTTGGGAACGAATTGTTTGGGGACGAATTTTCCTGGGGACGAATTTTCCTGGGGACGAATTGTTAAGGGACGAATTGTCGGGGACGAATCGTCGGGGACAAATTGTCGGGGACGAATTTTCCGCATCCCATCAGAAGCAACCAAAAAGTCATACGATTTTTGATCATAACAAGCGGTCAAAGGTCACAGCATTGCATTATGCGTAAACAATAGTCAGTTTATTGTTGAATAAGTACATACATGCATATGCAACTTTGCTACTGTTACGAAAAATAAGAACAACACGACCCGGACACTTTACAGAAAGGCCGGACACTTTACTGCTCATCGTAATGTGTCCGCCGGACACTTTGCCGCATCGTAAAGTGTCTGGCCGGACCACGGACACATAACGACGCTACACCGGCATTCGGGTGATTACGTCATAATGGCGATCGTGCAGATAAATGTGCAGAATTTGTTCGGCTGGTGGGCCTTTAAAGACGATAGCATTAAAATGTTCTTCCGAATAAATTTTTAGCTGATATTCGGAGCCAGAATCTGCTGAATTTTTTCAGCCTGCTCGATCCCGCACTCGCCAGCATAATCGCCGAGTCCAGCGTCCTGCATAAGCTGCTCCGCCAAACGCTTTTGGACGCTAGTGGGCCTTCCTTGATCCCCATTTTGAATCGCTTTCAACTGGGGATGATTTTCGAGTTTGGCTTTCGCGACGACTACCGCCCTCGCCATGCACAAATTGTCGTCATTTTTAATCTACGAAACACCCTTTTATCGTACATTGAAATTAAAAAAAATTCAACTAAACGATTATTTTCGATCCGCAGTTTCAAAAATATCGACTTTTTATTTTATATATTAACAAAAATGAAGCAATAAAGAAATGATGCACAGCTAGGACAAAGTCAATTTCATATTCGACACACCGAATGAGATAGGCGCTTAACAATTTTAAAAATAATAAAATGTATTTACATATCTTCATTATATAAATTTACAAAATAGTCACACAGATTCTATTTTCATGCACCTGTTTTATTATTTAGCTATAATTAACTATTATTTACTTGATTAACTTTAATCAATCTCTGCAGAATGAATAGAATTTTAAAGCTTTACAGAAATTCAAAATACCATACGTCGAATAAACATTTATAAAAGAATTGAACAATTATGAAGCTTGAAGAAATTATGTGTTAGTTCAATATCTGTAGAAATCAAATTCAAAAAATGTTAAGTTATGAGCATACGTGGGCAGCAAGAAAATTCTGGGGGTGCAAGATTTTTTGGAAGCTCAAAAAATGGCCTTAAAAATGGTGGTATGGCGATAAAAACACCATTTTTCGACGTTTCTCATCAAGCACTATCCATTGGCATCAAAAAATTGCGAAAAAAACGAAAAAAATTTTCAAAAATTGAATTCTGGGGGTATTTTGATTTCTGGGGGGGGGGTATTTTGGTTTCTGGGGGGGGTGCATACCCCCCCAAACCCCCCCCACGCCCAGGTGTGGTTATGAGTAGATAATCGTGCTATTTATCGAGGCTTTGAAGCAAAATACTTTTTTAATGGATCGATTAAAAAACACGTTGCAATACGAGCATAACATTATACGCTAAAAGGGCACATGCCTGCATGACAACCTTAAAAATTTTTTATAGTTTTTTCAATCGATGCTGAGAGATGAATAAGCCAATTGTTTTTCACTTAAATTTTTTCAATAGGTAGGTTAAGTAGGTATTTAAATCTTAGTCGTCATTCCCATTATTATTATTATTTTAATTATTATTATTATCACCTCGTTTTAGGTTTCCATTTGATTTTTCACGCTTTCCTCCGTTCAAAGCACAACCCCTTCTACGTGATTTATCTTTCATTTGCAGTAACGAGCAGACAAAGCAAACATACACATAATAAAATATCGCTAATTAAATAATGGAGTCCCCAAGAAAAAGCTTGCGATTAATTTTGTTATAAGTTTTTAAAGTTATTTCAATCGCTGCACAGAAAAATAAGTGAGATTATTTTTTAATGATTTTGAAAAGCTTAGTCATCATCATAATTATTATCTCTCACCTGCAAAAAGCAACCACCGTGTCCACAGTGTTTCTCGAACCACTGGCTCCAATTGACGATCCTGGCAGCCGAATTTTTGTGTCTAGTATTGACGCCGACGCCTTTCAGTTTTTCAACTGACACGACTTTTAGCCGCATTTGGTCGTCAAAATCGAAAACACGTTTCGACCATACGTGGGCAGCAAGAAAATTCTGGGGGGGGGGGTGCAAGATTTTTTTGAAGGTCGAAAAATGGCCTTAAAAATGGTGGTATGGCGATAAAAACACCATTTTTCGACGTTTCTCATCAAGCACTATCCATTGGCATCAAAAATTGCGAAAAAAACGAAAAAAAATTTTAAAAATTGAATTCTGGGGGGGGGTATTTTGATTTCTGGGGGGGTATTTTGGTTTCTGGGGGGTGCATACCCCCACAAACCCCACGCCCAGGTGTGGTGCTCCGCTTTTTCGGTAACGCTGAGATTTCGCTCGGCATTCATCTGTTCGGTGATGTATCAAGAGCCCCACCAGTCCCAATAGCCCCACCGTCCCAACAGCCCCACCAAAAATTCCAACAGCCCCACCCGTCCCAACAGCCCCACCAGTCCCAACAGCCCCACCGTCCCAACAGCCCCACCAATAATTCCAACAGCCCCACCAATCCCAACAGCCCCACCCGTCCCAACAGCCCCACCAGTCCCAACAGCCCCACCGTCCCAACAACCCCACTGTCACAACAGCCCCATCGTCCCAACAGCCCCACCAATAATCCCAACAGCCCCACCATTACTGCGATTGCTATTTTGCGAGAAGTGCGTTTGGCGGATGTACTTTTGAATTATTGAATTTATACGGGCTCCGTTTGATCATAAAAGAACAGGATGTACGTACAATTTAGGTAGGAAAGTACGTACTGCCCAAATGTAGCTGCATATTGCATGCATAGATCGATGTGAAGTGTTAAAATTCAATAAAAATCAAAACTTTCACGCTAATCTGCTTCAAAATAGCCAGAAAATGTGGATTAGCGTAGTTTTTACGCTATTTTAACTTCATGCCAGTTTTGAGAGGTCATTTTTGGCTCAAAGCTCCTTCTCCAGACCGATCGTGCCGTGCAGCTTTGAAGCTATGATTATAACAGTGGGGTAGTTGCAACCAAAATTGGCAGCGGAAAGTCTGGTGGGGTAAAGTGCTAAATATAGAATTCGGGGGTCTACCATAATTTGGGGGTTTAAGGGGGTTAAACTCTAAACATCCCCTCCCCAAGCTTATGTGTGGTTGGGACAGTGCGACTGTTGGAACGGTAGGACTGCTGGAACGATGGAACTGCTGAGATTGGTGGGGCTCTTGGGACTAGTGGGCTGTTGGGATTATTGGTGGGGCTGTTGGGACGGTGGGGCTGTTGGGACGGTGGGGTTGTTGGGACGGTGGGGCTGTTTGGATTGGTGGGGCTGTTGGGACTGGTGGGGCTGTTGAGATTATTGGTGAGGCTGTTGGGACGGTGGGGCTGTTGGGACGGTGGGGCTGTTGGGATTGGTGGGGCTGTTGGGATTGGTGGGGCTGTTGGGATTGGTGGGGCTGTTGGGATTATTGGTGGGGCTGTTGGGAAAGAGGGGCTGTTGGGACTGGTGGAGCTGTTGGGACGGGTGGGGCTGTTGGGATTTTTGGTGGGGCTGTTGGGACGGTGGGGCTGTTGGGACGGTGGGGCTGTTGGGACTGGTGGGGCTCTTGAGATACAATCATCTGTTCGATGGTCGTAAATGGCACGAGAATTCGCCTGTCGAAATTCGGATTGTCTCAAGAGCCCCACCAGTCCCAACAGCCCCACCGTCCCAACCACCGTCCCAACAGCCCCACCGTCCCAACAGCCACACCAAAAATCCCAACAGCCCCACCCGTCCCAACAGCCCCACCAGTCCCAACAGCCCCACCATCCCAACAGCCCTACCGATCCCAACAGCCCCACCAGTCCCAACAGACCCACCATCCTAACACCCCCATCGTCCCAACAGCCCCAATAATCTCAACAGCCCCACCAGTCCCAACAGCCCCACCGCATCAACAGCCCCACTAATAATCCCAACATCCCCACCAATTCCCAACAACTCCACCAATCCTAGCAGCCCCACCGTCCCAACAGCCCCACCATCCCAACAGCCCCACCGTCCCAACAGCCCCACCAACATACGTGGGCAGCAAGAAAATTCTGGGGGTGCAAGATTTTTCAAAGGTCAAAAAATGGCCTTAATAATGGTGGTATGGCGAATTTCAAAAATTGTATTCTGGGGGTATTTTGGTTTTTTTTTGGGGGGGGGGGGTATTTTGATTTTTTTTTGGGCGGGGAGGGGGGAATTTTGGTCTCTCGGGAAAGGAGGGTGCACACCCGCCCCCAGCTTCCCACGCCTAGTGGGGTAAAGTGACCGAGAAATATGCTGAAAATAGAATTCTGGGGGTCTACCATAATTAAGGGGATTTCCAGAATTTCGGGTTGGGGGTTAAACTCAAAACATCCCCTCCCCCACACTTATGTGTGGTTGGGGCAGTGCGACTGTTGGAATGATAGGACTGCTGGAACGGTTGAACTGCTGCGATTGGTGGGCTCTTGGGACTGGTGGGGACGGTGGGGCTGTTGAGATGGTGGGGCTGCTGAGATTCGTGGGGCTGTTGGGATTATTGGTGGGGCTGTTGGGACGGTGGGGCTGTTGGGACGGTGGGGCTGTTGGGACTGGTGGGGCTGTTGGGACGGGTGGGGCTGTTGGGATTTTTGGTGGGGCTGTTGGGATTTTTGGTGGGGCTGTTGGGACGGTGGGGCTGTTGTGACTGGTGGGGCTGATGAGACATCACCGAAATTCGGATGTTGTATTTCAAGCTCAACACGATCATCTGCCTCGAAATTTGACAGCACCTTTTTGAGAATATCGTCCAATATTTGCGGGAGGGTGATAAAGGTAATTTCGTATGCTGGAATTTGATGATGTATCCGATGGCTTCTGAATTAAATCGCTTGACGCGCAGCCGAGACTCTTCGACGATTTCGTAAAATTCGGAAATAGGACGCGTTGCGCCGCCGATTTGACACTCGTCAAATTCGCCTTCAAAAAAGGCTTCCCAATAGGCAGCCGATCCGAACTTCGCAGATTGCTCGCCAGGGAGCCCCAATCGCAAAAACGCATCGAAAATGAACGAAATAATTTTGATTGGGGGCCAGGTGCGCGGCCTAGTCCGAGTGCGCTGCCAAGTCCGAGTGCGCTGCAAGGTCCGAGTGTGCTGCCGTAGTCGAGTGCGCTGACAGGGCCAAGTGCGCTGCCAAATAAACAGACGCAAGTACGCAAGAAGGTACATCTGTACAATTAAGTTTTTCTTACCGCTTTGTCTCTGAGTAGGTACGATTGATCACAGTGAAATCCATAAGCGTTTTTGGGGAGATTCCAAGGAAGATCAAGATCCCAAAATGGCAACTGATTCCAGCAAAAAAGGATTTTTCCAGACTGACCCACCAGAATTCCCAAGCTTTACACACATAGTAATACCTTATTTTAGGCAGCCTCTTAGCAGATGAACAATGGTTTCATATTATAACTTATTGTTAGTGAGAATTATGTACTTATATGTTATTCCAATGCTGTATTTATCTTAGATATCTATTATCGTTTTCCGTCAACACTTTTCGTTTGAGAATTTGTGCTCATAGATAAGTAGGTATGTACATGCAGACAAATGTAGGCAACTATTACTCGTGCCAACGAGTGATTTTTATGCATAAGTGACACAAAACACTCAATTAACCGATAAGTCGTAGGAAAATTAATTTAAAAAACACGTAACACTTGCTCTTCATTTCATTCTACATTTAGCACTACTCGACTTTTATTTTCTATGAGATGACGCATTTGCCTCAGATATAATGTAGTTCCGTCATCAGAAGCTGAAACTCATGATTTTGCAAAACACCAGCGTCGAAATTAGGGACAATCCATATATGCACTGCAGTCGCTCCTTCAAATCGGAATTTCGCAGCATGGATTCGAGTATCTAGAGCAATATACGTGGGATCTCTTTCTCTGGGTTGGACAACATTGCACATCAGATTTCTTACTTGTAGTACTGTTTACATAAGTAGTCTACTGGAGAAACATCGTTTTTCAGTAATCAGCGGAAATAATGCGCACGCAAAGCGGTTTGGCAGCGCACTCGGCCCTATCAGCGCACTCAACTATGGCAGCTCACCTGACTCGGCACTCGGCAGCGCTCTCGGACTTGGCAGCGCACTCGAACTAGGCAGCGCACTCGGCACCGACCCATAATTTTTGGCTCGTCTCGCCCTAATTCGCTATCGACCAATAATTGCCAAGAATCGCCGGTATTTTTGTCCGAGTGCGCTGCAAGGTCCGAATGTGCTGCCGTAGTCGAGTGCGCTGACAGGGCCAAGTGCGCTGCCAAATAAACAGCATGTAGTTACGCAAGTACGTAAGTAGGTACATCTGTACAATTATGCTTTTTCCTACCGCTTTGTGTCTAAGTAGGTACGATTGATCACAGTGGAATTCATAAGCGTTTTTGGGGAGATTTTAAGGAAGATCAAGACCCCAAAATGGCTAACTGATTCCAGCAAAAAAGGATTTTTTCAGACCGACACACCAGAATTCCCAAGCTTTACATACATAGTAATACCTTATTTTAGGCAGCTTCTTAGCAGATGTACAATGGTTACATATTGTAACTTATTGTTAGTAAGAAATATGTTCTTAGATGTTATTCCAATGCTGCATTTAGCTTAGATATCTATTATCGTTTTCCGTCAACACTTTTCGTTTGAGAATTTGTGCACATAGATAAGTAGGTATGTACATACATGCAGATAAATGTACGCAACTATTATTCGTGCTAACGAGTGATTCTTGTGCATAAGTGACACAAAACATTCAATTAACCGTTAAGTCGTAGGAAAATCAATTTAAAAACACGTAACACTTGCTCTTCATTCTATATTTCACGCTACTCGACTTTTCTTTCCTATGAGAAAATTTTCTGGGAAAAATGTGGCAAAATTAAGGCAAAAAGTGGATTAAAATTGAAAACTTTCTTCAAAAGTACCAGAAATTGATATAAACTCTATATTGGCGTTTATATCAGTTTTTGAGGCCATTTTAGCCCAAAAAAGCTCAATATTTGACCCCCGCCATGCTGTGCATCTCTTCATATGGTTCCGACTGTCAAGAAACCATTCCCATCCACAGCAGCCCAGAATTCAAATTTTAATTTTTCTACTGTTTTTATTTTGATATGATGAATGGGAATGAGAAGAGTCAAAAGATGTGTTTTACGTTTTAACGTTAGCTTTCAACCATTTTTTCTTACTAACAATATTTTTGGGACTTTGTCGTTCTATGAGTTTTTAAGAGACATCGATGTTCTAAATGGATGTTGATTGCTAGCTACATAGATGGAACAGGCTATCACAATTATTACTTCTCAACGAAATGAAGCAATTCGGCTTGCTGTTTGAAGATTTTTTTACTCTCTTTAAAGTTCAAATTAAATTATTCTTACAAATGCAAAATATTAAAAGATTTGAGGTCAATAGTGCCTCTATACAGCAGAACAAAAGTGTAGTATTTTAGCTTGAGATGAATCGTATTTATTTGAAGGTAGCCGAAGATTTTTGAGCTAAAATGGCCTTGGAATTATCTTAAACCACTAAATAGCATAAATACTAAGTAATGATTCGTAGTTGATTTCAAGCACTTTTTAAGGAAGTTGTTGTTTTTTCGGTTTCTGACCTTAATTTTGCAACAAAAAAACACTTCCTAATTGCGCTCAGGTACATAAGTACTGTTTACATAAGTAGTCTAATGGAGAAACATCGTTTTTCAGTAATCAGCGGAAATAATTCGCACGCAAAGCGGTAATATCTGTCTGGCAGCGCACTCGGCCCTATCAGCGCACTCGACTATGGCAGCTCACCTGACCTCGGCAGCGCTCTCGGACTTGGCAGCGCTCTCGGACTTGGCAGCGCACTCTAACTAGGCAGCGCACTCGGCACCGACCCATTCTCCACCGACGTGTCCCATAATTCAGGTGTAATTAATTGCTGACGGTCTGGGGCATCAAAAGCAAGAATGCGATTCCATAAAACAGAAAGAATGCGATGATGGCAGGCCCATTTGCGATTGGACAACACGCTTAATATCAAATACAGCTGCCATTCTGGAAAATAAAACTTGACAAATTAAGCACTATAAGTCAATTATATTTATGAACACGAGACAGACTTAATTGACCACAATACAACCAACCCTAAATAATTAGACGAATGAATCTTAGCACTAACTTCATCTATATTTATAAGATAAGTTTACCGGTATGAATTTTTAGCTGTATAAACTTTTTAGCGGTAAACTTTCAGCAGTACGAATTTTTTCGAGCAAACCGCATATTTTTAACGGTACAAATTTTTAGCTGTACAATTTTTTCAGCGGTACGAATTTTCAGCAGTATAAACTTTCAGCGGTACGAATTTTCCGAGCAAACCGCACGTTTTCAGCGGTACGAATTTTAAGCGGTATAATTTTTTAGCGGTACGAATTTTCAACGGTATAATTTTTAGCGGTACGAATTTTCAGCGGTACAAATTTTCTACATAACTCCCTGCACCCGTGCCCATGTGTGTTTGTGTGCTTATTCCTTCAAAAACAATGGTTCGTATTTGGGGAACGTATCAAAGCGGTCAAATGGAGTGGCCAATTGAGTTGACAAAGAACACCTACTATGGCCACGTGGCCAAGCACGTCGAGCGAAGAATCTGGGAGCCGCTGGAGGAAGAAAATCCATTTTCGACGTCCTATTTCACGGTGCCGCGTTACGAGTTGGCTGATCGGGTCCAACGTACGTTGGACTACGGACACGTCGAAGGCAAGATCAACCGCAATGGGGCGAAGCGGCGGATCGTCACCCCCACGTACTTCAATACGATCGGTTGGAGTAACATTTCCAGCCTGCTGTGCTGGACGATGAAAATCGTACTGGCCGAGTCGAACAACGACGACGGGTACGTGATCCTAACGATATATCCGCAATCGACGGCTTGAACAAATCGATCGACAGCGGCTCGCCTATTCGTTTTTTATGGTATTCTCTAGACCCAACGGCCCTTTCAAGGGCCACCATATAACTAGAAGTGATTGGTGGCATTGTACTAGCGTTCAACAAGTAGACAAGCGTAAAATAACCCTGATTAAAAGCGTAGGAAACAGCGCTAGCTTTGTAAACTAGATGTTTAAAAATGCGGAAATTTCTTTTATAAATATGAGTTTTTAAGACATCATAGATTAAGTAAGATACGAGTAACATGCATGCGCTGGACAAAGTGGCTTAATTACCGCCATGTCTACGCCCTAATCGACAAAATATGAATAGGAGCGCGTCTGTCACACTTTACTTGTTAACACTCTCTGCAAATAAATATATCCATATTTATAGTTTTTTAATGTTAAGTCTAGAAATTAGGTAGGACAAAAAAAGCGCATCCCAGCCAAAACTCTTAACTTTACACTCACTTTACACCAGCCTGTCTTTCCCCATGCTGTAACGCTGCATACGCTACAGCATAAGGGCCGACTTTGGGTGGAACCGGCCTCCTATCCTCCAACAATATGTACCTTATAACACGGGAGGGGGCCAGACTCATGGGCCAACCCGTATGCTATAACACTGTACATGCTATAACACTGAGGCCAGACTCATAAGCCGACCCCTATGCCATAACACTGTATATGCTATAACACTGGGGCCAGACTATGGCTGGAACCGGCCTCCTATCCTTAACCATTGCCTATTCTTAACCATTGCCTATCCTTAACCATTGCCTATCTTATAAGATTGGGGCCAGACTATTACGTATAACTACTCTTATCTTTTGATTTTTTTCTTCTGATATCATTAGAAAGAGCAATTTTTTCTACCAAAAAAATCTTCAATGGACGTGGGCACCCCACACGTCGGCCCAGAAATCAAAATACCCCCATAATTCAATTTTTGAAATTTTTCTCGCAATTTTTTGATACCAATGGATTGTGCTCCATGAGAAACGTCAATAATTGATGTTTTCTCGCCATACCCCATTTTTAAGACCATTTTTCCCTTCGAAAAATCTTTCACCGCCTCCCCCCAGAATTCGCTGCTGCCCACCTATGGTGGGCACTCAAATCATCTCTTAAAAAATGGCCGCAAAGTTTAGTATAGCGACAGAAATGCACCTAATTGTTAAGAAATTGTTAAGAGTCACTTTCTGTAATACTTAACTCGATATGGGACAAATCGAACTTTTTAAACAAATATTTGCAGTTTTTGTGGCTGACTTTAATGATTCAAATTATTTTTCTTTAAAACGAATGTTTGTTGCGAAAAGTAAATGTGTAAAGTATCAAAAATTACCGTTTTTGTCAAATTTCACAGGGTCTAGCATTTTTATTCATAAGTCAGGATCACCTCAATTAAATTCAATAATTCTTTTTTATTTGAAAGACGAATAATTTTTAGATTTTTTAAAATTAATTTAAACTTATACTATTTGTTTAGAATTTATTGATATGATTATTAACATAAAACATTTGCGATTTTGACTTATTTTTCCATAAATTTAAATGTAGCGCAGATACTGCATGCAGGCCATAGCTCAAATTATAAAATTTTATAGCTTTCCACCATGGGTGGGCAGCACCGAGGGGGGGGTGGAGTTGCAAATTTTTTCTAAAGGTCAAAAAACTGGCCTTCAAAATGGTAGTATGGCGAAAGACACAATTTTTCAACGTCTCTCATCGAGCACTATCCATTGGCATCAAAAAATTGCGAAAAAACGGAGAAAATTTTTCAAAAATTGAATTCTGGGGGCTATTTTGGTTCTTGGGGATGCATGCCCCCAAACCCCCGCCCCCTCTACGCCCAGGTATGCTTAACAATAAAGGCTTTTGTAAAGAAGCTAAGTCAATTTCTTTAATTGTTTGTCAATGCTATACATTCTCGCTTTAATTCTCCGATAAAATGTGCGTCATCCCAATGAATTCTTACCTCGAACTTTGTAAAAAGTGTTTTTAATGTTTCGCCAAATTTCCGAGTTAATGGAATTCACTTACATCAAGTAACAACGCTTTATTTCTATCACGAATTCGATCATTTCGATCACTCTCGAAATGTCGCTTAAGCTAATGATCAAAGCATGAATAATCCCACGCGCTAACTTAACTCGCTTCACAATACATTAAAAAACTATCCTGAATTATGCAATTCCCATTGGCCTAAAGTTTAATGTAAAGTCGTGTGTTTCGATTATATTTTAGTAGTTGACCGCGTCTTGCACACTATTCGTTGCATACCCTTTTGTGTGTTGTATTTCTGCTGCCCGACCCCAATCTTGCTCTAACATAATAATTATCCCGCTTCAACAAAGCTAATTAAACCCCTGACCACTAACTATTTTTTTGAAAAATGAGCTTGCTAAGCGAGAGTTGTAAACTAAGAGGAGCTTAAAGTTTAAACCTACCATTAAATTATAAAGATAATAATAAAAGATTTAAAGCTTTAAGAAAAAGAAAAATGTGGTAAATTAAAACAAATTTAGAGGATATGATGAAACATTATTGTTGAGAATGGGACGATCGTGTGCTATGTATAAAGACTCCTTGATTAAAAGATCAAAAGAGTTGGATGCTCGACTGATAACCTTGAAGCAATCTGATGTAATTGGATGATTGCTATTTGAGATATGTTTATGAATAGCAGATAAACTATCACCCTGAATTGGCTTTCCTGTAGCAAATGAGAGATGCCAGTATGCTCTGCCATTCTACTCCCAAAATGTCGGCGAGTTTCACCGATGTAACTAGCCATACAGCTAGAACACGTATACTTATATACTAAATTTGAGAGTAGCTTAGCAGGCACAGCATCATTGTTCTTGAAAAACCGGCTGATACACATACATGACAGGTTTGTAAACAAACCTTACTCTAATCTGAGGGTAAAATGCAGATATAACCTTTAGAATTCTGCTGCGTACATTGTAGCCATGCACACCAGTGTAAGGCAAAACAAGAGAATAGCATAGTTTATCACACCCGAATTTTATGTCATCACTCTTACTATAAACTTTTGTCATAAAGTCTGATATGACCTTATCAATCAAGCTAAGCGGATACTCATTTTGCAGTAGAGTCTGCTTCAGCTTGTCAATATCAGAGACAAAAGTCTGATATGAGTTACAAATCAAATGAATACGACTCACAAGTGTCTTTATTAAACCAACTTTATAGGCAAAAGGAATGAAGCTAGACAATTTGGCATAAAGGCCAGAAAATGTGGATTTCTGATATGATGATGTGACAATATCATCGGACTTCCTTTCAACAAGCACATCAAGGAAATTTAATTTCTTGTCACATTCATTTTCAAATGTGAAATTCATATTAGGATTTTGCTGATTCATGTAATCACAGAACTTTCTAGGCTGATTTCTGTCAGAAAACACTACTATTATCATTAGTTGTTATCATCATCATGTCATTAGTTGTTATCAGAGGCGTATACGTACAAATTATAAAGTTTATGAAAAATCCATTACACTTTCATAATAAGAAAAATAAAAAATAAAAAGATTGATTTTTGAGCCACAGATAATTCAATGGAACTTGGTATGCTGAAAAATGGTTGAAATTTGACAAATTTAACCTCAGACTGTCACAAAGTTTGCGATATTTCCTTATTATTTTTTAAAATATGCCGCAGTTCACATTGTAATTTGTTGTCAAAATTTATCAGAGACTTTTATGAGAACATTTTTAAAAAATAAAAGGACAAGTGAATTACATATATTTGAAGAGAAAATGGTGTGCTGGTCGATGACCAAAATTGATCTATTTTTTCTTTAAGTGTTAAAATAGCTTATTGTTAAAATTCGTCGATATACGTTGTCATTTATACTACAAGTAATTTATTAAGCCTTATCATCAGACTTCATAGGAAAAAATGAAAAATATAATATTAACGTTGTGGGCAACATACGTTGAATGCTTGACACTAAAGCCAAAATAGTATAACTTTGAGCATTACTTAGCAAATTGTGTTCTCGTTAAATTTGTATAACTCAAAAACGGTCCCTTGATTTTTTTATATTTTTATAAAAGCACCTATATAATAATTTTTGACAACATATTAATCTTAACCGCGGCCCATATTTTTTACAAATTTAATAAGAAAATATTCCGACATAGCCTGTCATAATTTAGTGGTCATTCTCTTGATATGGTCTTTCGTTTTCCTATGTATAATCCCCTGATAACGGCCAATGCTATACATTTTTTCCGGGAAAATGTGACATTCTGAGGCTAATTTGACAAATTTCAACCATTTGATAGCATACCATGTTCCATTCAAACGTCTGTTGCTCAAAAAAGCGGTCTTTTTATTTCTTCCATCATTAAAGTCTCTAGTGATGCTAAAAAATTTTATAATTTGAGTCATAGCCCGCACGTGGTATATGCGCTAAACTAGAAATTATCAAAAAATTGAAGTTAAAATCGTAAATGTTTTATGTCTATAATCATTTCGATAAATTTTGAATAAATATTATAAGTTTAAATTAATTTTACAAAATGTGAAAACTATTTATCATTTACAAAAAATTGTTGAATTTCATGTAAGTGATCCTGAGTTATGATGAAGAATGCCAAAACCTGTAAAATTTGACAAAAATAATAATTTTTGATTCTTGATACACTCCCTTTACAAAACCAATATTCGTTTTCAAGAAAAATAATTGGCACCATTAACCTCAGCGTCAAAAACTGCTTAATATTTGTTTAAAAAATTTTGACTTGTACAATTTCAAGTCGAGTCTTATAGAAAATGACTCTCAACGATTTTTTTTGATTTTTTTATTTATTTATTTTTTTCTTACATTTCTGGCCACTGTACTTTGCAGCCATATTTTCAAGCGATGGTTTGAGTGCCCACGCCAATTCAAGATGATTTTGGTAGGAAAAAAGTTGCTCTTGCCAAAGGATACAGAAAGCAAAAAATCAAAAGATAAGTATTTGGAGAAAAATGCAACTGAAAAATTAAAAAATTTGCATATTTTAGATTTTTATGAAAGTTTGCGCAATTATATCTTTATTGCGGATATCTTATAATATAATATCTGATATTTCGACAGAGCACAATATGCCCGTTTCAGTTATGCAATAGCAGGGTTAAAACTTTTCTCGTTTGGAAATAATAAATGGCTGAAGTTGGAGAGGACTTTCAAAAACTCAATTTTTCGCGGCAAATTTAAGCGACATTTACGAGCGACCGAATCATAGCTAGCACGATAGCACTACCTATAATATACTTGGCCATCCTTTGTTCTTATATGTTTATCACAGCGAATGCGAAATTTGTGCCCCCCACACACAGCTATAACGGCACCATCTGGGAGGTGCGGTTTTATTTAAAAGGTAGATAATGAAAAACTTAAATACCCCCTTTTATTTGAAAAAATGTTTCCCCTGATTATTAGGTTACGAATCTGGTCTTAAAATTTTTTTACACTCATCAGTTGTTGCACAGGAGTGTAAATTGTACGGTTTTTTACTGTTTTCATGTGCAAGAGCATATCTAACTCATTTTTCCATTCTATGCAGTCTGATTGGTTTCAAAAGGTAGACGGTTATAAAATCTAGGGGAACCTTATTTTATTTTTTTAAAGTAATATTTTCAAATTTAGAGGCGGTTTATTGTAAAGAGTCTGGGACAAAAAAATATTTTTTCTGCCATATTCTCCACTTAGTAGACAGAACGTGGTAATTATCTTTAACATGTGCCTCGTCCTAAGCGCTACACGTCAAAATTTATTTTGTTTCATTACGATCAATATTGCGTTATTAGTGCAGGTGTAAACTTTACACTGAAAAAATTTTTTCCGCCCAGAGCGTCGTGGATGAGGAATTTAAAAAAAATAATCTCCGTAAGGTCAGAATAACGAATCTGACCTTTAAAATTTTCTACAGCCAGTGTTTGTTGAGGTATGAAGAGGTGAACTTTGAATTATACATCTATTTTCTAATGCCGGTAGATAACTCCGTATTGCATATTGTTTGATCAGATTTTTCTTATTCCAGAGGTTTTTGACTCGTGTTTAAGAAATAATTATTTTTATTATCATAAATGCACTGTTCTTAAACTTCAGTAGAATGATGGATAATTTTCAAGATAGTATAATCAAGCTGAAATCGACCGATATGTTGAGTTGGTGCAGTAGCTCATGTGTCCGTTCTCGCATGTGGGTTTAAAAAAAGAATAATGGTTTCAAATCTTTTGAATAATGACTTTTTCATTTTTTTAATTCTTTTGGCAAACTCATGCCCTTCGTTTGACTTATTCATCTATTTAGGTTCTGTCGATGACACTTTTTTGTTTTTTGAATTTTTGCCTTAGTTCTCGAATGGTAGTGTAAAGAGTGCGAAAATCTGGGGGTGAAAAGACATTTTGTTCGAGTTTTCGACTTGTTTATGTCTGCCAACAACTCCGGTAATGAGTTTTAAGAAATTTTTCTGACAGAAATGTACTACGGATCAAGGGCTATCTTTTGCTCTACCAGCAAACTTTTATACAATCAATACGCAGTTAGTACCAGGGGTTTAAACTTTACACGCTAGTGGATGAGTAACAAAACAGATTTTGTCCAAGATTTCTCTGCCAACTTTTTCGGTAATGAGTTGGGATGAATTGAATGAAAATGAAATAAAGTTACTTACAAGAGCTACACGTCGAAGCAAGTCGCGTTAAAAAAACGTAATATTCAGTTGTTTCTGGGAGTGTAAAGTTCGAAATCTGAGGTGTAAAATAGGCGAAAAAAGGTTTTTTTCGTATTTTAATTGGTAAATCATATCAAATATTTTGCGGAACATAAGTTTTGCACATAAAAACGTACTACAATCAAAGGGCTACAAAGTGGCCCGAACTGAATTTATTTACACTCAATGGGTCGTTAGGTTCAGATTTTTAGAATTTACAATGTGGTGGACAGTGAAAAATACGTGTTTGTTCATTTTTTTGTTCGCCACATTCTCTGTTCAGAAGTCGGGCGAGGTCGAATAGGATAAAAATAAAGTACTATCTAACGGGTACACGTCACAGCGAATTGCGTTTGTTTACATCAATATTTAGCTTTTTTGGGAGGTGTAAAGTCAAAAAATACGGGAGTTAAACGTGTTTCTGTCTTGTTTTTCTGCCAAGTTCTGGGTTATGAGTCTGGACATAATCTCAAGTCTAAAAATGGACCAGAAAGCATATGTGATACGCCAGTTTGTTTGCAATCAACAGTGGTGTAAAATGGTTTACATCTGATATTTATCTGTCGTTGGGCCATTGTGGAGACTTAATTTTTTAATAAATGTTGATCGTAATATCAGAATTTCGAATTCGACTCAAATTTTCTTTACACTCTGTGGTTGTCTAAACTTTACACTGCATATTAACTTTAGTTCTAGAGCCTTGCGGAAGCTTAATTTTTTTAAAAACATTCTACGTAAAATCAGAATTGGGAATCTGACTGTTACTTTTCTCTACAGCTAGTAGTTGTGTAAAGTTTGCACTATTCATTCGTTGTTAATATGTAGTTTATACTACAAATTTATTTTACTTCCAAATCTGAGCATTAGTGTTCCTTACACTTGATATTTGCGTAAAGTTTATGCTGAAAAACTTTGATCTGTTGTCTTGTTTAAAAAGGATAATGCTGATGTTAAGAACAATATTGTTTTCCGCGTTCTTGGACTGCTGTTATTATTGTGGCATGTTACTGTATGTGTTTACTGACTGATGTACTCAAATCATGCTAATTAAAAGTAGGGTACAGCAAAGAAAAATGCTCCGATGGAACAAAAAAGATGAATATACTTGGAATTGTGGATTATTAAGGATATAAAAGGAGGGGTCTAAGAAAAAGCTACCTAAAGTCGCATAATCTGATAAAAATCACACTTTTTCTAAGCAACGCAAAAAATCGAAGTATATTCTGCGGCCTCTAAAAAAGTGTCTTTTTTAAATAATTTTCGAAGTTTTAGATAAGAGTGTATAAACGAAATCAATAATGTTCACTTTTTTAAATTGCTGGCAAGTAGCAACGCTGACTAGCTTCGTATCCTGATTGATAGAAAACTAAGTGGTATTGTATTTAAAGTTGTTTTAATTTGTAATGAACATTATAGCAAGCAAAGCAGAGGCAGATTGATTAGTGCACACAATCGTTACGGGCATGCTAGTGTACCTACATTTAGTCTGTTTCAAGTCAACTTACGCGATTCCTACTGTTTTAAACCAACAATTTCTTCAATTGTCTTGGATGCATCGATCTTTGCTATTTCATTCAATTGGCTTAGAAAGACTGTTAGTTTACTCAATATCGTTTCCCATAGCTACTGCATAGCTGACGTGCTGCTTTTTCAATCATTTTTATGGTTAAATATTCATTTTAATTTGTTGGCCGCAGAATATACTTTGATTTTTTGCGTTGCTTAGAGAAAGTGTGATTTTTATCAGATTTTGCGACTTTAGTTATCTTTTTCCCAGTCCCCTCCTTTCACATCCTTAATAATCCACAATTCCAAGTATATTCATCTTCTTCGTTCCATTGGAGCATTTTTCTTTGCTAGTAACAAATAGTTAAAAACTAATTTTACTTTACTTGGAAAGAAAGCAAAAAGTCGTCAATGCTTATAAATTTCCAATGGATAAGATGGTCTGCATAAGCTACAATTCAATTTCAAAGTTGCGGGTTTTTAAGGTTTTCCGTCCGATCAATAGTAGGTTTTAGGTTTTGGGCTCTGCCCATACGTGGGCAGCAAGAAAATTCTGGGGGTCAGGCAGGATGAGTAAAATTGCCAAAAATGTTACTAAAAATAGATTTCTGGGGGTCTACAATAATCTGGAGGTTCCAACTTCTGGGAAGTAACCCCCGAAACCCAGGCCCATGTGTGGCTCCGCCTACCTGAGTTTTCGAAGTTATGAAAAAAAATTTTGCAAAAACTCATTTGAGACCCTAGGAAACATAAACACAAAATTTTATCGAAATTAAAGATGGTCGAGTGGGGACGATTCACGAAATCGGACCGCTTGACATGGAATCACCCATATATTAATTGGGATTCGTGCATTGCCCCACACCACAATCGATAGATGATATTGTCTTTGACACTATTATGCCAGGGCTGTAGAAGCTACAATAAAACGGTCTCATCTTTCGTTTTCAATGTATGTACACACGTACATACATTTCGGGGCTTACCTGTACTTACTGTACACAGCACGCTGATTTTGGTTTAAGAGGCAAGTTCCTCAGTAATTGCAGGTTTTCGGGAACTGTATGTAGCCTACTTACCATCATTTACACGCAACCTAGTGAAATGTGAATAGTCAAAAGGGTCAATAGAGCGTACTCGTACTGTCCGAAACGCAGAGGTATCCTGCTTCATTGCTAACAGCACCTTTAAAATATGGTTAGTTTTGAATTAAAGAGAAGCGGTAAAGCTTGTTCTAATCAAAAGAAGAAAGTGTGTATTGTTATCTGCGACCGGAACTTTGTTTTTAGTTTTTAACGATTATTCCACCAGCGAATGGACGATTACAATGTGATTAAGCCATTTCATAGATTCTTTATTAGTCACTTTCGCTCTCTTATCTTTTTATATTGCTGCTTCTGTATGCAAATCTTGGTCGTGACCGCATTTTCTATCGAAAATTTTCATTCCAGTAAGTTTAAGCTATAGTCTGATGTGCTATAGGTACTTTTGCCATTATGTCTATTACATTCTGTATTCACTGGCTTGGCTTACATTCATTTCACCTCTGATATCTTTGGCCTATTATTTATTTTTTTATGATTTTCCATACTTACATACCTATTCGGAGTAATTTAACATTTATAACGCTTTGTTACTAATGCTATACTTTTTAAACGGCTTATAAAATTAGTGGTTTTGAGTGGGTACAAATATTTTCATTCGTGTATTAGGACTTTCAGTCAAGTTGATAGTCCTGCGATTAATCAGGCAGTAGTGAAAAAAATGTACATAAAATTTTTAATTTTATTCCCGGTTATAGTATATTTTTATGTGACAGTAAAGAGGTATGCTTTTTGAATTGCATAATTAAGCTAAGCTTACATCATAGAATGCTCAAAATTAATTCCAGATTGTAGCAAATTCGTTTGCTTAAATGGTGGCTCTTGCCTTGCTAACGAACTCGGCTTCAAAAGCTGTCACTGTCCTGTTGGATTAACGGGTAGGCGCTGCGAAAATCAATTTACAAATCAAGATGTTGGACGCGATTGCAAAGGTCATATCTGTCAGAATTTTACCGCGTAGGTTTGAATTTTCACATTAACATCTATTACGGATTATGAGGATAATAAAGTTACTTTCTAGTTAGGTTTTAAAAAATTCTAATTTAACACTAAAGCGAGCATTATTGCTCTGGTAAAACATTTTTTGCCAGACATGGATTTGAATTTGCGGTTTAACTCCCAGAAGCAAAAATGTCGGAAGTTGAATTTTATCTGAGAAAGTGAGGTGCAAATTCAGTTGGTTAAAGATATATTTGCGTATGCCACCTTGAAGCTTATTTTAGGTCAAAGCTCTCCACTTGTCTCCTCTCTCAGATCGGTCATGCTTCATTTATATGCTTGTAATGACACTGCATCTTGAATTTTAAACTTTATTAAAATTTCGTCATAACTAAAAATGAAAATTTTTTAAGAACCACACGGATTGCAGAGTCACTCGCCTTCAGAAGAGTTTGCAACGAGTAAGCATTGATATTACCAAATTTTTAGTGTATCTACTCAGCAATCTATTTTACTATTCGCGTTATCACCATAGGTGGGCAGCACCAAAATTCTGGGGGGTGAAAAAATTTCTGGAGGGGGTGAAAAATTTTTAAAGGTCAAAAAATGGTCTTAAAAGTGGTCGTATGGCGAAAAGAACACCATTTTTCGACGTTTCTTATCGAGAACTATCCAATGGCATCAAAAAATTGCTAAAAAAGCAAAAAAAATTTTCTGAGGGGGGTATTTTGATTTCTGGGAGGTATTTTAACTTCTGGGGGTGCATACCCCGCAAACCCCCTACGCCCATGTGTGGTTATCACTGCTTTTTGTTGTGTATAGTCAGATGATCTTCTTAATCCCGTCAAATTATTACGTTCAAAGTTATCGCCACCGCTTTAAACCGAATTCGTGATTGGACTTCAAATATTTGCTTATCTTAAAATAACTTATGTGAAAGCAGGTCAGAGTCTTGCCTATCTTGAGCTTATCGTAACGATACTTTAGCAGCAACCGAAATTCCTAGGAGTCTGATGAAGTCAAATTGCCAAAAATGGCACCAAAAATTTAATCTGCGGGTTTATCGATTTTTGGGAGGGTCTTTCAGATTATAGGGGATCCAGCCGGACCATACATAGGCAGCAACCAAATTCTGGGGGTCTGGGTGGTGTAAAACTGGCGAAAATTCCAGAAAACATGTTAAAAATTTAATCCTGGGGCTTTACCGATTTGGGGGTCACCGGTTTCTCGGGGAGGGGTCTAAACCCCATCATCACCCCCTCTACGTCCACATTCAGATCCCAAGACTCCCGACACCCATGTGTGATCGCAATAAATTTTTCTCATTTCGAACTCGTATTTCAATTCGATAAGATTTCCTAAAACTTATAAAATATCTTTTTAAATTATTCTAAAATATCACTTATTCGGCTGTAATAAATTTCCAGAAATGCACGCCGCGTTCTTGAGCATTACATATTTTTGTTAATCGTAGATTAAGCGCGTCGTCGAAATTCAATTTGGTTTCACTAGCACATGAATAATTACAGCTGCGTCCAACTTATATAGAAACTAATAATTTAGTGTTTACTTGTACCTAGAAACAAAAAAGTTACAAGAAAATTTCGGCTTATCCTGCCTGAATCACACGCTTGAGTTCATACATGGGCAGCGACCACACGTGAGCGTGGGGGTTTAGGGAGGTATGCAATCCTAAGAAGGCCAAACAACCCCCCAGAAACCAAAATAGCCCCAGAATTCAATTTTTGAAAATTTTTTCGCAATTTTTTGATGCCAATGGATAGTGCTCGATGAGAAACGTGGAAAAATGGTGTTTTTCGCCATACCACCATTTATAAGACCATTTTTAGACCTTTGAAAAATCTTGCACACCTACCCCCAGAATTTCGGTGCTGCCCATCTATGGCAGCGACCAAATTCTGAGGGTTCTGAGTAGAAGAGAACTGGCAAAAATCCAAAAATGACGTGCCAGAAATCCAATTCTGGAGGGTCTTTCGGATTCTCGGGGGGGGGGTCTGAACCCCCACGCCCACCTGTGTTTGCGTTTCATCAAAATCTTATGCTGTGATTTTTATTTTTGCATATCAATTTAAGCACCTTTCCATGCAAAAATGATGGTTTTTGCAATGATGGATCGTGTTTGTGCAAAGAGGACTTTGAAGGTGACTTTTGCGAGGTAGAAAACTTGGAAATTCAGGATAAATATATTGTTCAATGTGGCGATGACCTTGTTTGCCAAAACCAAGCAACTTGCTTAAAGATACCGAATGCTTACGTTTGCTTATGTCAAACGGGTTTCACGGGCAGAAATTGCCAGACCAAACTCGATAATCCGTGCCTAAATGAAAATTTGTCCGTTTGTGGTCCAAATTCACTGAGGTGTCTCATCACTAATTCTAAAATTGGGTATACTTGTCTGTGTAGAGAGAATTTTACTGGAAAGCATTGCGAAATGGAACTAGAATTTGAATGTCATAGCAACAAGCAGTGCAGCACAAATGCTGTTTGTCAATTCACAAGTAATGGTTCGAATTGTAAATGCTTAGCTGGATTCACAGGCTTAAATTGTTTAGTATCTACCGTGGCTTCATTTAGTGGAGAATCGATTTTTGCCTATTTGGCACCAAACGACAACTTGCTCAGCCGGGATTTTTATGCCCTTAAATTTGAATTTAGAACAGTGATGACAGGAATCAGTATAGCTTCGGGCGACTCATTTTTCGGTACAGTTTTCACTATTTCAGTGATTGATCACAAAATTTCCGTAAATTCTAATTCCATACCTATTGTGGATTTTGAGCAGACTGATGTGACCAGTGGTAATTGGTTTACCTTACAATTTGATATGTATTATACGATACGAATAGTCAGGGTATCATTGTCTGTCTCCAACGATAAGCTGCTCGCTATTACTAAAGAGGCTCGTATAAACCACTCATTTCTCCCATTGAACCACATTCTCTCAACGAAATTCGGAGGAATCGATTCTAATGGGGCTGATATTAATTTTGTTGGATGCTTGAGGGACATGGAGGTTAATGAGCGGCGTCTAATACCAAAATCGCATTCAAACAGCTCCATAAATGTTGGAAACGAGTGTCCTGCGAACAAATATTGGTGTAGTGAAGCTGGATGCTCTAGCAGGGGCCTCTGCACTGATTTATTAGTGAAAGCTAGCTGTCATTGCTTCAGACCGTTTGTTGGTCTTAGTTGCGAGGACGTTATACATGAAGCTACATTTGGCTATGAAAATAATCAGACATTTGCATATGTTGCCATGGACAAGGAAGAGCAAGCTTATTTTCAACAAAATCATCGCATTTCTGGCTTTTTCAGGACTCGACATAATTATGGAATTCTTTTGTATTTTCCAGAAATTTCTTTTGTCCTTGAAATGTCGCGTGGAAAAATGGTGGCCAAAAGAGTGCTAAATCAAATAGAGTTATATAATGAAAAATCTGGACGTTTTGACGATGGGGAAGGAGCATTTCTTTGAGCTAATTACGAATTCGTCTTACATTTATTTGAATGTTGATAACGATACGATATTGAATAGCTTCGCATTTTTATTTAATTTTGACGAACGAGTCCGCAGTTTATTCATTGGAGGTATGGTTCAAAAGCAATTTGTAACGAGAAAAAAGTTTTCACCAGAACGTTCGGCACAGAATGTTAATAAGAATCGAAATAATTTCTTCAGGGGTACTTTAAGGGATTTCAGAGTAAATGACGACCGCCTCATTAATATGCTATCTCAGAAATTTACTACTTCAAATCTGAAAAACTTTGGAAGCATTTTACTTAATGGGCCAATATTAAACGGCACGATTAGTGATCCGACCTGCAGCAATAAGCCGTGTATGCATTCTGGAGGATGTCACGTGACATTTAATGATTATCATTGCGACTGCCCCCAACGCTGGATCGGGAAAAATTGCGAAATCGAAGATTTTTGCTCATGATCAGACTTGCAGCTCTCATGCTCAGTGTGTAAACCTAGAAAATGGTTTTGTTTGCTTGCCAGAAGTTACATTAATGTCAGCCGTGTCATATTCAAAAATGAATTTATTATCACCGGCCAATGTCGAGACATTGTACTTGAGGAATCTTAAATTTGATCTGAGGACAAGACAAATGAATGGTACTATATTAAGTTTTCACGATGGAATTGAAAGTTTGCGACTAAGCATCGCGAGAGGTAATCTCATTCTCGATAGAAAGTCAACAAGTGGAGGCAATACGACTTTACACTCATTAACGAATATCAGTGATGGTGAATGGCATAATATTACGGTAGAATTCAGCAGCAGGAAAGTACTGATATGGATAAATTCTGTTATGGAACCATCCGATGGGCAAACAGTTATTTTTCAAATACGTAATAATACTGAATTGATTATTGGCAAAATCGATCAAGAAACTGACGGCTTGATTGGGTGCTTGAGAAACTTTCTCACTAATGTTAAAGATTCGGAAACTGATCAGGACGATTCTTATATGCCGTTTGACACGAACGTCTATGTTCCGTTGGGGGAACAGAAGAAATCCATCAATCGAGGTTTCATTTCAACTTGACTGCCATGCATGACATAATTAAAGGCTGCCATGGAGAATTAGTCTGCACTGAAGACACATGCGCAAATGGTGGCACATGTATCGATACGTTCGATTCTTACTCATGCCTTTGTTCACGTGGTTTTACTGGTCAGAAATGCCAGGTAGTTACCGTAACTAATTTTTGACTTTTTTAAGTCGGTGCATCATAATGTGGGTAAAATTTAAATCATTCTTGAATCAGTCGGCATTGAAATAATTTCTAACAATAAAAATGACAGCCTGTTGATCTTTAATTTCGGATTCAAATTCTAAATAATCTTGATAGCTCTCCTAAAAGATGCTTATTTATCATTGGTAGCGCGTTAGCGCGTACCTATAACATATTTGGGTACCCCTAAAAAGTGGCCCCCCAACAGCAACACTGGGGCATTTCTGGGAGGTGCGGTTTTTTCAAAAGATAGATAATTTTAAAAAGTTAAGCGCTTTTTTTGTTTATACTCGATACCGAGTATGTAATGAACGTGCAAAGTTTTGGCGTAAGGTTATAACAAAAACTTGACGGTTGTCGGGGATAATTTTTAGACAACTCAGCGTAACCGCTTCATATAATTTAATAATATAGAATTTTAGAGAATAAAGTTTTCTAAAAAGTATTTTTTTAATTTCGCATTATCTCTTGAGGGGAGTGTAAAGATTGTAAAAATCTGCGGGTGTAAAGACAGATTTTAGTCGCGTTTTGGTCATGTTCAGGTCTGCCAACAATTCCGGTAATGAGTTCCAAAATTTTTTTCTGATAGAAATGTACTAGGACCTAAGGGCTTTTTTTGCTTACCTGCAAACTTTTTAACGCTATATGCGGAGTTAGATCCAGGGGTTTAAACTTTACACTCAAGTGGATAACGTAAAAAAATGGGTTTGTCTCCGATTTTCCCGACAACTTCTCCGCTTGTAAGTCGGGACAAGTTGAATAGAATAAAAATATAGTGGGCTTTGAAGGATACTTGTCGCAGCAAACCGCGTTCAAAAAACGTAATATTGAGTCATTTCTGGAGGTGTAAAGTTCGAAATTAAGGTGTAAAAGTGACGAAAAAACACGATTTTTTCCCTTTTTTGATTGTTCGATATTTAAAATTGGATGTGGGACAGAAGTTTTTCAAACACAAACGTGCTACGATTCAAATGCTACAAACTGGACCAAACCTAATTTCTTTACACTCAATGGAGAGTTAGATTCAGATTCTTAAAGTTTACATTGTGATGAAAAAATACGTTTTTGTCCCTTTTTTGTCCGGCTTTCTCTCCGTTTAGAAATGGGGATAGGTCGAATAGAGTAGAAATAAAGTACTTTATAAGAAGTACGTGTCACCGCAAATTCTGTTTATTCACATCAATATTGAGCTTTTCCGGGAGGTATAAAGTCAAAAATCAGGGGTGTTAAGCATGTTTCTATCTTTTTACTGTCTAATGATGCGGTTATGAGTCTGTACATGATCACAAGTCTAAAAATGTACCAAGAGTCAAAGTCCTACGTCAGTTAGGGGCGTTTGTTTACACTCAACCGTGGTTTAAAGTGGTTTACATCTAATATTTATTTGTCTTCAGACCATTGTGAAGATATAATTTTTTCATAGATATTGATCGTAATATCAGAGTAATATCAGAATTACGAATCCGACTTAGATTTTCTTTACATTCGGCGGCTGTTTAAAGTTTACACTGAAAATTAACTTTTGCTGAAGAGCGTTGTTGCAAAAGCTTTATTTTTTCAAAATCTATGTAACGTCAGAATTACGAAACTGACTCTTAGTTTTCTCTACACCCGGTAGTTATGTAAAGTTTATACAATTCAATTATTGTTGATGTGTAAGTTTACACTATGAATTTATTTTACTTCCAGAGCATTGCAAAACGTAATATTATTCTTCAAAATATGTTCCGTAAGGTCATGATTACGAATCTGCTGCATGCTTTCTTTACACCCTGTAATTATGTTAAGTTTGCACTGAAAATTAATTTTAGTCCTAAATCGTTGGAAACACTCAATTTTTTTAAAATGTTCCATGTAACGCCAGGGTTACGAATCTGAGGGTAAGTGTTCTTTACACCCTGTAATTGCTTAAATTTTACGCTGATAACATTTGATCTGTTTTTATGAGATAAAAGGGGATCATGTTTGAAAATATAATGCTTATGTTCAGAACAATATTGTTTTCCGCGTTCTTGAACTGCTGTCATTATTGTGACATGTTACCGTATGTGTTTACTGACAAATTTACTCAAATTATGCTAATTAAAAGAAGGGTACTAGCAAAGAAAATGCTCCGATGGAACAAAAAGGATGAATAACTTGAAATCGCAGCTTATTAAAGACATAAAAGGAGGGACTAGGAAAAAGTCATCTATTCGTTCAAAAATTATAAGAATCTGCTAAAAATCAGATTTTCTAAGCAATACGAAAATCGAAGTATATCCTGCGGCCTCTGAAAAAGAAGGCGTCCTCTCAAAATACTTTTTGATTTGTGTTTGGCGAAGAGCTTGGAAGGAATCCTTGGCCTGTGTTAGGTGGCCAATTGTAGCTTGAGATCTGAATCACATTTTCTTGACAATATTTAATTAGTTTTCAGTAAAAGGCTCAATAGGTTAATTATGACATTCCTATCGTGCTATTTATCATGGCTCTGCATTTACGAAGTATTATTTTAGCGCGATGAGATGATTTAGGTAGGTACTTTTTCCTGATCGGAATTTTACATATATATATATATATATATATATATACACTATTGCAATTATTTGCACGGTTATCTCACTCATTCTTCTTACGCCATTTTTTCTATATTCTCTGGTGCTAAGCTGCTTGTGTATGTTTAGAGCCTTACAGCACTTCAACAGATTTGCAACAGCGGTCGTTTGGACTTGTGTTCAGTTAAGGTTAATAAGCAGAATGATTTGTCGTTTTCATTATTAAGATTGATTATTTTGATGTTTGAAGAATAAAGTATTGTGTTATTTATCTCTCAAACTGAGGCGACAACCGTACATGGGCAGCAAGAAAATTATGGGGGTCCTGGTTGGGTGAAATCGCCAAAAATGTTACTAAAAATAGAATTCTGAGAGCCTGCAGTAATCAGTGGGGGTTTTTCATCTTCTTGGGGGTGTAAATCCCTCAAACCCCTTACGCCAACTTGTGGCCACAACTAGCTTCCGTAGGCCGCAGAATATACTTCGATTTTTGTGTTGCTTAGAGAAATCTGATTTTTAGCAGATTCTTATGATTTTTTATGCGCATAGGTTACTTTTTCTTAGTCCCCTCCTTTTATGTCTTTAATAATCCGCAATTCCAAGTATCTTAAGTAGCGCGTTAGCGCGTACCTATAATATACTTGGGTACCCCTAACACCAGTGCACCCCCTACAGCTATAACGGGACACTTCTGGAAGGTGCGTTTTTTTTAAAAGAAAGATAATAAAAAAATTCGCTGCCCGTGTTCTTTTGTTTTACTTAAAACTCAAAACTGACTGTGTAAAGAAGGTGTAAAGTTTTTGTGTAACGTTATAGCATAGGACAAATTTTGGGACCCTTTTACTGCGGCATGTGGACAACTGAGTATTGATGACTCGAACAATTAGACAGCATAGGATTATAGAGGGATAAATTCTACAGAACACCATCTTTTTGTTTTTTGAAATTCGTATTAGTTCTTGAATGGCAGTGTAAAGAGTGCGAACATCTGGGGGTGAAAAAGCACTTTTTGGTCGAGTTTTCAACCTGCTTATGTCTGATGCTAACTCCGGTTATGAATTTTTTGAAATGTTTTCTGACAGAAATGTAGAGCGGATCAAGGGCTACATTCTGCAGATAAGCAAAGTCTTCTACGCTCTATGGTGAGTTAGATCCTGGGGTTTAAAGTTTACACTCTAGTGAATGGTGTAAAAAACGGATTTTAACTGAGATTTCTCTGCTAAATTTTTCAGCTTATAAGTCAGGGTAAATTGAATACAGCAGTAATAGAGTGCCTTATAGGGGCTACACATCGCAGCAAATCGCATTTAAAAAACGCAATATTGAGTTATTTATGGGGGTGTAAAGTTCGAAATCAGAGGTAAAAAATGGGCGAAAAAACACGTTTTTTCCGAATTTTGATTAATAAATCATACCAAATAATTTTTGCAACAAAATTTTTGCACATAGAAACGTACTACGACTCGGAAGCTACAAACTGCACCAAACCGAATTTCTTTACACTCAATGGGGAATACGGTACGGATTTTTAAAGTTTACAATGTTCTGAATGATGAAAAATATGTCTTTGTTTGGGTTTTGTTCGCCACTTTCTCCTTTCAGAAGTCAGGATAGATCCAATAGAATAAAAATAAAGTGCCTTATATGGGATGATGAGCACAGAAAATAATGCTGCTTCGAACTTCAGCTAAATAATATTGCAAACGCGCGGAGTCGAAATATAATTCATACACAATGCATGTATAAATTGCTAAGATGGAAGCAGTACCTAATGACATTCGCTACAACACTGACAAAGATAGGAATAACTACTATTTTTTGCTAACAAAAAGTTGGGTACTAGCAAGAAAAAATGCTCCGATGGAACAAAAAAAGGTAGAATATACTTGGAACAAAGAATTATCAAGGACGTAAAAGGAGGGGACTAGAAAAAGCTCCTATCTACAAATGTCACAAAATTTGCTAAAACTCAGAAATTTTCTAAACAAAGAAAAAATGAAAGTAAGTAAATCAAAGAAAAAACCTACCTGTGCCTAAAACTGCAAGATCTGCTAAAAATCAGACTTTTTCTAAGCAACGCAAAAATCGAAGTATATTCTGCGGCCTGCAGAAGAAAGCAGCATCCTGTCGAACAAAGATAAAACATTGGGCTAGATAACTGGACCACTCACTCTGCAAAAGCAGATATCGCCATAGCTGAGCAGCGCCATGTTGCAATATTTTTCTGGGTCAAAATATAGTAATTATGGTATGTTGGAAAAACGGCAATTTTCGACGTTTCTGATTGAACACTGGTGCATACTCCTAACCTCCCATGCCTAATGGTTATCAGTTTACATGGGCAGGAATGAAATCCGGGTGGTCTGGTGGGATTAAACGCCAGAAGAGTACTGAATGGACGTTTGCATTATATAGAAATCACAGTCTTTCGTTGCGGTATCGCAAATAATCATAGGATATAACTTTTTGTAATATTTATATAGCCACAATATCGAATAAATTAACGTTGCAAGTGATTAGCAAAAACGCTGATTTGAGATTTATTTTATATGCTTTATATCAAGGATTGGACACCATACCTAGACGTAGGGGGTTTGGGGAGTATGAACCCCAAGGCAAAATACCCAACAAGAAAACGCAAATGCCCAACAATACCTCCAGAATTCAATTTTTTAAATCTTTCCGCTCTCTTTGGGTTTTTTTGGTAGGTACCAATAGATAGAGCTCGACAAGAAACGTTCAAATATGGTGTTTTCTTCGCTATAGCATTTCTTTTAAGGCCAATATTCCAATTTGAGAACCCCCCTCAGAATTTTGGAACCGCCCACTGTATGGTGGACAATATGAGAAGGTTCACCTATTTTTTCAGAGGCCGCAGAATATACTTCGATTTTTGCGTTGCTTAGAAAAAGTCTGATTTTTAGCAGATCTTGCAGTTTTAGGCACAGGTAGGTTTTTTCTTTGATTTACTTACTTTCATTTTTTCTTTGTTTAGAAAATTTCTGAGTTTTAGCAAATTTTGTGACATTTGTAGATAGGAGCTTTTTCTAGTCCCCTCCTTTTACGTCCTTGATAATTCTTTGTTCCAAGTACCGTATATTCTACCTTTTTTTGTTCCATCGGAGCATTTTTTCTTGCTAGTATTAATATAATTCCATGTATATTGTACGAGATTAATAGAATTGATAATGTAACAAAAAATTATCCGAAAGATGTATTTCTCGTCGAATTTTTCGGCTGATGGGGGCTAACTCATCTAAAGTTATCCTTTTTAAATGATGGATTGCGTGCGTGCACAATGCAAGCCAATCATAGGTGGGCAGCACCGAAATTCTGGGGGGGTAAGATTTTTCAAAGGTAAAAAAATTGTCTTAAAGATGGTGGTATGGCGGAAAAACACCATTTTTCAACGCTTTACATCGAGCACTATCCATCGGCATCGAAAAATTGCGAAAAAAACAAAAACAAATTTCAAAAAATTGAATTATTGGGGGAGGTGGTATTTTGGTTTCTGGGGCTGCATAACCCCCACGCTCACGTGTGAAGCCGATATCACACGATTTAGCCGTAAGTTTACCTATTATCAACTTTTATAGAATAACTGGCCTTGAAACACGTGTTTTTTATTATTTTTTAAAATAAGGTCTCAAAAGCGCACTCATCACGATGATGAGCAATCCATTTGAATTTCAAAAATAACGGAAATGCGAAGTGTAATAAGACATGCAAGGCAAAGTAATAGCAAAAAATCTTATGAAAACCAAAAAATATTCTGCAAAACTCTTATATAAGCATTTATACCAGATTCTGTAGCCTAAAGAAATTGACTGACTCCCTCGCTGACCCTCTAGTCCGGTCATGCTGTGTTGTGCATCTATAAGTTACTTTATTCAATACTAAGAGTCAAAAATTCAATGGCGAAGACCAACAGCGCTGTGAGATTCGCAAACAGATTTGATACAAAAAATATTGCCTTTACAAATTACTTAAGTAATACGTTATTTCACGTTTCGCACGCATGCAATGCATTTTTGAGTAAATTTAAATTCACGTCATTTTATTCAAATAGTCCTTGTAAGGGCGAAACAAAAGATTTTTTGTGACAAACGAAAGTCCTTGAAAATCATCGAAGCACGAATCATGATAATTTACATAATTATCGCTTTTTTAGGGAGTAGTAACATCAATATTCTAAACACAAACCATTTGGGCCTTTTTATTACTGACCTGTTTAAAAGAAACGTATTAAGCGCAAATAATTTAATAAATTGCTTGAATCCTTAAATAGTTTCTATACCCTTTTAAAAATTAAATTTATTGACTTTTAAACCTCCCGAGTCCGCATTAAAGAACACATATAGTGGTAGGTAAGGCGATTTTTTTGAAGTTACCGTAATGATAAAATGTTTTTGTTATAAAGATCTTTTTTCTGCCTTATTACTGCTTTTTAGGCATCACTTATCAATTAATGTTGAAAAATTAATTTTTAGGATAATATTAACGACTGTCTGAACAACGCGTGTAAAAATGGAGCATTTTGCGTCGATTATGTGTCAAATTATACTTGCAAATGTACAGAAGGCTATCATGGAAGATTGTGAGCAGGCCTTTTCAATTTGTTTGCCTGATTTATCTGAATATTCGCTTAAACGATTCTTTAGTTGCGAATTTGAAAACAACGAGTGCCAAGATGAACCCTGCGGGGAGCATGGACTGTGTATCGATTTGTTCAGGGATTATAAGTGCAAGTGCAATAAAGGCTTTAAGGGAAAAAATTGCGACATCATGGTAAGTAAATAAATAAATAATAAGCAAATGATTTAAAACCAAATCGCTTGCATTTTTCTCACAATTCTTAGTTATATAGAAGCAATTGCCAAGTAAGAAAAAAATCGGCTTGATGATAATTCAGTTTCGTTCGTCCTATTTATGAAATAAATATGATTATCCGATGTATGATCACTTGCAACATGTTGCTTAAATCTATACCAATTATTATCGTGTAGAGCATATTTATTGTAAATTATGGAAATTCATAAACAGAACAAATTTAAGGACACCATAATATTTCCCTCAAAAACGAAAACTGACGATGACACTTTCAAATGGTGTGGTGTAATCCTCAGGAATTGACTTCACCTCAGTGAGAAAAACAAAAGAGATAATGACCAGAGGTGAACAGCATGAGGGATTTGTTTCATTAATTAAATTAATTAATTTAATTTGATTAAATAATTTTTCTCAGAATTAAATTAATCTTCATTAATAATATATTCACTTTCACATGTACACCATGGTCTAGACCATACATAATAGAAAAATTAAAAATGTTCCTAGGCAAAATGAGG
This sequence comes from Mermis nigrescens, assembly GCA_036768485.1. Lineage (NCBI taxonomy): Eukaryota > Metazoa > Nematoda > Enoplea > Mermithida > Mermithidae > Mermis > Mermis nigrescens. The sequence continues at coordinate 13,812,055 of JAVLUZ010000142.1, read as the reverse complement.
CAAAATGACAGCCGAAAATTCCAAATTGCTTGAAATTGACCAGAAATTTTGGAATAACGTAGTTTTAAAGCTATTTTAGCATTTATGCCAGGCTTTATGGTTATCTTGGCCCAAAAAAGTTAATTTTTGACCCCCTCTCTATGACCGGCTGACTCCCCCAGATTGGTCATGCTGCGCATATATAGTCTAGTCTAAGGAATCCATCGGAGAGTATTTTAAGCTTAAATAATCTACAAAAACCGGTATGAACATTAAAATAGCGTAACAATTACCAAAATTTACATTTTCTTGGTCGACTTCAAGCACTTTTTCGTAAAACTTTCGATTTGGCTGTTTCTTGCCTTAATTTTACTGTTCAGAAAATTTGCTCATTTGTCTTTTTGAGGGGTCTACTAGTCCCTCAACTTCCTGCGTATGCCTGATTATGATTACAAAATTCATGCAGAGTAAAAAAGTTTTGAATGATTTTTCAAACTATTGATCTAGTACTTAACTAGAAAATGCTATCCGTAGAATAATGAAAGCATTGACGATCGGAGAGACAAAATCTTTCTCGATTGGCGATAAATTATATGACAGGAATATAATATTTCGATCCATTGTAGGATTTTGCTAATTTATTCCCTTTATCTGGCTGACCGGTTTCTGAAATGATTCTGAAACGACCAGACGTTCACAGCATGGGAATTCTTGGGGAGGAAACCAATAATTTCTTATAAAGTGTCTTTTTTCGGGCCCAAAACTGCGAATGCAGAGTGCCGAAAATTTGACACTTTTGACCAAGCAGATAGCTAAAAACGTTTAAAATAATACCTTTCCTACCAATTTTTCTGAAAAATTGTGATCGTGGAAATGATGAAAAAATTCTGAGGGGGTGTGAAACCCCCAAGATCATTTGTTGATATAACGTACTACCTTAGCCATTCTTTTTAGTATTTCCAACCTTGTTCTGCGACACCATGCGATAACGGCGGAGAATGCCTGGAGCATGGAGACAAATCTCAAGTATGTAAGCTTTTCAACTAAAGTTGCATAACAAAACGATCTTGCACGCTTGAACTTTTCAATCATGAATTTTATTCAGGGAGCTGATCAATTTAAAAGTTCCAGGGAATAAGGCAACTTTTTGGATGATGACGATGTTGTGAATTGAAATGTTTGTCTGTTCTTGAGCATTTGAGCAAAACTAGGCTGTTGTCTGTCAATTGAAAATCCAGAATTCACAAAGCGTCATCTTCAGTATTAGTGTTATTTTATCATTAAAGTCCTACTGCCAATTTCTTATTGATATGCCTATGGGAGTGCTATTACGTTACATCCTGTCTGGGCTCTATCAATAAAAACGCTGTTTTAGTTGACATGCTTGAATTTTTCCCATTTATATTACGAGTATATTGTTTTCTTCTTCGCTTAATGGTGATCAATAATTAATAATAATAATAATAATAATAATAATTAATAATAATAATAATAATAATAATAATAATAAATAATTATTTTAATAATAATAATAATAATATATAATAATAATAATAACAATAATAATAATAATAATAATAATAATAATAATAATAATAATAATAATAATGATAATGATAATAATCATAATCAATAATCAATTTGATCGATTTAATAAATAGAAAGAAGCTTCGCAGTTAGTTTAGTGTGTATCCATATCATTTGATAAACTGGCAAGCCTATTTTCATACTTTTTGCTTTTGTTGTAAGGTTGCGCTGTTTTTCAGCATACTCCTATGTCAACGTGCAACTGCTTCCCGCCATTTTACGGGCGCTTTTGTGAATCGAAAATGAAAACTTGCCATGACAATCATTGTTTAAATGGCGGCACATGCTATCAGAAGTCAGAAACTGACGATTTTGATTGTTTTTGTTCGGCTGGATTCACAGGTTTTGTTTTTATATTCATGCTAATTTTTTTAGCCGGCTGGCTGTCCTGATGTAAAATTGTATTAGATAAAAGTGGATTTCTTAAGAGTCAAGTTCTATAAAAATCACCCCGGCCCTGTAGTAAGGACGGAAAGTCAAAATTCAAGCTACCCTCATTTTAACAAGTTTTGTACAGTTTTTAATGCTGAATAACATGGCATAAAGCGTTTTGCACAAAACATGTTTTTCGCTTGGAACATCGAGCTCAAAGTTTGAAAAATTGGCACTTTTTGTCAAAAATGACTGCATTTACTCTTAAGACTATAACTTTTTAACGATTCAATATATCTGAGTCAACTTTTTTTTAAATAAAAGAGGAAGCTTTGTGCTACATATTTAAACTTTAATTATTGTCGTATACCTGACGGGTTAATGAATTACATTTGACTGAAAGTTGAAAAAGTCAGATTATTTCCACTGAAAAAATTTCAAATTTTGTTCTTTATCTCCTACTAGTTGAGCTGCCCGGCGTTGCCCGGGCTGAACTTAGGCCTGATAGCTATATGGAATTGATATGTCTCTTGTATTTTTTATTTTTCAAGACTTTTGATGTTTTTGTGATATTTCTAAAAAAATTGTTGGTATAAACCATATTTTATTTTTTGAATTTTTTTAAAATGTCTTTTGTCAACCATTTTTTTGATCAAATCCATATTTTTGACGTTACAGAATGGTTTTGAAAATTGTTTAGCCATAATCATATTTTTGATGTTCTGGGATGTTATGGAAATTTTTTCAATCAAACCCATATTTTTGATGTTTTGGGGTGTTTTTGAAAATTTTTTCGTCAAACCATATTTTTGATGTTTTAGGATGTTTTGGATAAATTTTTTGGTCAAACCATATTTTTGATGTTTTAAAAATTTTTTGTTTGTTGTAGCAAAGAGGGTCATATATCACGTGATATCTCATATCACTCATATGTTATAGCTGATGGTATCTCCTATCTTATATCACTGCATGTTATGGCACAGACAGGGTATCTATATCACACCTATCTTATAGCATTGCCTATCTCGTAGCACAGGGTATTGCCTATCTCGTAGCATTGATGTTTTTGGGATATTTCTAAAAAAATTGTTTGTATAAACCATATTTTATTTTTGGATTTTTTAAAATGTCTTTTGTCAACCATTTTTTTGATCAAATCCATATTTTTGACGTTACAGAATGGTTTTGAAAATTGTTTAGCCATAATCATATTTTTGTTGTTCTGGGATGTTCTGGAAATTTTTTGATAAAACCCATATTTTTGATGTTTTGGGATGTTTCGGATAATTTTTTTCGTCAAACCATATTTTTGATGTTTTAGGATGTTTTGGCAAATTTTTTTAATCAAACCCATATTTTTGATGTTTTGGGATGTTTTGGAAAAATTTTTTCGTCAAACCATATTTTTGATGTTTTAGGATGTTTTGGAAAAATTTATTGGTCAAACCATATTTTTGATGTTCTAAAAATTTTTTGTTTGTTGTAGCAAAGGGTGTCATATATCACGTGATATCTCATATCACTCTATTGTTATAGCTGATGGTATCTCCTATCTTATATCACTGCATGTTATAGCACAGACAGGGTATCTATATCACACCTATCTTATAGCATTGCCTATCTCGTAGCACAGGGTATCTTATATCCCATACTATCTTATAACATTGCCTATCTTGCAGCTCGGGGTATCTTATATCACTTCATATCTTATAGCATTGCCTATCTTGTAGCACGGGGTATCTTTTATGACGTTCTATCTTATAGCATTGCCTATCTTGTAGCACGGGGTATCTTATATCACGTCCTATCTTATACTATTGCCTATCCTGTAGCACAGGGTATCTTATATCACGTCCTATCTTATAGCATTGCCTATCTTGTTGCACATAGTATCTCATACCATGCGTATCTTATAAAATTGCCTATGTTATAGCATTATTTGGTTAAACCCGTATTTTGATGTTTCACAGTGTCGACTAATGCTATAACATATAATAATGTACATAGTGTCGCCAGGCATGCTCCCCTTGGCCGGGGTATCCTATATAAACAGTATAAACTAAGTTTTGAAAAAATAGCAAAGAAAATGGTCTTTTATTTTAAATTTATCTCCCGAAATCGTGGAGGCTTATAGCACAGGGATCAAACCCCGCTCCCTCCCTGCCCAGGGCCAATGGGTGCGTTTGTCAAAATTTCAAAATCGTTACTACACCCCCAATAGGTAGGCCGAACTCGGGCCAAAATTTCAACCCCCATCTGCTATGGGGCTGGAGCCAACCCCGGACAAACATACACACAAACTTTCACAAATATATATCAGATACTAGATGCGAGTGATTCATAAAATTTCAATATGATGTGGCATTTTGCCTTAGTGTGATTGGCAAAAAATAAAATGAAAGAACCACTTTTTGAGCAATGAGTCTTCAGGCAAGTCATTTTAATGCGAGTGTGACCAAGCGTTCATGCCCAAAAGTTCTCTCCTTTGAGTTATACCTCACACAACAGCTGATAAGAAGTCTAAAAATTTCAGAGTAACATGAAATTGTTCATTTCTCACTCATAACTCCTGCATTAGACTTGGGACATTCTCAAAATTCTTAGATAATGTGACATTTTGCCTTTCTATTGTATTAGTAAAAACATGCGAGAATCATTGAACCATCTTTTGAGTTACGGCTCTTGACATAAATACTTCCATGACGATTATTGGAGTTATTCACACAAAAATCTTTTTGTGTAATAGCTCCGACGCCAGTCATTGGTACATTGTAAAAATGTTACTGCAGTGTGGCAGTGGCCTTTTTCAGCATGGAGGTATAAGAGATAACCCAATTTTATCTGAGCTTAATTATCTAAAATTGAATAAATTTTCAGCTTGCAACTGTATGGCGTCACTCTTACTGAATTTATCATTAAAAAGTCAAAATTAGTAATGAAATCGAAATTTTCTAAAGTGAAGAAAGATAGTAATTTATGAATACTACATCTCAAGCGTATAGAATGACCATACATGTAAGTAAATATTTTTTGAGCTGCAGGTCTCGAGAAGTGCAAACCTAGCAAACTCGGACATATGCAATTTAGATTGTGTTTAGGGATCGAAACAGTGAACACATCTGAGAAGTCAATTAAACAATGACAAATATATAGATGTACATGCATAATCTTGATTTGCATTACTGAGCCATAGATTGTGTCAGTGTGTCAGTGAAAGTTTTTCTAGGAAAAAACTCGAAATTATGAGCTATGAAGACATAATATGAACAATAATGTTAGGGGTTTTCCCATGCACTAAAGTATATGGATAACTAGCAAAATGCTCCGATGGAACAAAAAAGATGAATATACTAGGAATGTGGATTATTAAGGATGTAAAAGGAGGGGACTAGGAAAAATCTACCTAAAGTCGCAAAATCTGCTAAAAATCATACTTTCTCTAAGCAACGGAAAAAATCGAAGTATATTCTGCGGCCAACAGATTAAAATAAATATTTAACCGTAAAATGATTGAAAAAGCAGCACATTAGCTACGCAGTAGCTATGGGAAATGATGTTGAGTAAACTAACAGTCTTTCTAAGCGAATTGAATGAATGGTTTAAAACAGTAGGAAACACTTAAGTTGACTTGAAACAGACTAAATGTAGGTACACTTGAATGTCCTTAAGGATTGTGTTGTGTACACTAATCAATCGGCCCCTGCTTTGCTTGCTTTAATGCTTAAAACAAAATAAAACAACTTTAAATACCATAACCACTTATTTTTCTATCAATCAGATACGAAGCTAGTCAGCGTTGCTACTTGCCAGCAATTTTAAAAAATAAACATTATAGATTTCGTTTATACACTCTTATCTGAAAATTTGTACATTATTTAAAGACACTTTTTTAGAAGCCGCAGAATATACTTCGATTTTTCGCGTTGCCTAGAGAAAGTGTGATTTTTATCAGATTTTGCGACTTTAGGTAGATTTTTCCTAGTCCCCTCCTTTTACATCCTTAATAATCCACAATTCCAAGTATATTCATCTTTTTTGTTCCATCGAGCATTTTTCTTTGCTAGTACCCTACTTTTAGTTAGCATGATTTGAGTACATCAATCAGTAAGCACATACAGTAGCATACCACAATAATGACAACAGTCCAAGAACGCGGAAAACAATATTGTTCTTAACATCAGCATTATCCTTTTTAAACAAGACAACCTTACATTATTTAAACAGATCAAAGTTTTTCAGCATAAACTTTACGCAAATATCAAGTGTAAGGAACACTAACGCTCAGATTTGGAAGTAAAATAAATTTGTAGTATAAACTACATATTAACAACAAATGGAATAGTGCAAACTTTACATAACTTCTAGGTGTAGAGAACACTAAAAGTCAGATTCCAAAGTCTAATTTTACGTAGAACATTTTTAAAAAAATTAAACTTCCGCATGGCTCTACAACTAAAGCTATTATGCAGTGTAAACTTTACACAACCACAGAGTGTAAAGAAAATTCCAGTCGAATTCGTAATTCTGATATTACTGTGATATTACGATCAAGATTTATGAAAAAATTAAGTCAACACAATGGACCGAGGACAAATAAATATCAGGTGTAAACCACTTTACAGCACTGTTGAGTGCAAACAAACTGGCGTATCACATTTGGTTTCTGGTTAATTTTTAGACTTGAAATTATGTCCAGACTCATAACCCAGAACTTGGCAGAAAAACAAGCCAGAAACACGTTAAACTCACCCATTTTTTTGACTTTACACTTACCGAAAAAGCTAAATATTGATGTAAACAAACGCAATTCGCTGTGGCGCGTACCTCTTAGAAAGTACTTTATTTTCATCCTATTCGATCTCACCCAACTTCTGAACAGAGAAGTGGCAAACAAAAAAAATGGACAAACCTGTATTTTCCATTGTCCACCACATTAAAAACTTTAAAAATCTGAACCTAACGCCCCATTGAGTGTAAATAAATCTCGGTTCGGGCCAGTTTGTAGCCCTTTGATTGTAGTACGTTTGTATGTGCCAAACTTATGTTCCGCAAAATATTTGATATGATTTACCAATCAAAATACGAAAAAACCCGTTTTTTCGCCGATTTTACACCTCAGATTTCGAACTTTACACCCCCATTAATAACACAATATTACGTTTTTTTCGAACGCGGCATGCTTCGATGTGTAGCCCTTAGAAGTTACCTTTTTTTATTCAATTCATCCAAACTCTTAACCGAAAATGTTGGCAGAGAAATCTCGGACAAAATCTGTTTTTTACTCATCCACTAGAGTGTAAAGTTTAAATCCCTAGTACTAATTGCGTATTGATTGTAGAAAAGTTTGCTGGCAAGCACAGGATAGCCCTTAATTCGTAGAACATTTCTGTGAAAAAAAAATTTCTCAGATCTCATAACCGGAGTTGTTGGCAGGCATAAACCAGTCGAAAATTCGACTAGAATGTGTCTTTTTACCCCCACATTTTCGCACTCTTTACACTCCCATTCGAGAACTAAGGCGAAATTCAACAAACAAAAAGTGTCAGCTGCAGAACATAAATACATGAATAAGTCAAATGAAGTGCATGGTTTTGCGAAAAGAATTAAAAAATGAAAAAGTCAGCACTTAAAGATTCGAAGCCATTAGTCTTTTTCTGAATCTGCATGCGAGAGCGGATGCGTAAGCCTCTGCGCCAACTCGACATATCGGCGGATTTTAATACTTACTTAATAATTGAAAAATATTCATCATTCTACTAAAGTTTAAGAATAGTGCATTTATGATAATAAAAATAATTGTTTATCAAAAACGAGTCAAAGACCTCTGAAATAAGAAAAATCTGATCAAACAATATGCAATACGAAGTTATCTATCGGCATTAGAAAATAGATGTAGGTAAAATTCAAAGTTCACCTCTTCATATCTCAATAGACACCGGCTGTAGAAAAGCTTAAAGGTCAGATTCGTTATTCTGACCTTACGGAGAACATTTTTTAAGAAAATTCATCATCCACGATGCTCTGGACGGAAAAAAATTTTTTCAGTGTAAAGTTTACACCTGCACTAATAACGCAATATTGATTGAAGAAACAATAATTTTGCCGTGTAGCGCTTAGGACGAGGCACATTCTAAAGATAATTACCACGTTCTGTCTACTAAGTGGAGAATATGGCAGGGAAAAAACATTTTTTGTCCCAGACTCTTTACAATAAACCGTTTCTAAATTTGAAAATGTTACTGTTTCGAAAAAAATTAAAAACAGTTCCCTAGATTTTATAACTGTCTACCTTTTAAAACCAATCAGACTGCACAGAATTTGTTAAAATGAGTTAGATACGCTTCTGCACATGAAAACAGTAAAAAACCGTCTATTTAACACAATATTGCGTTTAAAGAGAAAAAATAGTAATTCGAGATTTTGTGACCCTCTACATTATAAAAGCAATCGGACTGCACAAAAACCAAAATTGAGTTAGATAAGCTGAAAGCAAGCAAAGAGTAAAAAAACCCGCATACTTTACATTTTTATGCAACAACCATTGAGTGTAAAGAAATTTTAAGGTCAGATTCGTAATCTACAGCTCGGAGGCAACATTTAAAAAAATTGGCCCTCCGCAAATTATTTGATTTTTCGGTTTACACTTTACACACTCATTGCTAACTCGGTATTAAGTGTAAACAAAAAAAGACTGGCATCGAATTGTTTAATTATCCATCGATTGAAAAAAGCGCACCTCCCAGATGTGTGCCCCTATAGCTGTGAGGGGGAACACAAATTTCGCACTCGCTGTGAAAAACTTATAAGAAAAAAGGATGGCCAAGTATATTATAAGTAGCGCTATCGCGCAACCTATGATGTATGTACCTACATATCTTGCATTTACTGTAGTCCTTCCTCAAAAAGCGGAACAGCGATTCATTTTGTTTTTTTCGTCAGCAATATAAAAAGGTAGCTTGTCGCAATACAGTAAGATTTTGACAATGACCGGCTTGGGAGCTATAAGCATAAAAAGAAAGATTTTTGTGTGAATAATCCAATAATCTTCATGGAAGTATTTATGTCAAGAGCCGTAACTCAAAAAGTGGTTCATTGATTTTCGCAATTTTTTACTAATAAAATAGAAAGGCAAAATGTCACATTATCTTAAAATTTTGAGAATGTCCCATGTCTAATGCAGGAGATATGAGTAAGAAAAGAACAATTTCATGTGCTAATAATCAGTCATTTCTACATACATAACTTGCACATGCTTTGAGGTTCGTTATTCAATCAATAATCCGATGACTTTTACATTCTTCTGCCAATTAGATCAAGAGACTAAGTGGATGATTACTCTAAAATTTTTAGACATTTTATCAGCTGGTGTGTGAGATATAACACAAAGGAGAGAACTTTTGGGCATGAACGCTTGGTCAAACTCGCATTAAGTTGACTTGCATAAAGACTCATTACTCAAAAAGTGGTTCTTTAATTTTTTTATTTTTTGCCATACACACACTAAGGCAAAATGCCACATCATACTGAAATTTTAAGAATCATTCGCATCTAGTATAGGAGATATAGAACAAAATTTGAAATTTTTCAGTGAAAATAATCTGACTTTTTCACTTTCAGTCAAATATAATTCATTAAGCCGTCGAGTTTATGACAATGATTGAAGTGTAAATATGCAGCACAAAGCTTCGTCTTTTATTTAAGAGAAACGTTGACTCAGATATATTGAAGCGTTAGAAAGTTATAGTCATAAAAGTAAATATAGTCATTTTTGACAAAAAAGTGTCAATTTTTCAAACTTTGAGCTTGATGTTCCAAGCGAAAATGTGTTTTGTGCAAAACGCTTCAAGCCGTATTGCTCAGCGTTAAAAATTGTACAACAGATGTTGAAATGAGGGTATTTTGACTTTCCGCCGCCGGGGTGAACCTTACAGAAATTGACTGTTAAGATAATTTCACCGAAAAGTCGAAAATGACTCAAATCTGACTGATATGTTCAAATTTTAGTACAATTCTAGAACTTCAGGATAGTTCTATTTTCAAAATATTTCTAAGACATTATTTGAGATGAGGGTTATCATTTAAACTCTTATCTACTTATTCAATTTAACTTAAGAACTCAATTTTGAATAATCGCTGCACAAAGCATGCTTTTTTACAGTGTTTTTCATAGTGTTGTAGTGAATCGAATTTTCAGTAGGTAAATAATTTTGTTGTTTTCTGGAATTCCGCACACCTGTTTGAGAAAAGGGACTGATGTTCCGGATTCGAGGCTTGTTTAAATGTCTTGAAACCCTGAAGTCAATATAGAAATTTCGAAATAATAACAGAAAGTCATCAATATGAAAAAAATAAATAAATAAATAAATATATAACAGGTAAATAAATTAGGCATGCTGTTAGTTAAAAAGAAACTAAAAGACGCGAGAAGTAGTATATACACATGTACATAAAAAGCACACAAAATTATATTATGAGAAATTACGGGTTTTACGAGGCGCAAGAGTTCAAGTGAAACGAGAGAAGTAGGCAGGATTATATACAGAATAAATACACAAAAAAACGTGAAAAATCATATAAACAGGCGAGGTCATCAGAGAGGAACTAGGTTGCTACAGTTTCGTGCCTTTAATCCTCTGACTGTTAGAAATGAAATTATATTTTGCTATGTAATAGGTCATTTCTGCGAAACAAAGGTCGATAATTGTTCGTCAAAGACATGCACACATGGAGATTGCATCGACACGTCAACTGGATTTCTGTGCAAATGCAGAAACGGTAAGCTTCAACTTTTTTAGCTTGATGGATATGAAAAATGGAGTTCTCGACTTTTTAAACTTACTACGATTTCGACAACTATAAATTTTTTAGAACATTGACATAATTGGGAACCATGCTACTGCTTCCCACAGAAATTCGCTGATTCCGCAGTGATGTCTCAACAGCCCCACCAGTCCCAACAGACCCACCATCCCAACAGCCCCACCGTCCCAACAGCCCCACCAAAAATCCTAACAGCCCCGCCCGTCCCAACAGCCCCACCAGTCCTAACAGCCCCACCGTCCCAACTGCCCCACCAATAATCCCAACAGCCCCACCAATCCCAGCAGCCCCACCAATCCCGGCAGCCCCACCAATCTCAACAGCCCCACCGTTCCAACAGTCTCACCGTCCCAACAGCCCCACCGTCCCAACAGCCCCACCGTCCCAACAGCCCCACCGTCCCAACAGCCCACTAGTAATCCCAGCAGCCCCACCATTACTGCAATCGCTATTATACGAGAAATGCATTTGGCGGATGTACTTTTGAAACATTTTTTCCATGGTCTTGTCTAGACTACTAGGAAAAAAAGAAAAATATTCTAGTGAAAAAGGAAAGAAAAGTGTTAAAATTGAAGGAAAATCAAAACTTTCACGCTAATCTGCTTCAAAATAGCCAGAAAATGTGGATTAGCGTAGTTTTTACGCTATTTAAACATTCGTATCAGTTTTGAGGCCATTTTTGGCTCTTAACTCCTTCTCCAGACCGGTCGTGCTGTGCATCTATGATTATAACAGTGGGGCAGTTGGAACCAACATTGGCAGCGAACAAATTCTGTGGGTCTGGTGGGGTAAAGTGACCGAGAAATGCGCTAAAAATAGAGAATTCTGGGTGTCTGTCATAATTTGGAAGATTTCCAGAATTTCGGGTTGGGGGGTTAGACTCTAAACATCCCCCCACGCTTATGTGTGGTTGGGACAGTGCGACTGTTGAAACGGTAGGACTTCTGGAACGGTGGAACTGCTGGGATTGGTGGGGCTCTTGGGACTGGTGGGGCTGTTGGGATATTGGTGGGGCTGTTAAGACGACTGGGGCTGTTGGGACGGTGTGGTTGTTGGGATGGTGGGGCTAATGGGATTGGTGGGGCTGTTCGGATTGGTAACGCTCATGGTATTATTGGCGGGGTTGTTGGGACGGTAAGGCTGTTGGAACTGGTGGGGCTGTTGGGACGGGTGGGACTGTTGGAATTTTTGTTGAGGCTGTTGGGATGGTGGGGTTGTTGGGACTGGTGGTGCTGTTGTGACAATCGATTCCGCATTATGTATATATCTTTTGCGCTTTACTTTCATCATTTATTAGGTTGGCAGGGAAGAATTTGTGATGAAGATATGGACGAATGCCAGTCATTGCCCTGTCTCAACTCGGGCACTTGCACTAATCTTTTAGGCAATTTTGAATGCCATTGTACCGAACATTATTTTGGTGAGTTGTATTTTGCTGAAATTTACTAATTGTTCTACCATAAGAGCTGATCGGACGGATGAGTTTCATCCGTGCGAAAAATGGTAAAGTTCATGTGTGTTTCATTTGGTAACATAAAGTATTACTTAATATACAGCTTTAACACGAAATTTGTACCTATATCAAATACTCGGAAGTTAGAAAAAGCTAAAAAGAACAGTAGAGACAATAACTGGTAGTTAATTAACATTTTTACTGCTAATTTCATATGAAATCGAGATCTTATTTGATCATTCCAATATCGGACGATATCAGAAGTTCCGGCCTCAGTGTAATTTATAAACGTAAATTACACTATCATATTGCTAATTGAATGATGAATTTAAATTTTCACGCTTAATTAGCTTTATCTTTATTCTCTTCAAATTTTAGGAAATTTCTGCGAAAATGCTGTAAGCTGCCATAGTTCTCCTTGTCAACATGGAAAATGTCATCAGATACAGCCGATAGATTATCTATGTCAATGCGATAGCGGATATACGGGTAGAATTAAATATTTTTCCTGAGTAGAACAGCACTTGATCCTTGCGATCGAAGATGAAAGAATGTATGTAAAAAACAAATTTTTATACGTATTATGCAGTACTGTAGAGTAGGAAATGAATATTGTAAGATATTTTACGTGATAAGCAGAGGCAAATCCAGGATTTTCTGACAGGGGAGTACAAAGAAAGGCACTAAATGTCATTAATGAGTGCTATTCGGCACTAAGTATTGGAAAAATTTGAAAAATCATGATAAACAAATCGCTAAAATCGTCGAAAAATAAACATTTTTCTCCATAACGCCCAACTATTTTTGACGACCGGAGAGTCGGCCGCCTCTCCCACTCCTCTTTCAATCCGCCCTTGGTAATAAGTTGATTTTTTGACACTCTAGCGATATTTTCTGATAAAAACTTTTTACATAAGTTACCGTCATAAACTACTTTTTCCTTTCTCCTTTTCATTCAAGATCGTCATTACGACTTATTTTTAGTCTCTGTGATTGCCATTCTGACCTCTCTAGGCAAAAGCTGCGAAACAAATATAAGTGACTGCGTTAAGCAACCATGTTTGAATGGCGGCCGATGCCTGGTAGAATCAATCGGCTTCATTTGCGATTGTAACCGCACCGGATTCGTCGGTAATTTGTGCGATGAAGATGTAAACGAATGCCGAAATGCGGATTATTGCAAAAATGGAATTTGCCTGAATTGGCCAGGAAGCTTTAATTGTTCCTGTTTTCCGGGTATGCTGAATTTTCACGGAATTTCAAATAGTCGAAAATGGTAGTCACCAAATCTAATTGCCCGTCGTATTGAAAATTAGATGCTATGTGTGAGTAATATGTGCAACTAGCGGCGCTATACTTTTAGGAAAGTCAACTTTTTGTACTTTTGCAAGCTATTTTTAATAAGGCTATATCATTCTGTTTCTCTTAAAGGACAGTTTTAAGAATAGAATCAGTCTAGTTCTATTTTTTACAAGTTTATATGATTGTTCTCTGTCTTCCTGAATATATTTTCATGTACATACATAGCCGAAAAGGCGAGTCAGGAAGGCTGCATTAGCTCGCCACAGTTTATTTTTGCTCCGCGCTTAAGTGCAGTCAAAAAAGCCGAGCAAGTCGGGAAGACTGCAAAGTCGGAAACCCTGTACGATTGAGAAGTCAAAATTTTTTGTATCCAGTAGATGTTGTCATTAACTGTATGATGTAGCCGTGAATAAACATTATTTCGGTTTTTTATAACAATTACAGATGTCTTACTTTGATTGCTATAACGAAACGCTGTCTGAAAAAGACATATTTTCTAAAAGTTGTTTTTGTCATCATATTAGAGAATGAGGTAGGTATGAATCGCTAGGTTATAAACTGTCGAAATCCATCATTTTTCTTTTATCATACCGGTTCTGATTCCAATGTTCTGTGGTTTGAGCCAGGCTTAAACCCTACGTGATAAATATAGTGGCAGTTCACTTTTTTCGTCTTATGTTTTAATGTTAGTATCAGGCTTGAGTCTTGAGAGCCGGCTTAATCCAGACTCTGGGTTGAACCTGCCTGACACACTGGAGTCGGTTTCAAGCCTGTCTTAAGCTGAGTGTATTAAACGTAGGCTTAGTATTCTTTAATTCACATCGGTAGTGTAAATGAATTTAGCATTCTTAAAGGACAACTTGTAGGGTTGTTTTAAATGCAGCCTTTTGCACTGTACAATTTGTTTTATTTTATTTTACAACTTTTATACAATTTTAGCATACCATCAGTTTTAATGAAAATTATTTGCTTTTTGTCAAAAGCTCAATGCCATAGTTTTCGTAATACGTTTGAATGTAAACTTACATGGGCAGCAACCGTATTCTGGGGGTCCCGGCTACATTGCCGAAAATAGCATCAAAAAATTAAATCCTCGGGCTCTATCTTTTTTTGGGGGTCTGCCGGATTCCTACGCACATGTGTGTATGTAAGTATATTTTGAAAAGGTTACATGGGAGATAATTGCGACATCGTTGAATTATGCAACGGCACAACCATTGCTGATAGCTGTTTAAATGGTGGTACGTGTAATTACATGAAGCACCGCGATTACCTTCAAAACGAGTGCAATTGCGATGTAAACTTCTATGGCGATCGTTGCCAATATCAAGTAACTTTTATAAATTTCCTTCTTTTAAAATCAGGCTGAACGTCGTGAATAAGAATTAATGAATCGTTTTTTATTCTGTTGTTCGTCTTACACTTTCATGTTTTACGTGTTTTTATTTTGCTTTTTTCTAATTTTAATTTTTTTACCCTATTTATTACATATATTTTGTATTCAAGCAAATTCTTACAAATGTGTCAGAGTAGTCATATTAATTTTACGAACTTATCGTAATTTGAAAATGCATTACGAGTATTGTCACATCACCCATGACTATGACTTCTATTTTTCGTTCCGCTGCTTTTTTTTGGCAAAACTCAATCTCCGCGACTTTCAGACTATCCAAATATAACTTAAACTTTCCACGCTGACCGTTTTAATCAATTTTCATTTAAATATTATAATTCCTACGTCATTAAGTTTCCCTGCCATTTCATATTTCCGATAACTAAGGTTTTGACCTCCTCAAAATTATGTATTTGCATGCCACGCCCATCTCAAACCTGAATTTAAACCACACAAGAGCATAGTAAAATAAATTTCAACCCCCTTATTTTTCGATGAAAATCGCTCAAAACATTATAAATTAGAAATTTCGACTCTTGCAAAGAAAAGCTTGAGTCGTAAAAGAATCGATTTACATATATTAGCATCCTTCGTTTGTGCCAAAATGCGCATTAGTCCTAAAATGTCGCTTATTTTTCCGTGCGCAAGCAAATCAAAGCTAACGAAAAAAAGCTGCAAAACTCCGCACCAACTTAACTTTTACGTCTTTCAAGGTACATGGCCAGTCACTCGAAAATGGCTCATTGGTCATGTCTCTAAGCATTACAGCTGGTGTACTGATTCTGATTGGTTTGACTGTCGCTTGCGTATTTATTCTGCTTACGGTGAAACGGAACCGTGCCACGAGAGGAACTTATAGCCCATCCAGACAAGAAATATCAGGAGTACATTTGCGCTTCGGTCCTATCATGAAACCGCCGCCTGAAGAACGATTAATCTGATAGCTACGTTCGCTTGTTCATCCCACGAATTTTGTTTTTTGTTGTTATGTTCATATTGTTGTCCGTACATCATTTGATGTAGGTAAAAATATCATTTTTTATAATCTGGAATTATCCTCCCTCAAATAGATCTATTTAGACACAATTTTATGGCCTTTTAGGGAGGAACATAGCAAGATTAGATAAACGATGACCCCGATCGATGCAAAATATAGGTTACAGCTGCATTTTGTTTCAATTCTGAATTTGATAGTAGGTATGTATCCGCAATCTGTTGAAACGACTATGAAAAGAATAATTTGGATTAGCTGACGAAGCAAAGCTCCAAAAACTTTGGCACTTTTGGAGGAATGTCTAAAAGCCATACCATTTGTTTGCACTACTGCAAACTCAAAAAAATTTAGGGAAATTTCCTATTCCCTTACCCCCCCCCTCCAAATGAGGGCATGGGTAGAACTATAATTGCGCAACATGATCGGTGTTGAGTCCCGATATTGAGCTAGCCTTACAAATTTCAATCGACCTCAGAACAACGCAAAAACAATCTTAAATAAATCACAGTCCGTATTTGATTTTAAAGCTTTTGCATCAAAATTGGTTTTATCCGTTTTTCGCCTTATTTTCTCGAAAAATTCTATTTTCGAATGAATGAAGCTAAACCAATACGTCTTCTATAAATCATCTTCTATATTATAGATAATGGTCGAACGTTTATTGTGGATCAGGATGAACAAAGATCAATAAGATGACTTCGTAACGCTGAGTCTTCACTCTCCGTAGACACTTTCAAATTTGCTCTGATTCTACCAATAGGATTAACAACCTGCTGTTTCAAAGCTTATCCATGTTCTCAATTGTTTCGTCAAATAAATTTACTAAAAATCACTCATGTAATCTGGGCACACAACTCGATGAAAATGAGCAGCGTCGCAATTCTCCTTCGAATAAGCTAAATAAAATCTTGTGCAAACAAACCATATGTTGATCTCACTGAAGGTGCATTTCTTAAGTCATTCGTAATCTATAGTCTCTTTCACACAACTTCAGTCAAAAACTCCAAAACTATCTCCGACAATAAGCTGACAGATTACAATTAAAGCATTGATAAGATATATAATTATCGTAACCCTCGGCTTACTGTCGATGAAAATTCTTTGAATTTATGCACGAAGTTATGTGAAACAAACTATAAGTTAATCTATGGTCATGTTCACGAGTTTATATGTACTTCACTAATGCATCTCCTTAAATCAAAATAAGAATATTGAATGATTAATGACAATTAATCAAAAATTAAAAAAAAATTGTTAAGCGAATTTGTTCAGCCTGTTGCGTACGAGTATTACCCGTTTAATTACAATAAATACGCTTTATCAAAGACAATGGGCGAAAATTGCATCAAACAAAAATGCACAACTTGTATATTGTAAAAGCATTCGGGAAACACGCTGAAATAAACGCCTGAATACAAATATTCATGAGGAAGGGATTTATACATCGTGCAAGGTTATCTATAAATAAGAATGTTAAACTACGTAATAAATGTCTAATGAACTCTATCTACGTAAATACTACCTCATTTATTTGAGAGCTTTTTCAGTAAATTTTTTTGAAGGCTACAGCATGCCTCACCAGGTGATTACTAAAACTCGACAGAAAAGTTGAGTGGGGGCGAGCGGCCGCCATTCTTTCATTTTTAATGCACTAAACCGTCCAGACTTATGTAATTCAAGTATCTGAACGGGTCTACGACGTTTTGGCGCCAGCAACTTTTAAATTGTTCTAATTGAATCAATGTTGAAGCAATTCTAAAATAAATTATATATTCAGAAAGCAGGTTCTACAAGCTACAAAATAGCATTTTGTTCATTTCGATTCGATGAGTATTCATTTGTGTATGACTGAAAAACTGTAGAAAATCTATTGTAGTTTTAGATGCATTCAATTATCTCATTGAATTCAAAGAATTTCTAAAAGTAATTTATAACGTCACGTAGAGAATTGAACGTGCTTTCAGAATCTGTATTACACTTTATTCATAAATGAAATGTAAATACTTAATAATGTTACAAAGATTTTGGCGCCAAAATGACGGCGCCAAAACATACCATTTCGTATCTAAACAGTGTTGTGAAATACTACAGTAAGCGCGCTGAATAAAAATTCTGCGGAAGGAATCGAACCCGTGTTGCCTCAACGACAACCAGACGTTCTACCACTACGCTAAGCGGAAGTTTCCGGCGATATTTTAAATGATAGTTTACTGTGTATAACGGTCGATTTAAGACAAGCTGAATGCGCGAATTCCATTCGCATGTTGCATGATTCCATGGAAGGCGAGAATAAATTATTCCGTAAGAAATTTTTATTGAAAAACCCTTTCTTCCTTTGCAGCTACAGGGATCCCTAAATAACCTACAGTAAGTAGGGAAAATAGAGTTACTGTAGCCTCGGAAAAGATTTGCTGAAAAAGCTCTCGGATAAATGTAACAGACTATACTTCTAATAAAGTCATTTTCGCAATCAAAATAAATCAAGTAGGCTAGTAACATACTTCCTGACGAATGCACCTGAATTCAAAAATCATTTTAGATATCAAGAAGCTTCGCAAGAAATAGAGCAAAGTTTTAATATCAATTATTATCTAAAGTTTTGTCTTGCCTGCCTGATCCAAGAAATTTTCGGCGCTTTGCGTCAAATTCTCCATCAGCTATGTACGCTTTTTCGCTCTAGGTATGTGAACTGTAAACAATTTTAAAGAATTCAAAGGTTTTCTTTAATTTTGTTAGAAAGAACGAACGATAAGGTCTAACAGATGATTTTCTGCGTAACACCTCGATTCGGGGGCCAATGGTCGATTCCCTCAAACAGTGGCGGATCCAGAATTTTCTGACAGAGGGTGAAACCGAAAATTTTCCTAAAAGTGTCGACCATAGTCCAAAAATTCGTATATTTTGCATAAAGTATCGATTTTTTTGCTGTCTTTATGATAGTATCATTTCTGATGCCAAAAAAAGTGGAAAAAAATATCGAAAATTCTCAAAGTTTTCAAATGAAAAACTCCCAAATTAATGCAGAAATTGACACAAATCGCCGTATAAACACTCGAGAAATCATTGTAAGAGCTACAAAATCTTCGTTCTGTACAAAAAGTACTCATCTGACGTAAGTCTAAGTTTTAAGAACGCCAAGAAAGTCAGTAAATGTCTTTAATGAGTACTAGCCTGGCGCGAAGCGCGGGAAAAATTTGAAAAATCATGAAAAAAATAGCTTAAATCATCAAAAAAAATAAACATCTACTCTTCATTACGCCTAAATACTTTTTGAAGACAGGGGAGCGGCTGCCTCCCCCGCCCCCTCTGAATCCACCAGTTCCCCTAAACGAACTCCCCGGAAGATCAGCGTCACTCGCGCCGCGATTCATTCAGCACCAATCCTCGGCTTCGTCGTCCGAATCCGAAAACGCGACGTCGCCCGGCATCGCTCGGATAACGCCGGGCGACCTTTTAGGCCTCAGTTCGCCGACGTTTACGCCGCCACCGACGGCCGGTCGATCCTCGAACGGATCGCTGAACAGTTTGCCGTTGCCGCCGTCCGACGAGGACTCGGCGTCGTCGACGTTGACGTCGCCGCTCGACGTTCTATATTCTGCCGGACGTATCGCCAAAAACGCTGAAGAATGGCTGACGGGCAGTTGGCGTTGATGATCCGGGTAAGCGAGATTTTGAATTTTTGACAATGCCGCCCAATTGTCGTCCGAGCTGGCGTCGCGGCGCCTCGGCGTCGTCGACACTTCGTTGGGCACGCCGGAAAATCCGGCGGAATAGAGCTCGGCTCGACCGCGTTGGCGATAGGGATAAAGCGACGACGACGTTTCCGGGCGATCGAACTCGTCCTCGTAATAATGATATGGCTGATCTCGAAGGTAGGCGGGCCCCAAACTTAAATTCGTCGAATCGTCTTCTACGGTTGATGGGTAGTTTCTGTGATTAGAAAATTGAGAGGTCCGTTCGATCTTCCGCGTGTTGTATTTCACCGCAGATGGCACAACTGGAGCAAGAAATATGTACTGATAGAAATATCGATATTGAAAATAAAAATTATCAGATTTGTTTGATTTTTTGGATATTTATTTAATTTATTCATAATGAATATTTTTTATTCAAAATGCAGCTTGTATAAATATGAATTATAATAAATATTTTGAATTATTTTATATTTCATAATAAATATTTTATAAAAAAATAAAATGGTAAATTGTTTTTCTAAAATAGATAGTACATAAAAATATAATGACTAATGCAAGAGTTCTAAGATAGTACTATTAATCCCATTAAATGCGGAAAAACTTCATTAAATTTTAATCAGCATTATGCTGTAGCGAATTCAAACCGTATGTTACCAAAAAATAGATTGCCAGATACACTAAAGGTGAGGCATGCCGTTTTTTAAACAAAATTAGGAAATAGAACAACAGGACTTACAAGCACACCTGGGCGATAGTCAAATCTACAGCCCTTAGGACTTTACGAGGTAGATTGGTTTGGTACTTGTTAAACTAACAATGGGTTTATAAAATTGGTTGTTATTTTCTCTCATCCTTTCAAAATTAGCCCGTCCATATGGACTCTTCAGTCTGTCCAGCTTTCCTGTCAGTGCGTCCCATGGATCGACTGGAATAGACTATTACCCAGGAGTGTTTACAAGGAAATTTCAATTTGATTGTAAGCGTCAGCTAAGGAACTTAACATAGTACGTAAATGAATCGTACTTTTGGGGGAAAATTAATAGCAACTTAAGATCAAAAATGTCGAAACAAAAACGCCTATGCTTGAACGTTAAGTTTTAGTAGCTACTGGCCGACTATAAATTTACGAGCAATACAATGACGAATATTTTGACATACAAAAATCAGCTGAAGATGTTGGTTCGTTTTTGTATTTCAAACGAAAATTTATGGGAGTGATGTTCCTGGTGATCGTAAATATAAAAAATGTACGTAAGGTTAGTTTTATTCACTTCCCTTGTAATATGTTAAATTTTGCGGCTTAAGAAAACAGTATTTCGAAACGTTACATCAAATTATTTTTCAGTTATAAAAATGCCAATAATTAATCTTCTGGGGATTGCCGGAGCTATTAAATGAAACACACGCTCAATTAACCTATGATTCTTCATGCGGTGGCACATTAGATCCTTGATTTGTGCGCGATACTTAGTACGATGTGTTATTTGATACAATATGATACTATCCACATACAGGCTTGATGTTTGATCCCTAAAATCTAAATCCAATTTGCCAACTTTCACAATTCGGTTTTTTTAATTTTTTCGTTTTTTGAAAGTTTTTTAATGTCAACGGATATGAGATAAAATGTTACCAAGTGTAATTTTAAATCCCATAATTTTAGGCTTGCTCGTTTAGGATCATATTCTAATCATCACGATCATAGCTGGACAGCAGTAGTCGATGGGGCAAAATCGTCAAAAATATCACCAAAAATTTAATTCTGGGGGTCTATCGACTTAAAGGGTCCGTCGGATATTTGAGGGTATTGCCAGACCCTTCAGACCCCCCACGCCCATGTGTCATCACGATCGTTATCGTTACCTCCTCTGTCGTCGTCGTCGTAAGTCACCGAACGCCCGCCAGGTAATACATCATCCTGACGGTTAACGCGACGACGGCGATCTGCGACGCGAGACGTCGACGGCAATATCGTTTCGTCCGCAAACGTTGAAGTCGGATGAATGCGATAAAAGTCGCGAGGGTTAGGCAACCGACGCCGTCGATCAGCGTGATAGTTTTGAGAGTAGGGCGCTCGATCTCGGCGACGATATTCGTCAAAGGCGATAGACGCCGGCGGCAGGTCGTCGTCTTCTGGAGACGACGCTGCAGCGTCGAAACGACAACGGTCGTCGTCGACGACGGCGGCGCTGCCGTACGAATGCGATTCGTACATGATGGGAGGCGAAGCGTCGCGGGATCGTCGCCGCTGAACGCTCGGCGATACGCGCAACAATCTCGGGCTACCCGACGCCGGACCGAATGCGTCCGTAGCGTCACCGGACAAAGTTTTTGGCGATTCTAAGACGGATTTGTTCATAGTTTTGTATTTAGAATGAAATGTACAAAATATTGATTTTTATTTCATAAAAATAATGGCAATCCTAATAATATTAATCGAAAATTAAGCGCTTGAGAAGAATGCGATGCTTTTTCTTTTTCTTCTTTTATCCGCTCGCAAAAGTAAAACGGTAAACGTGATTTACAGAATTGAAAATTATCCTCCGGGTGATCAGGAACTATATGATGTGAATACAACGGTTTAGAATCGTAAAGGCAAGTTTATGATTCACAAAATTTTAAAATAAGCAGGTACAGTAAGAATTCAGATTAAATCATTCTTAAGAGAATGTGCTAAGAACCTTAACCAAATCGCGCGTTCGCTCGTTTGAAAGAAAATGTATTGCGATAAAATTGCAATGTGTACTCATTAAGAATAAAATCAGGTTAAAATTTCGCCGGTATAATATATGAGAAAAACATACTACAAATATTGAGCGCAATGTCTACACATTTCGAGAAGCTCTGGCGTAGACTTGCCTCATGGAGAGTCTAAGACAGAGAGTCCAGAAATTATAGTATCTTCCATTCCTAACGGCCCATTTTTCGCTAAAGTCTCATTACTGTAATATATTTTTACTGCACAAATGGCATCTTCAATTCTGCCCTCGTGACAGCTGGTTGCATTAAACTCTTCTTATTGATGTTTAATGTGCTTTACTCATTATGTGGCGCATCTAACAGACTGCCGCAACAACTTGACCCGTAAAATATTCTGCTACAGTAATAAACCGTAAAGCGAAAATGGGCCGTTTGGAATGGAGCAGACTATAGTAAGAAATTTCATCCTTTTTTCCTATTTTTCCGATTTCGCTTTCTTGTATCTAGTACATCTAATTTTACTGCGCGTTGTCTACGCCACAATCAGCCATACGAAAGACCACATTCTTATAAGATTCTATTTATTTAGACTATCCCGCCCATGCGTGGGCAGCAGGAAAATTCTGGGGGTTGCAAGATTTTTTGAAGGTCAAAAAATGGCCTTAAAAATGGTGGTATGGCGATAAAAACACAATTTTTCGACGTTTCTCATCAAACACTATCCATTCGCATCAAAAAATTGCGAAAAAAACGAAAAAAATTTCAAAAATTGAATTCTGGGGGGTATTTTGATTTCTAGGGGGAGTATTTTGGTTTCTGGGGGTGCATACCCCCAAACCCCCACGCCCAGGTGTGATCCCGCCCCTACATTAACAACAATGCCATTATAGAAGCATAATTGACCATATTCGACTCTTCGTAGCTGTAATAGCTTTCATTATAGCTATTTTTTCATATTTTCCGAGTATATGTATGTTGAGGCCATAGGTTGACAAAGTAAAAAAACGACAAATACCGTGCTTAGAGTCGCAGAACTTCATGAGGTCTTCACTTCCTTGCGACCTGACCGCTTCCTTCTTTTGACTTTGCTCTTCAGCAACCCGTTTTTGCTCAGAATCATCATAGGAAGACTGATGGCGAAGCAGCTGATCACCCTAGACAACTTTTTCACTTATTTCATTCAGCACATTTGTTGCTTATTTAATTGAAAACTTGCCAGTTCAATAGCAAGTTTTCACGTAGACAGTGTAGAGGCATGCTGGATCGAAAGCATAGGTAATTACGTACATACATGCTTAGCATTCAACAAAAGATCAGACTAAGGTTCATGCACAATGTTTTCATAGATTCCGATAGTCTGCCCCTTTTACTATTATGCCTTTTACTATTTTCCTATTATCTTAAGAAGACATGACAATTAAATACCGATTTATTATTTAAATTTCTTATTTTTTGGACGAAATAAAAATGCATTTATTTACATAATGCTCACTTTTAAATCATTTTTCATTTTAAATTTGACATTGCACTCTACATGTGTTTTACTTTAGCAATGCATTAGCATACATAAAATATTCCAATACTGGGATGTTCTCAAATGTGATTACCTCTTCTGGTTCATGTTCCCATTCATGGTACGGATAATACATCAAAGTAGCCTGAATTTGACAACGGTAAAGCACAGAGGTAAAAAAACAAGCGACAGCATAAATACGACTGAGTTAAGGGGATTAGTGGATGGGGAAATTGAAATAAACAACCAATTATTAACAATAGTGAATAGGTGAAATAGTTCGAAGGAGGAAAGGCACTAGAAAAGATTAACAGAGAATGAAACGAGATGATAAGCAACAAGTAAAAAGAATAAAAGCAGGTGTGCTACGTAATGAATTGCTCACATGGTCTGATACAAGCGCAGTTGCAAAAATAATTTAGACATTTGGATATCCAGCATCAATCAAAAATAATTGCAGGCTGTCCGTGCCCCTTGCCACCAAGTGCCTTTTGCTTATAAAGTGTCAGCGGAAAATCAAGAAAAACGGAAAAACAAATGTACTTATCAAAAATTAAGTGCTAAATAAAATCAAAGAAATGTTACTGTGAAGTTTATTTGGTTAAACAAAGTAAACTGAGAAAATCCATAGATCAAACATAGACTATTTTTTTATAATTTCGATATAATGAGAAATTGGCATACGAACATTTTCTTGATTTCCGAAATTTTGATAAAACGACGAAATCGTCAAACAAATATTTTCTCGATTCGTAGTTTGGTGAGAAAATGCGCTTGCGTCTATTTCTTTGTTCCCGTATACTTTTTGCAGAGGCTACAGTACGCCACAGGAAACACAGGAAATCCAGGCACGTAGCTGACCGTCCTATTTTGGGGGGACCAACACAAATTTTAGGGGGACCAACACAAATTTTGGGGGGACTAAGCCCAGAAAGGCCAAAAATAGCACAAATTAACGTTTGGGCCCTGTGCATCGTAAGACCCACTGTATAGTTAGACTCACCGGCTCCTTAGACCCAATGTTCCAATAGATTAATCAGGAAAAATCTCGGTAGAACCAATGTATCAACAGGCCCACCGAAGAAATCTCGTTAGACCCACCGTCGATAGTCCCACCAAAAATCTCATTAGTCCCACTGTATCGAGAGACATACCAAAAAAATTTCTCTAAACCCGCTGTATCGATAGATCCACAAAAAAACCTCATCAGATCCACTGTATCGATAGACCTACCGAAACAAATATCCGACGCTCTGCTCCGGATAGTACTCATTAATGACATTTACTGACCTTCTTTAGGCTCTGAAAACTTTATTTGTACGTCAGATGAGTAGTTCATGTAAATAAGAACGATTTTTCAATTCTTACAATTATTTTTAGGATATTTTTCGGTATTTTGCATCGATTTTCGCACTACTTAGAAAACACTCAAAGATTTCTTGTTTCGAATCACAAATGATTCTGTCTATCAAAAGACGGCAAGAAACCGATTCGATACTTTTTCTCTCGATAAGGTGAGACTAACGAGATTTTTTTGTGGGTCTATCGACAGCGGGTCTAACGAGAGTTTTTCGTTGGGCCCATTGATATAATGGTTCTATCAAGATTTTTTCTAATTAATCTATTGAAACACTAGGTTTAACGAGCCGTTGGGTCTAACCATACTGTGGGTCGTACGATGCACAGGGCCCAAGCCGACGATGAGCGTTTCAGCTGTCAACGTGGCGTCAACTTTCTAAGCATGACAATAGGTCCTTGATGTCCTTACACATACAATATATATGTAAGCACAGAGATTTCTTCAGGCACGTAGCTCTGGGGGAAAGGGGGTCCGGACCCCCCTAAAATTCAGAAAAATTGGATGCGTTTCAGCTGTCAACGTGACTTTCTAAGCATGACGATGCGTCCAGATGTCCTTGCACATACAATGTATATGTACGCACAGAGATTCCCTGTGGCGTAGTGTAGCCGCTGCAAAATAAGTGTATGGAACAAAGAAATAGACGCATGCGCATTTGCTAACAAAACGACGAATCGAGAAAATGTGTGTTTGTCGATTTCGTCGTTTTATTAAAATTTCGAAAATCAATAAAATGTTCGTTTGCCGATTTTCTCGTTTTATCGAAATTTCAAAAAACACAAGACTATCTTTGATCTATCGATTTTCTCGGTTTACTTTGTTTAAACAATTAAACCTCGTAGTAACTTTTTTCGATTTTATTTAGCACTCAACTTTGATAAGTACATTCGTTTTCCCGTTTTTCTTGATTTTCAGTTGACACTCAAGAACAAAAAGCACTTGGCGGCAAGGGAGACGGACAGCAGGCTCGAAAATCAATTTTGAAATTTTTTCGATGCTAATCGAAGGAGTTTTTTGGTGCTAATCGCTAGAGCTTGTTGAAAAACGCGAAAAATACTCTCTACGCCCTTATTATTAATTTTTGACCCTTTTTTGACCTTTAAAAACTTTTGTACTTAACGACCCCGTCACCATACAGGGAAAGCAACTAAATTCTGTTGGTCCAATAGGGCCAAATCCACGCCGTCAAAAATAGCACCAAAAATCAATTCTGAGGAGTCCTTACATTTTAAGGAATTAGTCAGATTCTGAAGGATTGATGTTCTCAGAGCCCCACGTCCATGTGTGCCCCGCATTATTCAGGTCCTGCTCATGCGTAATCATAGGAACGAATGTCAGCACAATTCGCAGTCTATTAGATACAATGCGCGCTTTTTAATTTTCTGCTGCCATATACTAGCAGTTTTCTGCAATTAAGTAGAGTAGGTATTGTATAGTATTATATAAGTATTGTTGCTATTTTCATTAAATAATAATAATAATAATAATAGTAATAATAATTTAAAAAAATAACAATACAAATAATAACAAAATAAAAATAGTGATGATAATAATAATAATATATCAAATATAATAATAATAGTAATAATAGTAATAATATTAATAATAGTAATATTAATAATAATAATTATTAATAATATAATCATTACTATTATTATTATTATTATTACTATTATCATATTTATAATATCAATTTCTATAATAATAATATTAATAATAATAAAATAATAATAATAATAATAATAATAATAATAATAATAATAATAATAATAATAATTATTATTATTATCATAATTCTAATTAGTATAATTATTATCATTATTATTACTATTATTATTATTATTATTATTATTATTATTATTATTATTATTATTATTATTATTATTATTATTATTATCATTACACTTAGCATTAATATTATTATTATTATTATCATTATCATTATCATTATCATTATCATTATCATTATCATTATTATTATTATTATTATTATTATTATTATTATTATTATTATTATTATTATTATTATTATTATTATTATTATTACTATTATTATTATTAATATTATTATTATTATTATTATTGCTATCATTATGATTATTATAATCATAAATATTATTATTAATATCTTTGTTATTATTACCATTATGTATTATTATTATTATTATTATTATTATTATTATTATTATTATTATTATTATTATTATTATTATTATTATTATTATTATCATTACACTTAGCATTAATATTATTATTATTATTATCATTATCATTATCATTATCATTATCATTATCATTATCATTATTATTATTATTATTATTATTATTATTATTATTATTATTATTATTATTATTATTATTATTATTATTATTATTATTACTATTATTATTATTAATATTATTATTATTATTATAATTGCTATCATTATGATTATTATAATCATAAATATTATTATTAATATCTTTGTTATTATTACCATTATGATTATTATTATTATTATTATTATTATTCATTATTATTATTATTATTATTATTATTATTATTATTATTATTATTATTATTATTATTATTATTATTATGATTATTATTATTAATATTATTATTATTATGATTATTATTATTAATATTTATTATTAATATTACCGTTAATATTATCATAATAATAATTATTATTGTTTTTAATATTATTATTATTATTATTATTATTATTATTATTAATATTATTATTATTATCAATATTATTATTAACATTATTATTATTATTATTATTATTATTATTTTTATTATTATTATTATTAATATTAATATCAATATTACTATTATAATGATAATAATAATAATAATAATAATAATAATAATAATAATAATATTAATAATAATAATAATAATAATAATAATAATAATAATAATAATAATAATAATAAAATTCTTAATAATATTATTAATAGTAATAATAATAATAATAATAATAATAATAATAATAATAATAATAATAATAATTATTATTATTATTATTACTATTATAATAATAATTATAATTATAATTATAATTATAATTATAATTATAATTATAATAATAATAATAATATTATTATTATTATTATTAATAATAATGAAGTTCCAAGTCAATTTCAACCAGGCTGAAATGTTTTAAAATGATCGTTTGACGGATTAAATTCTATTGTTTATGAAGCCTACTCCATGTATTGTTAGTAAATCATCTTATGCGATGATCCATTCATTTAATGACTCTGTGGAAATTATTCGCTATCATTCATAATTCGTGGATTCCACAATGTCTTCGCTTAAATTCAAGCATGATATTCAACAGTAGCGTAGCTGTGGCGGGATAAGGGGGACCGGCCCTCCAAAATTTTGGGAGTACGAGTATTTTTTACAAGGATCCCCAAAGGAAATAATTAAAAATTCTTAAAGCGCATCTAAGAGATCATGTGAATAGATTTTAAATCACTTTTTAATTAATTAGCAAAACATTTTAGGGCTTAATTAATTAGCAAAACAATTTAGGGCGCTTCGCACCTATTTATTTACATACAGCATATTTTTTTATTACAATTTAAATACAGTGAAATTTTTGAATTTTTTTAGTGCATTGATCACGCTGTGTAGAACTCGGAAAAACCATTATCTTTGCCCGGCTACGAGTAGATGTTGAGATACTCGACTTCGAAATTTTTGTCCCCCCAAATTCAGAAGGCCAGCAAAGCCCCTGATATTAATCAGCCTTTAAAAAAATGCCTCACCTGTGAGCCATCGACTCCTGAGTTTTTATAAGCCTTTCTGCCGCATAGAAATGAGAATGTCTTTGAAATGCTGCCCAAATTTGACTGCGATTTACTCAAACTGAAAAGACAGTGCCCACCGATAATCGTATCAAAATAAGTTCTTTTACCCATAGATCTACAAACTGTTTGAACTAGCTTCTTGTTTGGACACAACTTGTGATTTTGCTATGCTATCAGAACTGCTGTGTGTAGGCTTTATCTTATCCTTTCTAGTTGCATCCATAATGATGCCGAATAAAGAACTTCTGCCAATCTGGAAATCAATTTAATGATTAAACAGAAAGAAGTACTTGATCGTATGGAATTATTAATAAACAAAAAAATCATTATCGATGAATTTTTTCCTATAATTTTTAGATTTTCGGCGATTTTTTTCCACAGTAGGCAACATGACAAAGGTATAAGAGAACAAAATATAGAAATTATATTTTTCGTATTATTTTATACCAGAGTTTTAGTGAAATTTTGTTGGCCTTGAATTTCCTTTGAATAAAAGAAATCTTCGAATATGGTAAATGTGCAAGCTGTGCTTTTAAAATTATCAAAGATTCGTGTTTCATCTTAGTGCAGTAACTATAGTCTATTTCAAGAAACCTTGAGCATAGAAATCAATTGCCGGCACTCAAGTGAGTAGATTCAAAAGTGGCTTCTAGGCAGCTTACTATTTTACAATTTTGCGTTGCAAAACTTCATACGCTTATCAGTTGCTGTGTAACAGTATCATGATATTTGCTTTAAACCGCTTTAGCAATCGATTTGCATTGATTCAGAAATTGTGATTTATGCAATATTTTTTACTTCTCCAGTTTTCCCATTCTTTTTGGCTCGCCAGGCTTCGAGCATTAGCAATCCAGCGTAAATTTTACCCACAGTCAATCGACAACGTTCTAGAAACCGTCCGAAAGAGAAGATGAAACTGGTGCAAATTCCTGCTTGTACTATGCAATTCAAATACCTTTATGAAACGGAACGGCCACTTCTATTATATTCTTCTTCGCATGTAAAGGAAATAATTTTCTCAGCGAATAACGCAATTCTTCATCCGCGACATCCATCTGATCGGCTAATAATCAAAAAGTAAAAGTACTCTTAAAATGTATCACAGCAAGAATCAACAAAAAAGTGGACGACCCTAAGGAAATTTGATTTTTAGCAATGTGATTCAATTGCATTGCATAAAAGCGCTCTTGATGCAAAGATAATGGCATAAAATTCTGACGTTTTGGAAAAGTTTTTGTTTCAATTGTAATTGCTCCCAGTTTGCTTTATTTAATCTAAAAATGAAGGTTTTTTTATTCCGCTTGGTTGTAAAAACTTTCTGATTCCCTAATTTACTATATTTTTGAAACTTTGAAAATAATGAAAAATTGAAGGCGATACGACACATTCACCTTGTCTTGCGCTTTACCGTTTCATTACTTTGCTTAAGAATTAAAAATGTTCTTATGCATAATGTAATCTTAAATTATCAACAATGAAATACTGGCGCTGTAATTGAATAGAAAGGGCAACAAAGTTGATAATGAACAACTTAAGGCAACAAACCTGGCCTCATTTTGATATTCAAGGATTCACGGATTAATGCAAATAACGTTGCAATAAAGTTGACGCAACCGTCTTCATTGATTGGCATATTCATGCGTATCAAATGCTTAAAGAGCAACAAAACGACCACAAAATATTTAAATAAAGCTTGAATTGTTGACGAGATACACTTAAAAAAATCATACAAAGAGAAAGCATGCTAAATTTGCATTACTTGCGATCTTAAATAAATGAAATTTGACCAAAGCAGAGAGCTCCCAGTTGTTTGGTCAAAAAGTATGCCTTTCCCAGCTATAAACTTGTTTCGAGAGTATGTGGGGGCAGGATTCGAGCAATAAAATTATGAAAGCATCCAAATTGCAAATAAATGCAAAGAAAAATTCTTTTTTGGCACAAAAATTACAAATGCTTTACTTTACCTATTAAAAAACGCTCCAGCAAAAAATGCTCCGATGAAACAAAAAAGAAGAATGTACTTGTGATTACGGATTATAAAGGATGTAAAAGGAGGGGATTAGATAAAAGCTACTTTTGTATATGCTC
This sequence comes from Mermis nigrescens, assembly GCA_036768485.1. Taxonomy (NCBI): domain Eukaryota; kingdom Metazoa; phylum Nematoda; class Enoplea; order Mermithida; family Mermithidae; genus Mermis; species Mermis nigrescens. The sequence goes on along the minus strand of JAVLUZ010000142.1, from coordinate 13,780,992 downwards.
AAAGTCGCAAAACCTGTTAAAAATCAGACATTCTCTAAGCAACTTAAAAATTGAAGAATATTCTGCAACCTGCAGATTGAAATAAATTATTAAACCGAAAAAAACGATTGAAAAAACAGCAACTTAGCTCTGCAGTAGCTATGGAAAAGTAGATGGAATAAACTAGGAGCGACTTTGTAGGCCAATTGAATGAAATGGCATACATTGATGCTTTCAAGACTATTAAAGAAACTGTTGGTTTAAAGCAGTTGGAAACGCGGCCTATTCATACTCGTCCGATCCGACGCTGCGCGGCGCCACATGCCGTACCCAGCCGGACTCTTCCCAGACAAAGCCGCATGCGGCAGTGTGCGACACGAGTCCGGCGGGATGCGGCATGCGGTGCCGCGCGCCGCCTCACTATTCAGCTAATCCGACTTTCATTCATACTTCATCCGGCTTCTTCTGGCTGTTTGCACCGCAACAAAAATTTATGTTTTTATATTGTCTCTCTGTCCAACAGCGATTCTACTATACCTAAGCATGGGGTGTTTGAGGGTATGCACACCTCAGACACCGGAATCTCCCCCAGAAACCAAAATACCCCTCTTGAATTCAATTTTTGAAATTTTTTTTTGTTTTTTTAGCAATTTTTTGATGCCAATGGAAAGTGCTCGATGAGAAACATTGAAAAATGGTGTTTTTCGCAATATAACCATTTTTAAAGCCATTTTTTGACCTTTGAAAAAAATCTTGCACCCCCTCCCCAGAACTTTGGTGGCGCCCACCTATGATTTCTACTGTTGTTGCTTGTATTAGGTAGGCGTTTTGATCTAGATTTTGTATAAAAATTGGTCAATTTCCGACCCTCAATGCGCTTTTTATGACTAGTACAGAGCAGCAAATTAATCAAAAATTTAAAGCTTGAAAAATGAAATAGTACAAAATATATAAGGAGTACAATACGCTACATGTCGCGCCAATCTTCCTACCCTCAATGCGCTTATGACAAGTACAGCGCAGTCTGCTAAAAATATTGATTTTTTACGCTGTCTATACATTTCATGTGTGCCGGACAGACGAAAGTTGAAACCAACTCAATTTGTTTGTTGCGACAAAAAAACCGTTGTAGTCCCAACACTGCCACCGTCCCAACACTGCAATCAGTCCCAACACTGCCACCGCGAGTCACAACACTGCCACCGCGAGTCCCAACACTGCCACCGCGAGTCACAACACTGCCAACACGTCGAGGTTGGCCCGCACATGCACGGAAATTTTGTTGCAAAAACGCTTAACATTTGGGGCATGCATGGTAGGTACGTATTTGTATTTAGTATTTTATTTGTATTTTATTTGTATTTATATTTATTTATATTTATTTTTTTATTTATATTTATGTATTTATATTTATTTTTTATTTATATTTGTATTTATTTGTATTTGTATACGTATTTTTTATTTGTATTTAAAAAAATTTCAAAAATTTATTTATTTCTTTATTTATTTTATTTATATGCATTTAGACTCAAGAAAATCAGGCACGTAGCTCTGGGGGAATGGGGGTCCGGACCCCCCACTTAATTCAGAAAAATCGGAAAAATAGGACTATTTAAACGTTATTTTGTGCTATTTTTGGGCTTAGTCCCCTCACAATTATTGTTGGTCTCCCCAAAATAAGACGGCCAGCTATGTGCCTAAAGGAAATTACTGCTAAGGTATTTGGTATCAGAATACAAAAAGGCGTGGGAAAGGGACAAAGACTCAATCAGCATATTTTTCTAAAATTTCAATGTGAGATTTATGTCCGTGCGAACTGCGCATTTGAGTTGTACTATCACAATAAGCACACTATATTGGTTATTCCTCTGTTTTCTAGGCAACTTGGACAGTACAATACATTATAAATGCAACAAAGAATTACTACGCAAAACATTTTAAGATTTAGCATCTAACAAGTTTTTGATTCTACCCTTTCCTGGCAACCCTACCATTATAATCCATGAACGTTATGTACGTAATGCTTTTAATTACGTGTGAGCAGCGACTTGATTCTGGGAGTGGATATTATGGGGCAAACATTGAGGAAAAAGCCAAAAACACAGTTGTGGAAGATCCGCCTGATTCAGGAGAGTTTGAATTTTTAGGGGTTTACATTAACATGGGCGTGGGGGTTTGTATCCTTCCCCTGAAAAGTTGAAACCCCCTCCCTTAAAAAATTCTATTTTTCAGTAACATTTTTGGCAATTTTACTCATCCTGCTCCCCCAGAATTTTCTTGCTGCTCACGTATGTTTACAATCCCCTCCCTCGATGAAGTCCATGTGTGACTCGCTGTATGCATGCTGGAACTCGCGGTGGCAGTGTTGGGACTCGCAGTGGCAGTTTTGGGACGGTGGCAATGTTGGGACGGTGGCAGTGTTGGGACTCGCGGTGGCAGTGTTGGGACACGATCAAAAAATCGTATTGCGGCCAGTCGGACGCTTGCCGCATGATGCCGGATATTGCCGGACTCGTGCCGCAGCGGATTTGTCAATTTTGCATTCCGACACCAAATCTGACGGAGCCGGACGAAGTATGGATGGGCCTAAGCTTACGTGAAACAGTAGGTACGATTGCATGCCCGCAACGATTGTGTGCACTAACCACTTGACGCCAGGTCTGCTTGCTATAATGCTCATCGTAAAAAAATAAAACACCTTTAAATACAATAGCAGTCAGTCATCTATCAGTCACGACGATACGAAGCAAGTCATCGTCGCAACTTGCAAGCAATTTACAAAAAGTATACATTTTTGATTATTTTTACACAATCTTATGTGAAGCATCGAAAATTATTTAAAGAAGTTAGCATTTTTTCAGGGGCAGCAGAATATACTTCGATTTTTGGCGTTGCTAAGAGAAAGTCTGATTTTTAACAGCTGTTGCGACTTTAGGGCATAATACATAGGTAGCTTTTTCCTATCCCTTCATTTTACATCCTTAATCATTTTCAATCCCATGTAGATTCGTCTTTTTTTGTTCCATCGGAGCATTTTTCTTTGCTAGTACCCTACTTTTAATCAACATGAGTTGAGTAAATCAGTCAGCAAACACATACGGTAACATCCCACAATAATGATCAGCATTATCATTACATCAGCATTATCTTTTTTAAACAAGACATCCGGAAACGAAGACTTTGGCGAAAATTAAAGAAGAATACAAGTTTGTCGAATGACTACAAAATTGCTTGTAAAACTGTTGATAAATCAATTTCGGATTTTTATGCCAGTGAAGAGAATGAACTCATTAAAAAGGGTTCATCACTGAAAAACTTTTATAATTTTGTCAACACCAGATTGAAACTGAAACGTTCCATGCCTGATCTTGTGTTCGATGGGCAACCTATTTATGATGAAACTAAAAAAGCCAACGCTTTTAACAATTTTTTTGGTTCTGTTTTCGCTTTAGATAACAACATTCAACCAATGAATATGGAATCTGTAAAGGCAACTGATCGCCCTCCTTTGGTTAAGTTTGAGCTTGGTATTGTAGCCTCGGCTTTAAATAAGCTGAAGCCCACTCACCCAGTTGGTCCCGATGGGCTCTCAGCATACTTTTTGAAACAGACAAAAATTGTCTTAACTGAACCACTTTCAAGCATTTCCGAAGTTTTATATCCCACGTTTATGGTTAGAAGCACTGATTACACCCATTTTTAAAAGGGAGACCCTCATTCAGTCGAAAATTATAGACCTATATCTCTCTGTTGCGTTTTATGTAAAGTTATGGAGTCAATAATTATTAATGCCAGCGTGGACTATTTCGACAGAACTGGTCTGATAAGTCAACAACAATTTGGGTTTTTGAAGAAGAAGTCTTGTTCATCTAAGCTGTTAAAGTGTAAAAACAAGCGGACTAAAAGTTCAGACAATCACGTTCCGATGGACGTTATTTATATTGATTTCTGTAAGGCTTTTGATTCTGTTGTCCACTCAAAATTTTTTTAACCTTAAATCATTGGGAGTTTCGGGTACTCTGTTAAGCTGGATTACATCATTTTTAGCAGGAAGGTCACAAAAGATAAAGATAGATAGTAGTTTCTCAAAACCACAACCGGTAATTAGTGGCGTCCATACGTGGGCAGCAAGAAAATTCTGGGGGGGGGTGCAAGATTTTTTTGAAGGTCAAAAAATGGCCTTAAAAATGGTGGTATGGCGATAAAAACACCATTTTTCGACGTTTCTCATCAAGCACTATCCATTGGCATCAAAAAATTGCGAAAAAAACGAAAAAAAATTTTCAAAAATTGAATTCTGGGGGGTATTTTCATTTCTGGGGGAGTATTCCCCCCACGCCCAGGTGTGGTGGCGTCCCTCAAGGCAGTATGTTAGGGCCTACATCGTTTCTAGTGTTTATAAATGATTTAGTCGATTGTATTAAACATAGTGATATTATGTTGTTTGCTGATGATGCCAAAATTTTTAATGTTTCATGTAATGCTGATCTCTTACAATCGGATCTGGATTCTTTACACGCATGGACCAAAAAAAATGGCAGTTGGAAATATGTTATGGTAAATGTGCAACGTTGTATTTGGGGTATGGAAATCCTAGAAATAACTACAAACTGGGTTTTCAAGATTTAATTGTTTCTGAAGGATTTGGGAGTGTACATTAGTGATGACCTATCTTCTAGCATTCATTGTGTAAACACTGCGTCTAAAGCTTCTCGAGTTGCATCACTGATCCAGAAAAGCTTCGTCTCAAAGAATATTGAATTAATGGTAAAAGCTTTTAAAGTCTATGTAAGACCCATTTTGGAGTACAGCTCAGTAGTTTGGAACCCTTGTATTGAAAAAGTTCAGCGTAGATTTACGAAAAGAATACTATGGCGACAAGGTGACTTGTCTTACAATGAACGGTTGGGTTTGTTAAATCTTGAAAGACTCGAAACTCGGCGTATTCATTTTGATCTTACTTATGCTTTCAGGATAATCAATAGACGGTTACTTTCCTTTGAAGACTTTTTGAACTCGCATCAGAAAGGGGTACCAGATCGCTAAATGATATAAAGCTGTATATTCGCTAATTTCATTTAGGCTGTAAAAACGACTTTGCAAACAAAACGGCTAGAAAGTGGAATACTTTGACCCAAAGCATTGTTAATTGAAGATCCTTTAAACGGTTCAAGGATTTGATTTCTAAACTTTGTTTAGATGAGTTCCTAAAGGGGCGGACGTGAGCGCTATCCGCCTGTACGTCTCAGCCATTACTAGCTATGCTGTAAACTTTCTTTCGTTCTTTCGACATTATCTTTCGTTAAATCCTTCTTTCATGTAATTTTTTATTGCATTTTCTACGGTAGTAATTGGCTAATAAATATTATTATTATTATTAATCATACCTTATTTAAACAGACCAAATATTTTCAGCATAAACTTTACGCAACTACTGGGTGTAAAGATCACATACACTCAGATTCGTAATCCTGACGTTACATGGAACATTTAAAAAAATTAAGCTCCTGCAACGCCCTGAAGATCCGTAATCCTGACCTTATAGAACATATTTTGAAAAAATCATTATCTTGAACTAAACTTAATTTTCAGTGTAAACTTTATACAACCACCAAATGTAAAGAAAATTTAACAGTCAGATTTGTAATTCTGATATTACGAGAACATTTTTAAAAATTATGTTTTACAATCTTCTGGAAGTAAAATGAATTTTTAGTGTAAATTTTTCAGTTATAGAATAACCCAATAGTGTAAACTTAACAGAACTAATGGGTTTAGAGAAAACTAGTAGTCAAATTCATAATCCAGACGTTACGGTGAACATTTTGGAAAAATTGACGTCACGCAACTTTCTGGAAGTAAAATAAATTTTTAGTGTGAACTTTACACCTCCACAGTCACCCAATATTTAGCGTAATTAAACGCGCTTCCGTGCACGCGTGACCCTCGATGTTAAGTACATTTTTTATTATAATTATCGTGTCCTAACTCACATCAGGATATGGTCACAGACACAAACCTCCCGAAAACGCCCCTTCTCACCCCAAAGCTGGAACTTAAAATCCCCGAAAATAACTTAGTATTAAGTGTAAAGACACGCGACCAAGTACGATGTGTAACCATTGACATTTAGCTTCTGTTTAGAATAATTCACACCATCCAATTCGTGGCCGCAGTACTTGAAAGACAAAAACGGTCAAAAACAAGTTTTTTTACACTAGAGTTTAAACTTCACTTCTTAAAGAGTAACTCTGTATTGAGTTTAAAGAAACGCGTCCAAACTAGGATGTGTATGCCCTGAGATGTACTTTATTTTTTTCTTGGCACGTTGCGATTCATAAGTGGAGCGGTTGACAAACTAAAAGAAGGTAAAAACGTGTTTTTTTCGCCCCTACCTGAGTGTAAATTAGTAACCGCCAGAACTAACTCCATGTTGATCATAAACAAACGCGGTCAACTTCACCGTGTAGCTCTTTAAGACTATTACTTTTTCATAAATAGCTTTTTGGGGACTCTTATACGAGAAATTTGGCTGATATAAACAGGTCGAAAACTCGACCTAAATGTGTCCTTTCACACGCAGATTTCCCCACTCTTTACACTCCCACTCGAGAATTATTGCGAAATTCAAAAAAACAAATAAGCGTATCTAGAAAATGTTGTTCTCTACAATTCTATACCATTAAGTTGTATGAGGCATTCATACTGAGTTGTGTACAAACTGGGCAAGAAAACTGTCAAAACTTCCTACTTGTTATAACGTTACACCTGAACTTTACACGGTCATCACAAACTCAATATTGAGTGCAAACAAATAAAAAAGGGCGCATAATCTTTTTTATTATCTATCTTTAAAAAACCGCATTTGTCAGATGTGTCCTGTTATAGCTATGAGAGGGGGACATATGTTAGGGGTACCCAAACATATTATAGGTACGCACTAACGCGCTCCCTATGATTATACCTTACTAGCTGAGCTACCCGGCGTTGCCCGGGCTGAACTTAGGCCTGATAGCTATATGGAATTGAGATGTCTCTTGTATTTTTTATTTTTCGAGACTTTTGATGTTTTTGGGATCTTTCTAAATTTCTAAAAAAAAATTGTTGGTAAAAACCCTATTTTATTTTTTTTCGATTTTTTTAAAATGTTTTTTGTCAACCATTTTTTGATCAAATCCATATTTTTAACGTTACAGAATGGTTTTGAAAATTCTTTAGCCAAAACCATATTTTTGATGTTTTGGGAGATTCTGGAAATTTTTTTGGTCAAACCCATATTTTTGATGTTTTGGAAGTTTTTTGGTCAAACCATATTTTTGATGTTTTAAAAATTTTCTGTTTGTTGTAGCAAAGGGTGTCATATATCACGTGATATCTTATATCACTCATATGTTATAGCAGAGGGTATCTCCTATCTTATATCACTGCATGTTATGGCACAGACAGGGTATCTTATATCACATCATTGTACCGTATAGCGTTGCTCATCTTGTAGCATTATGTAGGCTATATTACGTCCGATCCTATGATATAACGCATGCAGCGGCAAAAGTACCGTGACCCGAAAATAGTGTAAACTGAATTAATTCCGATTTTCGAAATTTAACAAAAAATCGGCCATGTCCCGAAATCGGCTATGCATAAGCATAGGGACGCCTCCCGGTTCATCCCTGTGTAGAATGCATGGGTGGGGTTGGTGAAATTTAAATGTTGCTACTACACCCCCAGCCGGTAGGCCGAGCTCAGGCAAAACGTCAGCCCACCAAGTGTTATGGGGCCGGAGCCAACCCCGGACATACAAACACACTTTAACAAATATATGTATACCTTATAAGCAAGGCGATACGGACACTTGCGACCGAATCCAACGGGTGGAGGAATATTCCTTAGCATTTCATACATATCTTTGTAATGTATCCATCCACTAAAAACATAAATCAAATATGAAAACAAATTAGTGCCAAGCACACATGGGCGGGGAAGGGAGGTTGGGGTATTTACACTCCCCAACCCCTAAGATCAAAAACCCCTAGGATTGAATTTTGGTGCTATTTGCAATTGCTGCTCTTGTACGGTGTAAAGACGTACGCATTAAGACTTGTGAGTTGGAAACCCAGAAGCGGAAATAAAAGATGCTCTTTCAATAATAGCGCAAAACTACGATCACGAAGGAATAGAAATTGTTCTACACAAGAATGCTAGGATCAACATCAAATCAGTAAAGCAAGATAGTTGCGAGATTGATTGTGGCTTTCTTTGCATACATTTTTGTATAAGTGCTTATTCAATGTTTTAACCCTTTTTAAGGATAATGCGATTCGATACAGCTAAAAATTATAGGTCTTCTATCCAAGCTTAATCCCAAGATCAGGCCCACCTCCCGGCATGGTAATGCTGTACTCCCGTTGTGCCATCCGTAAGCAGCTTGTTAATTTTAGGGCGTGACACTATACACAATTAAGTGAACGGAAAATAGAACTAGATAATAATAAAATTATATGAAATATTATTTGACAATATATCCTTTATAATACAAAAATGAAGTTTTTTCAAGCGTTTCAGACATTCGTGCAAAAAAAGAAAGAACTTGGTTATTTATTTTTCCTGATTAATGTGGACATTTAAGTCTTTTATTTAGCTTCGCAGGCTTATGAAATCATGAGATTAATCGCAAATGAGAAGAGATTGATGAAATCACAGCCGCAAAATACATAAAAAAATTTCACATTGTTAACAAATTTTAAAATGAAAAAACTTTTATTGTATTGTTGTCTATAAATCAAGTACTAATTCGAAATCCGACTTGCCAAACCATCAAGCACCATACTGTAAAGAACTATGAGCCTTCATCTCAGATGTATCTCAAGAAATATTGAACAATTATCGGAAAAAGTACTTATTATATTATTGAACTATTTTGCGATGTGCTTTTTCAGATGATTTCGGAAATAAATAATTTCGCTCTTTTTGAATAGAGTTAGCAAAATTCATTATTGAAGTAAAAAAGAATTCATAAATTAACATAGAGGCTGTAACCTTAAATTTCCCATAATTTTCAAACACGATGGAGATGTTTATGCTGAAACGCTTAGTCACTTTCTGCAAACATTAATAAGCGAACTGTGAGAAAATCGTTTACGCTTTTTTCGGTTACTATTTCATCTTAAATTACAATTTTTCGTCCATTCTTATCTCTAGCGTCGCTCGTATTCAGTCAGTCATGCATAAGGGGGTATAGGGGGCACAGGCTCCCAGAATGAGGAAATTAAAATTTTTTTTCCGGAAAAAAATAAGACAAAGTTAGGGACAAAAATGGACGAAAATCAAAACATTTTCTGATAGAAAACTTGATAAAGCAGAAAGTGTGTATTACATAATCTGTAAGCAATTTTAGTATTTAGCCAATTTTTGAGGCCACTTTGGCTTAAAATAGATCTATGATTGACCTTTCTCTATTTTGGATATGCGTGCATCTATGCTCTTAACAATAAAACGGATCCAGGATTTTCTGACAGGGGGGGGCGGAATCTAAATTTCCTAATAGTATCCGACATTATTCAAGAAATTTTTCTATTTTGTTTGAAGTAACGTTTTTTTTGCCGTTATTCTGGCAGACAGAATCATTTGAGATCCGAAAAATTTTTTCAAATTTTCGAAAGTTTTCTGCGGAAAACGCGCGAAATTCGGCGCAAAGCACCAAAAAATACTCAAGAAATCATTGTAAGAACTAAAAATCGTTGTTCTGAACTTAAACTACTATTATGGCACAAAAATAAGGTTCTCAGAGCACCAAGAAAGTCAATTAATGTCGTTAATAAGTACTAACCGGCGTGTTGCGATAGTAAATTTTTAAAAATTATGATTAAAAAAGGGCTAAAATCATTAAAAAATAGATATTATTTCCTATTGCGCTCAACTATTTTTGGTGACAGGGTGTGGCCGCCCTCGCCCCATTTTAAATCCGCCCTTGGTAAAAGGCAAAGCTAAGCGTCATCGCTTGATTGTCTTACGTTGCAGATGGGTCATATTCGGCCCAAACACGAACGAATTCATCCAAATGATGTGGTCCTAAGATGCTAGAATCACGAGTGAGGTAATCGAAGTTGTCCATAATAACGGCAACAAACAAATTTAACATCTGCAAAATCAATATTGAGATGAATAACATAAGGAATAGTCGGTCGGTAGCATACATAGGCAGCACCAAAATTTGGGGGAGGGGGTCAGGATGGGGAAATCACCAAAAATGTTACTAAAAATAGAATTTTGGGGGTCTACAGTAATGTGCGAGAGGTATTTCAACTTCTGGGGGGTTACAAACCCCCGAACCCTCCCCCTACGCTCATCTCCCTTTAACGTCCGTGATTCCAAATTGGTAACTGCTTACCAAAAACGAAGACAAGAAAACAAAAGTAGTGAAATATGGATAGGCCAGGACTGAACCGCATTCATTTCCTCGAACACCGCTGTCCGGATCACAAATTTTTTTCTCCGTGCAGGACATCATAATTTCTTGCCATCCTTCGCCAGTTGAACACCTTTATTGAAACAACGTAGAAATAAAAGAGCAATAGCAGATAAATATGTATGCAGACTAAAAATTTGTTGTAGCAAAATATTTTTAATTGTTACGCTTATTATTATTAAATTATTAAATAATTTTTAATTATCATTTTTTATATAATAAAAGTTTTAAATTAATAGTGATTTTTAAAATTAATATCGAAAATTGCGAACACGTGCAAAGAGCGAATCTTCCCTCTTGTACTTATCATAAATAAGAATAATGTGGTTGTGAGTAGATACGCATCGCGAGGGGTGAAAAAATATGAAATTTTTTCGAGAAAATAATGCAGAATAAAACTAAAAATGAATAAAAACTAAAAGCTTTCTGCAAAAATCGACGAGAAATACCAGTTCTAGAGGCTATTTTGATTCGAAGAAGCATTCTGCTGACCTCCGATACCGGATGACCCCTTTAGACCGGCCATGCTGCGCATCTATGATTATGAGGACCGAAGAATGCCAATGCCTTCTTGTCATGCTATTGCAATTTATTAAATGCACTTAAGTAATACAGTTAACTTCACTTGCATTGAATAAGCAGATTAAATTATACGATTCAGTGCCAAAAAATAAACGAATTTCAAATAGTAGTAAACAGACACCTGAATAACAAAATGAGGCCATTGAAAAACGACTGGAAGTTATTGTGACGATGCAGTTCACCCGACAAAGCTATATTTCCAAACACCTACAAAATTAATGTTTCGAGAATGCGAATAATCATCATCGTATAAATTTATCAATTTTATTAGGTATACACATAAACGACCGGATAATTTAATTAAATTTGACACAGTAGGTACGTGAGTTTCCTGAGCATCATACTTTTTCATCAGATTTGTCAAAAAAATTAAAGGACTAAGTTCAAATTCGTCCCTTATTCATCCGAATACGAGCTCATATCGAATTGGTTTTCGATTGCATGCAATTAATACCTATGTAGAGTGTTCTTTTTGTACAAGGTCCGTTCGTACATGTAAAAAGATGGTCCCTAAAAGTCTTTGCTTATTTTGTACACATAAATTTCTGAGTAGTATAATATGGCACAGTAGCGATTTTATTGTGGTAAAAACAAAGTTTTTCGACCGTGGAATTTTACTTTCTAAATGCAATTTCTGCCATTATAATAATATATAGAACATAGTACTCATTTCAGCGCTGAGCGCCAAAACTTTTTGTGGATTTTAAACTTTTTTGTAGTTTTTGTTTTCCCAAAAATCTTTGTACATATACAAAGACGGTCCCCAAAAGTCTTTGTTCATCGGGAAAAATCTTTGCCTAATACAAAAACGTGCCTATGTAATATGTGTTTGGGTTTAAGAAAGTTATAGCGAGCAGGACGGGATAAAATCAGTCGATATCTGAAACTTCTGGGTAATGTGGCTAGACGAAGTAGATTTTTTCTTTATAATAAACTTTGTTTTTTCTCAAACTTCCTACATGTTCCCAACAAATCACTAATCATCATCCCCTCAGAAATAATTACTCAAATGAATCTTTGCTGCATAAATAAATATTTCATTTAGTACGAGGGCCAAACTGTCACCTGCATTCCAACAATAGCGTAAATGAAGAAGAGCATTCCAATTAGGAGGCAGACGTAGGGTAAGGCCTTGAATACAATATCGAGTAGATCAAAGTGTAATAAAATATAGGTATAGAGAAAATAAGAGAAAAAATGAGTAAAAAATACTTTAAATGACTGCACGAATGTCCATAGAAGAATTCGGATCGTGTAACCTTGTCTTAGAAGTTTCACGAGTCGTGCCGCTCGAAAAAGGCGCAAAAAACTTAGGCTAACGAATTGACCTCCAAAAATCGTGACAAGCACATCTGTTATGCTGCCAATCACGGTGATAAAGTCAAACGTATTCCATTTGTCTTTGAAGTAATTCCGGAACAAATAACAAATATAATGTCGTATTATGATAACCATTCACAATAGTAAGCATAATCAGCTACTATTCAAAATCATAATATATATGGCGTAAAATTCGAATAACAAGCCTGGAACGACGCGAAATGTCAAATTTAGCAAAAGGTGCGCCATACAAAATGTTCAGCAAGAGACTTAAGAGCTCTAAACCAGAAACAAAATATGGATTTTTTATTTAAAAACTTCTAGCTTTATATTCAATAATAAATGGAAATATAATTTTGGTAAAAGTGCTAAAAGTCAAGCAAAGCTCGGATTATGGTGCTTTTATACCATTTTATAGTTGTTCATGAATGCTGCCCCATGATATGCTTAGATTTGTAAACTTATTAGAATCAGCTTTCAGTTTTAATATAGCCTGGCTTTAACCAGAATTAAATCTGACGACTTATATTTAAACACTGAAGTCAGGTTTAAGCCTGGCTTCAGCCTGAACATATTGTAACCAGACACGTAGCTGTGGGATAAAGTAGGAGTAATCCACCAAAATTTCGAAAGTACGAGTATTTTCGCAAGGGTCCTCCTAAAGGAGAGAATTGTAAATTCTTGAAGCGTGTTTGAAAGACAGCTAGAATAGATTTTAGTATACTTTTGAGCTGTTAGGCTCAACATTTTCGGACGCTTCGCACCGACTTTATCGTTTTTGCATAATTTTATGAATACAACTGAAATCAAAATTAATTTTTTTGAATTTTTTCAAATTTGTTCCTCTGCAATAATTATAGCTCGCTGAGAAATGCTCAAAAAACCTTTATTTTTATGTACCTAAAAGTATTTGTTGAGATACCTATGATATTAATTTCGAGTTGTCTGTGAGAGAGAGAGAGAGCTGAAGAAATCTGCTTAGCTAAAATTGTAACATTTTGGTGAACAGGGTGAATTACAACTACAGTCTGTTTCACATAACCTCGTGCATAAATTTCAAGAATTTTCATCGACAGTAATCCGAGGGTTACGATAATTATATTTCCGATCAATGCTATACTCGCAATCTGTCAGCTTTTAAAATTTATGACTGAAGTTATGTGAATAACACTATAATTTAATTTGTAGAGCGGAAGGCAAATTTAAAGAAGTTGACAATTTCCGATTAGCGCTTCTTAACGATAGTTCGACATTTGTTGTAAGACTAAGAAGTGCCAAACAATGGATATTACAGAGTGAGTGAAGAGAAAGCAGTAAAATTTGAAAACAGTAAATAAGAATAACAAGATAACATTGTGAGACAATAATAAATAAGACATAAATTTCTAGATAATTTTTGGCCATTGGTAATCAATTATCCATCTTTTTTGCAGATCAGTCGCTTCGATCCCTATTGGCAAAAAAGATTGCTCTAGCAAATGGGGCAACTAAGCGCCCTATTTGCTAGTCTGACTTTAAAATTTTAGTGCTTTTAAGTTCAAAAGGCCAGCGGGTCCAAACAACCTGTATTGTGATTTTTATAGATTCGTTAAAATATAAAGCAACATTAGATGACCCTTTTGAGACAAACAAAATCGAACAAAAGCTGTAAATTTCGTCTATAATCATAAGGCTAATTATAAAATCGTGAATGCAAGTAATGCTATATAAGGTATTTCTAACCCGGACACCAAAGGCAAGCAGTTTCAAAAGGGCTTCCACTGTAAATACAGCCGTCAGTGTCGTATTCGTGTAGAAAAGAACACTTTGATATTTCTTGGATGATTTGTCATACTGAAAAATAGTGCATCATAACTTAAGATAAGGAATTAAAAATAAGGAAAATGCAGAATAGCTAATTTTATGGGAAGAAATTTTAATAAATTTAATTCGTATTAAACTTACGTCAGACATTAGGATGACCGTATTCGCAATAATCATGACCATAATAAAATAATCGAACGGAGTTGATATGACCATTCGCCAAACTCTAAACTTAAACGAGTCTTCATCTTCGGGCATAAATCGGGATACTGGCTTCGCGTTTAGGGCAAAATCTATGCACTGTTTCTGAAGCAGATATGAAAATCAAAAAACATTACGCAATATTAGCATTGTACATCATTACGGAATCTCAATTGTTATCTTTTATCTTTTTTAGCGACTTTTTGTAGCAGAAATCAGAAGTTTTCAGAAACTCTGATTCCACGTTTTAAATTACTACATTATTATTTTTGTATAATCTCCAAAGTAGAATTATACCAGCTTTATTACTTTGACCTGCCTGGCAATTAGATTTAATGTTTCGTGCACTAAATCAATCAGTAACGTGTAATGTGTGATGGCTGAAAGCTAATTAAGATTATCAGTTGAAGTAAAACATTATCTAGGACGAAAAATCACGTTTTAAATATTGTTCAAAACTAAACAATAATTTACAGCAAATTTTCCAAAAAATATCACATTTTCGCAAAATTTATGTGCTTTGCGGTAATTGATTTTACGTAGCCCAATCGGGCGTGTGAATGAGTCCCACTCATGCAAAATTTATTATACTTGATTTTTGTCCAAGTCGCCCTGAGCCAACTCCAGTTCGCCTTGTTCTTGGAACGTAATGATGATTAAGGCCACGAATATATTAACAAAAAAGAATGGGAAGACGATGAAGTAGACCACGTAAAACAATGCCATTTCTACGCGATAAAATGGAATCGGACCCTTGTTCTCTTCCGTAGTGTCCATTGAACTTTGTCTTATGCTATTTTCATTAAAATTTAACACTTCAATCTACTATTGAAAAATAGTAATAAAACAAATAAAGCGAGCTATCACCGTTTGAAAAGATCATAGAGCAATAAAGCAAATCGTATGATAAACAACGTTAATAAAATTAAATATGAAGGATTGGAATCTAAAAGTAAGTTGAAGTGCACAGAATGTTTTTCGTGAAAAATAGGAAAAACTGAATTACATGCTAAAGGATAAAGGGCATGTGAAATTGATTCATGCACTCGAAAGTGAAGATGGCTAATGGTGAGAAAAGTAAGGATATGATGCAACCGACTTTGTTCTTTTACGAATTACGAATATATCAGAAAGAGGCGTACCGATTATCTCGTGTGCGAGGTACAGAAAATTATCGACTTTTATCAAAGTTTTCTTTTTTTAATATTTTATATTTTTCATCTTTAATCCAACGAAATTCGAATTTTCGATCTTTTTTCAATATGCGCCTCCATTTCCTGACCCTTCATATTATGCAAACGAATTAAAATTTCCTTCATACCCAGGCCATCCTTCACCAGTTGTAACCGTAAATAACGTTAGCATCGCCTGCATTGTGTTATCGTAATTGAATGCAAACTTTTCCCAGCGTCTGAACTCGATTCTAGGTGCCTTCGTCTGATTTTCATACACCATGTAAAAACCTCTGAAAAATAATATCAAGGCGACAAATTTTGGAAATAAAGTGAAAAAAGGCGAAAAATTTGGATATTTACTGGCAGTCTTGTTGATATAATTTATTCCGATCGGTACAGTAGGAAAATTTTCCTTTGAACAACTGAACGGCGATGACGGCGAATATGAATTGAAATAGAATAAATACAATGAGGATGTTGAAGACGTTTTTCAACGAGTTCACAACACAATCGAATACGGACTGAACATTGAAAAAATACTCTTTAAACATACCGACAAAACATCAAAAACAATTACGTATTTATTACTTTTAATTTTGGAATCCTTTTAATTGTTTTCAACGGCCGCAAAACTCGAAGGACCCTCAGGGATTTGATTGTGTTCAAGTTTTTGCTAGTTTTGCTCGTTGCTTTGCCGCCAGCGTCGCTAAAAAATGGTACTATAAATAAAATTTGAAAAGCATGCTTAAAGCAGTATGTCGTTAATCCCTCAAACTTCTCTACTATACCCTTGGGTCGATATGAGTGTCGCAAATTTTTTATGCCACTTTGCCCTTAATTTGCTAATTTGCTTATTGATTGTATATCATGATATTATGTCAGATGAGAGTATAAGCCCTTTTGTGTATTTTCATATTATTTTTTGTTTCAGAATATTTATTCTTGTTCTGTAAACTTCGTAAATAATGTCACGTTTATCGGACCATATTCGACATTGCATTTTATTTGATATGACTTGGGCCACAGTGCTGCACAGGCGACTGAAAATATTCGCAAAGCATATGGAGAAGAAGCTGTTTCTAAGCGTACTATTGAACGATGGTTTGAAAGCTTCCGGGCTGGAAACAATAGTCTTGAAGATTTACCCCACGAAAGAAAGCCAAAGGAAATTTCTGCACAAGAAATTCAGGACCTGTTGCATACTGATAAATGGATAACTACCCGAGAAATCGTTGAGCACTTGAGCACTGTTCACAGTACAATAGAAAGACAACTGCATGAAATATGCATGAACATGAATGGAATTTTGTACTACGAATTGCTGCCACCAAACTGTTACAGGTGACTTGTACGCCACTCAGCTTGACCAGGTGCATGATGCCATCTTACGAAAACAAGCCATTTTAGAAACACGAAAAGGAGTTATTCTTTTGCATGATAATGCACGACCACATATTGCAAAAATTGTCCAGGAGAAAATTATGGAGCTTAAATGTGAAGTGTTACCCCGTCCTCCATACTCATCTGATTTGGCCCCTTCCGATTATCATTTGTTTCGATCATTGCAAAATCACATTGCTGAAAAAACTTTTGCCGATGAAGATGAAATCCAGCAAGAATTGGAAAACTTTTTTTCTTCTTAGTCTGGGTCTTTTTACAGAAGCGGTATTTTGAGCCTGCCCCAAAGATGGAGGCAGGTTGTGGATAATAATGGATTGTACATTGATGATTGAATCACGGTATTGTACAGCAAAATTGTAAATAAATAAAAGTGCATGTTTTGCGACACTCATATCGAGCCAACTCAAAGATGACATCATTCCTTGCTATAAATTTTTGCAAAAACTGAAAAACGACTATTTTCTTATTTTGCGCTGAAAAGTCAAATTTTCAGTTGAAGATATACGCCTGAAAACGGCTGAATAACAATTGTTGGACGAAAATAAAAGGTTTCGGAGATCCAGAGATTTCGACTAAGATCTCGTCAGATGCTCCGAACAATACTTTTGTTCCAGCGATTTTTTAGTGCTATATCAATATCGAGGTCAAAGAGAATACTAGTCAGCTGGAATCCTGCGTTTATTATTAGCTCTGTTAACAGTGCATAAATTTACATTAGTGATACCGAATATATGGTGGCAAAATCATTTGATACAAATTCTTTCTTTCGGCAGAAAACGCGATTTTTGTTTACTTACCCAACCTTTTTATTGCATAATTAGAAAACATAACATGTATTATATCTATCATAAACACAACAACACATTTCGTAAAAAAATTGAGATTATAAATGACATTAAAGTAAGCGCTCACCCTGCCACCAACAGCATTCCGTAGCCAATCAGCGCAAACATGACTACGATTGCGTCCATGACGTTCCAGAAGTCTCTGCAGTATGAGCCAGGATGTAAAACGACCCCCATATCAATAACCTGCACATCAAATAAAGCAATTGAAAAGATTCATAGGAATAGCATGACTCAACATAAACAGTGGTCTATTCTTAGCAGTAGAAAATCTAGAACTATGATATACTTCCATACGATTGTTCCAATTTAGCGTTTCATTTTAGAATTTTGATCGACAACCGAGTAATAAATATGTGAAAACATAGTTTTTGTTTCCTTCATTAAATACTTAAGCCAGATTTAGAAACCTTCTCCGCTTTAATAGATCTACTTAGTATTCCGTGAATATAATCAAATCAAGAGAAGTAGAGGGTCTGCTAAAAAGTCTTAAACCTGTCTTAAAGAAATAATATTATATCTTCAGACAAAAAGAGCAACATTATATATAATTATTTCTATTAACAACCGCTAAGAGATCTACGTCTCAAATAAAAAATAAATGTTTATCAAAAAATAAACTTTTTAATCATTTGACTTGGAAAACATTTCACCACAATAATGACCATTTTAAAGCATTTTTGCAGAACGCTTATGATTTTCCTCCATTTTTGTCTTACTTTGACTTCTTCCTCAGTGAATTTTTTTTGCTTTCTAGGAGTCTAGGTACAAGTTCTCATGGGTAGCGCGTTAACGCATACCTATAATATACTTGGGTACCACCAAATATGAACCCCCTACAGCTACAACGGGACACATTCGGGAGGTGCGGTTTTTTAAAAGATAGATAATAAAGACTCGATGCAACTTTGTTTGTTTACACTCAATACCGACTGTGTAAAGAACGTGTAAAGTTTTGACATAACGTTATAACAAATAGCAAATTTTAGTGGTTTTTTGTCTGCAGCGTGAACACAACTCTCTATGAACGCTTTATACAATTTAATAGAATAGAATTGTAGAGGATAGAATCCTCTAGATATACATTCTTTTGCTTTTTGAATTTCGCATTAGTTATCGAACGGGAGTGTAAAGAGTGTGAAAATCAGGGGGTGAAATAACAGATTTTAGTCGAGTTTTCGACTCGTTCATGTCTGCCAACAACATCCGGATATGAGTCCCAAGAAACTTTTTCTGACAGAAATCTTCTACAGCTCAAGGGCTATTTTCTGCTTACCAGCAAACTTTTGCACACTCAATTTGGAGTTAGTGATAGGGATTTAAACTTGACAATCTAGTGGATGGTGTAAAAAACAGGTTTTGTCTTAGATTTCTCTGCCAACTTTTCCACTTATAAGTAAAGATAAATTGAATAAAATTGGAATATAGTTCCTTCTAGGGGCTACACGTCGCAGCAAACCGCGTTTAAAAAACGCAATATTGAGCAATGGGGGTGTAGACTTCAAAATCAGGGTGAAAAATGGGTTTTGATTGATAAATATCTCAAATACTTAGCGTAACAGAAGTTTTGCACATGCAAACGTACTACGATTCAGAAACTACAAAGTGGCTTGAACTGATTTCTTTACACTCAATGAGAAGTTTGGTTCAGATGTTTAAAGTTTACAATGTGCTGGATAGTGGAAAATACGTTTTTGTCCATTCTTTTGTTCGCCACTTTCTTCCTTTAGAAGTCGGGATAGGTAGAAAAGAATAAAAATAAAGTACTTTTCAAGGGTACACGTCACAGCACGTTACGTTCATTTACATTAATATTTAGCTTTTTCGGGAGGTATAAAGTCAAAAATCAGGTGTTTTAAACGTGTTTCTGTATTGTTTTTTTTCTGCCAATTTCGCCGGTCATGAGTCTGGGCATATTCTCAGGTCTGAAAATGTGCTAGAAATCGAACGTGATACGCCAGTTGGGCGCGTTTGTTTACACTCAACAATAGTGTTTAGTGGTTTACATATAATATTTATTCGTCTCCAGGCCATTATATAGACT
This sequence comes from Mermis nigrescens, assembly GCA_036768485.1. NCBI lineage: Eukaryota > Metazoa > Nematoda > Enoplea > Mermithida > Mermithidae > Mermis > Mermis nigrescens. The sequence goes on along the minus strand of JAVLUZ010000142.1, from coordinate 13,761,177 downwards.
AAATTTTTCTATATATGTTGATCGTAATATCGGAGTAATATCAGAATTACGAATCCGACTAAAACCTGCTTTATACTCTGTAGTTGTGTAAAGTTTACACTGCAAATTAACTTTAGTTTTAGAACCTTGCGGAAAAGTAGGGTACTAGCAAAGAAAAATGCTCCGGTGGAACAAAAAAGACGAATATACTTGGACTTGTGGATTATTAAGGATGTAAAAGGAGGGGCTACAGAAAGCTACCTATGTATATGCCTAAAGTCGCAAAGTCGATTGAAAATCATACTTACTGTAAGTATACTTTTTGTAAATTGCTTGCAAGTTGCAACGCTGGCTTGCTTCGTATCGTGACTGACAGAAAACTAAATGCAATTGTGTTAAAAGGTGTTTATAGTCTGTTTAACAAAACTTTGGTCATAAATTTCAAAACCGTCTCCGGCAATAAGTTGACGGATTGCGATTTTAGCATCCATCTGATAAATAAATATCGTCAACATCGGCTTACTGTCGATGAAAATTCTTAGAATTTATGCACGAAGTTATGTGAAACAGACTATAACTAGCAAAGAAAAATGCTCCGATGGAACAAAAAAGATGAATATACTTGGACTTGTGGATTATTATGGATGTAAAAGGAGGGAACCTAGGAAAAAGCTACCTAAAGTCGCAAAATCTGCTAAAAATTACACTTTCTCTAAGCAACGCAAAAAATCGAAGTATATTCTGCGGCCTACACATTAAAATTAATATTTAACCATAAAATGATTGAAAAAGTAGCACATTAGCTATGCAGTAGCAATGGGCAATGATGTTGAGTAAACTAACAGTCTTTCTAAGCCAATTGAATGAATGGTTTAAAACAGTAGATACGCATAAGTTGACTTGAAACAGACTAAATGTAGGTACACAAGCATGCCCTTAACGATTGTGTGCACTAATCAATCAGCCCCTGCTTTGCTTGCTTTAATGCTCAAAATAAAACAACTTTAAATACAATACCACTTAGTTTTCTGTTAATCAGGATACGAAGCTAGTTAGCGTTGCTACTTGCCAGCAATTAAAAAAATAAATATTATAGATTTCGTTAATACACTCTTATCTGAAACTTTGAACATTATTTAAAAAAGACTTTTTTAGAGGCCGCAGAATATACTTCGATTTTTTGCGTTGCTTAGAGAAAGTGTAATTTTTAGCAGATTTTGCGACTTTAGGTAGCTTTTTCCTAGTCCCCTCCTTTTACATCCATAATAATCCACAAGTCCAAGTATATTCATCTTTTTTGTTCCATCGGAGCATTTTTCTTTGCTAGTACCCCACTTTTAATTAGCATGATTTCAGTGCATCAGTCAGCAAACACATAGAGTAACATACCACAATAATGACAGCAGTCCAAGAACGCGGAAAACAATATTGTTCTTAACATAAATTAATTGCCTCTAAATTTAAAAAATGTTGTTTTAAAAAGAGATTCCCTAGATTTTATAACCGTCTACCTTTTGAAATCAATCAGACTGCATAGAATTTAAAACTGAGTTAGATATGCTCTTGATTGTCGGAAGTATAAAGTTTACTATTTTTTATTAGCTATAGTAAATATATGTTACATTCTAAACAGTCCTGTAAGTTACAGAGGTCGTTCCACATTTAAATTAACTTGGAAACGACATATAACGTACCTACGGGACTTACTTAAGTACCTGGCTACACTTAGCGCTGGTCAGGTTGCTAGGGCGAAATGCCGGACTCAACCACACGACCCTCAATAACTACGGTCTCAAACTCCTCGGACCTAAATTCGTCCGTACCTACGGAGCTATTGGCAGCTATGCCCTAAAAACCTAACGCAGTAGTAATTAAGTAGCCCCGAATTTTGCCCTAGGTCAGTTGACCTATTTTGGACCAAAATAATAATTAACGCAAAAGCTTTTTAAGTTGTTTTCGCCATAGAATACCTATGGCGATAAACTATTTCTTTTCTGGTTCCTACGAGCACAATGAACAGTGAAAACAACAAAAAAGAGCTATAAACTAGCCAGTCATCTTACATAAAAATTATGAAATAATTTTTATGATTTTTAAATTGAAATTCGGGTGTTTGAATTTGCGATAAAGAAATAATCAAAAGACAGTCACTTGGATTATTTAAGCCGAGTAATAAAATAAGGGCCGTCCACCAATTCCGAACCAAACGCGATTGATCAACAAATGAATTGTGCAAACTTTACAAAACTACTAAGTGTAGAGAATACTAATAGTCAGATTCTCAATTCTGATTTTACGTGAAAAAAAAACTAGAATTTTACTCTATTTTTATCCTATTCGACCTCGCCCGACTTCTGAACAGAGAAAGTGGTGAACAAAAAAATGTACAAACACGTATTTTCCACTGTCCACCACATTGTAAACTTTAAAAATCTGAACCTAACGCCCATTGAATGTAAATAATTTCGGTTCGGGCCAGTTTGTTGCCCTTTGATTGTAGTAGGTTTGTATGTGCCAAACTTATGTTCCGCAAAATATTTGATATGATTTATCAATCAAAATACGAAAAAACCTGTTTTTTTCGCCCATTTTACACCTCAGATTTCGAACTTTACACCCCATAAACAACTCAATATAACATTTTTTAGAACGCGGCTCGCTTCGACGTGTAACCATTAGAAGTTACTTTATTTCTATTTTATTTAATTAACCCCAACTTTTGGCACAGAAATCTTGGACAAAATCTGTTTTTTACTCATCCACTAGAGAGTAAAGTTCAAAGCCCTGGTACTAACTGCGTATTGATTGTAGAAAAGTTTGCTGGTAAGCACAAGATAGCCCTTGATCCGAAGTACATTTCTGTCAGAAAAAATTTCTAAAACTATAACTGGAGTTGTTGGCAGACATAAACATGTCGAAAACTCGGTTAAAATGTGTCTTTTCGCACCCAGATTTTCGCACTCTTTACACTCCCATTCGAGAACTGAGGCGAAATTCAAAAAACGAAAAAGTGTTATCTGCAGAACCTAAATAGATATATGAGTCAAATGAAGTACATGGTTTTGCCAAAAGAATTTGAAAAAATGAAAAAAGTCAGCATTCAGAAGATTCGAACCCATCATTCTTTGTTTAATACCGCATCCGAGAACGTAGTTGTCAATCACTGCGCCAACTCGACATATCAGCAGATTTCAGCTTGATTATCCTATTTTGAAAGATATTCATCATTCTACTGAAGTTTAAGAATAGTGCATTTATGATGATAAAAATAATTATTTATTTAAGACGAGTCAAAAGCCTCTGAAATACGAAAAATCTGATCAAAAATATGCAATACGGAGTTATCTATCGGCATTAGAAAATAGATGTAGGTATAATTCAAAGTTCACCTCTTTTACCTCAACAAACACTGGCTGTAGAAAAGTTTAAAGGTCAGATTCGTTATTCTGACCTTACGGAGAACATTTAAAAAAATTCATCATCCACGACGCTCTGGGCGCAAAAATGCTTCTCGGTGTAAACATTACACTTGTGCTAATACCACAATATTGGGTGTATAAAAGTAAATAAACTGTGATCTGTAACGCTAAGGTCAGGGCACCTTTCAAGCATAATTAGCATGTTCCGCCTACTTAGCAGAGTAGTTGAAGAGATATCGTTTTTCGTCTCGAACCCTTTACACTATAACGATCACAGATCAAGAAATATTGCGTTATAAGAAAGAAAAAGAATTGATTTGAGATTTTGCAACCCTCTACATTATAGAACCGATTGGACTGCACAGAAACCAAAATTGAGTTAGATAAGCTGAAGGACACGCAAAGAGTAAAAAACACGTATACTTTACACTTTTGTGCAACAACCATTGAGTGTAAAGTAATTTTAAGGTCAGATTCGTAATCTACAGCTGGGGGGCAACATTTTAAAAAAAAACATTGGCCCTCCGCAGATTATTTAATTTTTTGCTTTACACTTTGCTCGCTCATTGCTTACTCAGTATTGAGTGTAAACAAAAGAAAAAAACACGGGCATCGAATTTTTTAATCATCCATCGATTGAAAAAACCGCACCTCCCATGTGTGTGCCGTTGTTGCTGTGAGGGGGGACACATAAGAAAAAGGATAGCCAAGTATATTATAGGTAGCGCTATCGCGCTACCTATTATAATAAGTTTAACATATGTATTCATTAACTGCAGTCTTTTCCATTCCAAATGGTGTATTTCCGATTTACGGCTTATTAATGTACATGATTACAATAAAGCTGCATATCTTTGTCGACTTCTGTGCACATGATGTGATTGCTGGTTCATTTTAAACCACTTTTGCTAGCAATTTACATCGATTAAACGATTGCTCTCCATGTGCAAGATTTTGTGAAACATATTATAAACACGGCTAAGAAGGATTTAACTTTAATGCAACCCATTTTAGACAAAATTACATCTCTTCAATGATCTAAGGACACTTGAACATAATTTTTAAATCACTTTAGATTACTTTTGAGGGTTAACAAACTCACTTAATTGATGTCTCACATATGAATCCTTGAAAATTTCTTGACTTCAGTTACATAGTCTCTGCAAGTCTATCGAATTAAGGTTAACACGTAATGTAAACTTTACACAAACACATAGCGTAAAGAATATTTTAGTCGGATTCGTAATTTTGATATTGCTCCGATATTACTTTCAATATTTATGGAAAAATGAGTCTCCATAATGTTTTGAAGACAAATAAACATTAGGTTTAAACCACTTTGCAATACTGCTGAGTGTAAGCAAGAGCGCCCAACTGACGTATATATTTCATTACCTGTAAATTTTTAGATCTCAGGAAAAAATTTCGCTTTTTGCAATGCTCTAGAACAAAGGCTAACATGCAGTGTAAAAATTACTCGGATATTATGATCAACATTCATGAAAAAATTATGTCTCTACAATGGTCTGAGGACAAATAAACAATGAATGTAAACTACTTTACATCACTGTTGGATGTAAACAAACGCGCCTACGTGACGTCTCACATTTGATCCTTTGAAAATTTTTAGACTTCAGGGAAAAATTAGGTTTCTGGAATGCTCAAAAACCAAGATATATACATATGTAGTGTAAACTTCATGTAAACACCTATTGTAAAGAAAATTTTGGTCAGATTCGTAATTTTGATATTGTTCCGATATTACGATTAATATTTATGAAAAAAATTAAGTCTCCATAATGTTCTATGTGCAAACTAACAATTGGTGTAAACCACTTTACAACACTGTAGAGTGTAAACATATGCGCCAGACTGGCATATCAAATTCGGTTCCTGGTTCATTTCTAGACTTGATAATCGTGTCCCTGACTCATAACCAGAGAAGCAGGCAGAAAAAACAAGACAGAAACGCATTTTAAACACCAAATTTTTGACTTTACACTCGCTGAATATTAATGTATAGACTATTTGCTTTGACATGCACCCGATATAAAGCACTTTATTCTTATTCTATTAGACTTATCCCGACTTCTGGACGGAGAAAGTGGAACAAAAAACGCAACAAAAACGTATTTTCCATCATTTAGAACACTGTAAACTTTAAAATTCCGTACTGAACTCCCCATTGAGTTTAAAGAAATTCGGTTTGGTACAATTTGTAGCTTTTAAATCGTAGTACATTCCGGTGTGCCAAAATTTTCTTGCAAAAATTATTTGGTATGATTTATTAATCAAAATTCGGAAAAAACGTGTTTTTTCGCCCATTTTTTACCTCTAATTTCGAACTTTACACTCCCATAAATAACTCAATATTGCGTTTTTTTAAATGCGGTTTGCTGCGATGTGTAGCCCCTGAGAGGCACTTTATTACTGCTGTATTCAATTTACCCTTACTCATAAGCGGGAAAATTTGGCAGAGAAATCTTAGTCAAAATCCGTTTTTTTACACCATTCACTAGAGTGTAAACTTTAAACCCCAGGATCTAACTCACCATTAGGCATAGAAGACTTTGCTTATATACAGAATGTAGCCCTTGATCCGCTCTACATTTCTGTCAAAAACATTTCGAAAAACTCATAACCGGACTTAGTATCGGACATAAGCAGGTTGAAAACTCGACCAAAAAGTGCTTTTTTACCCCCAGATTTTCGCACTCTTTACACTGCCATTCGATAACTAATGCGAATTTCTATAAACAAAAGAAGTGCCATCTGTAGAATTCCTCCTTCTAATATCCTATGCCGTTCAATTCTTCAAATCATCAATACTGAGTTGTCCATATGCCGCATTATAAATGTCCCAAAATTTGTCCCATGTTATAACGTTACACAAAAACTTTACACCTTCTTTACACAGTCAATTTTGCGTTTCAAGAAAAACAAAAAAACAGGGGCAGCGAATTTTTTTATTTTCTTTCTTTTAAAGAAAACCGCACCTTCCAGAAGTGTCCCGTTATAGCTGTAGGGGGTGCACAGGTGTTAGAGGTACCCAAGTATATTATAGGTACGCGCTAACAATAAACCGCCTCTAAATTCGAGAATATTACTTTAAAAAAAATTAAAAAAGTCTCCCCTAGATTTTTTAACCGTCTACATTTTGAAACCAATCAGACTGCACAGAATGTAAAACTGAGTTAGATATGCTCGGCCACATGAAAACTGTAAAAAAACCGTCTAATTTACACTCCTGTGCAACAACCAATGAGTGTAAAGAAATTTTAAGACCAGATTCGTAACCTACTAATTAGGGGAAACATTTTTTAAAAAAATTGGCCCTCCGCAAATTATTTGAATTTTCGGTGTAAACTTTACACACTCACGACGCGCTCGGTATTGAGTGTAAACAATAAAAAAATGGGGGAACTAAGTTTTTTTATTATCTACCTTTAAAAAAAACCGCACCCCTCAGATGTGTGCCGTTATAGCTGTGAGGGGGCGGGGCAGAAATTTCGCACTCGCTGTGAAAAACATATAAGAAAAAAGGGTGGCTAAGTATATTATAGGTAGCGCTATCGCGCTACCTATGATTTTGTAATCATGAGCATAAAAGCAAGCAAACCTAGCGTCAGTTGGTTATTGAACACAATCATTGCGGGCATGCATATATACCTACATGTAGTCTGTTTCACACAAGATTACGCGTTCCCTACTGCTTTAAACCAACAATTTCTTTGATTGTCTTTAATTCGTCGATGTTTGCTATATTTCATTCAATTGGCTTACGAAATCGCTCCTATAGTCTATTTCACGAAACCTTGTGCATAGAAATCAATTTGTAGCACACACGTGAGTAGCTACAAAAGAGGCTTCTGGGAAGCCTACTGTAATGCAATTTGGCATAGCCAAACTTCATATGCTTATCAGTTGCTATGCACTGTATCGTGATTTTTGCTTCAGTTTAAACCGCTCTTGTAATCGATTTGCATTGATTCAGAAATTGTAGTTCATGCACAAGGTTTTGTGAAATAGACTATAATTTACTCCGTCTGCTTTCCCATAGCTACTGCATTGCTAACTTGTTGCTTTTTCAATCGTTTTTTGTTGAATACTTAAATTCAATCTGCAGGCCGCAGAATACACTTCAATTTTTTGTGTTGCTTTGAGAAAGTATGATTTTAACAGATTTTGCGACTTTTTTTGCAACCTTTTTCCTAGTCCCCTCCTTTCACATCCTTAACAGTCCACAATCCCAAGTATATTCGTCTTTTTTCCATCGGAGCATTTTTCTTTGCTAGTCCCAAAATGCTCGCGAACGGCAGCTTAATCCACCCAATGTGCAGCATCTAGTGCATGTCACATAAACAAAATAAAAATTAAATAAAGTACATTTTATGCCATAAATAAAATAAATAAAAATGCTTTAAAGATTACTAATTAAATATTACATTGAAAAACATCTATTTATAGATCGACTGAGATTTAAACTTTGTAACCGGAAAAATCGAGGACAGTAGAATCCGTTGACGTGATGAAATGTGCTTGCGTAGAAAAAGCAAGTCAAACTCGTACGTATAAAAAACTTAAATACTTATCAATAAGTGAGAATTTAACAATAACCTTTAATATGAGCTCAATCGCAAATACGATAGTAAAGGCGTAATCAAGATAATTCAATATTAAGTTCCTTTGGTCCATTTCGTCAACGGGATTTTCCGCCGCTAGCGAAATACTGCTTAGACAAATGACCAGCATGACAGCCATTTCGAAATAATTAGTACAAACTATTTCGTGCACTTTTTGTCGAAATCTGAATGAAAAAAACAAAATTTGTCTAGAAGTATGATTCCGAGCGCAATATACTCGTATCTGTCTAAAACAAACAGTAGTAGGCTTAACACTTTTTGGTCTAATCAACTAGAAGGTCAGCACTTTAGGCAAATGAAGCCCTTAAGACAATCAACAAAAATAATATTTGACTTAGTATTTTTTACTTTTATAACTTCATTAAGAGTGTATCTATTGAAAAAAATCCATTACATTTTTCACTGTTAACTCGTGTTTAATAATTCTTTAGATTTCTACGTCTTTACCTTAAGCTTAAAAATAATTTATTCGATCAAGTCAAAATTTATAATAATTCAATTTTATAATCAATAATTTGTAAGTTAATTCATTTCTTGATAAGGTTAAAATAACTAATTGGCTTAAAAAATGAACAAGGTATATATATATATATATATATATATATATATATATATATATATATATATATATATATATATATATATATATATATATATATATATATATATATATATATATATATATATATATATATATATATATATATATATATATATATATATATATATATATATATATATATATATATATATATATATATATATATATATATATATGTAGATGTGATCGTCCATTTCTTAATAAGATCTTATTTACCTATTCGTTGGAGAAAAAATAAACATGGAGCTATGCGGAACCATTGGTCTCGGACCACCAAAAGCCTCTTCTTCCTCCTCTTCTGGCTCTGCATCAATTATCCTATAATGTCTTTTCGATGTGTACATGCTGGGATGAATGTGATCTATAACATAATCAATGTGGAAGCGAGCAGTATATCAGCATTCATTTACACAAGAATATGCCTAAAAGAAAAATTTATTAGACTGCGACTAATTAAAAATTAGGAACGAAGCGCAGTAGCTTATGATTTCACCGCCCAAAAGCTCAGCGGGCATTTCTGAAATTGACCTAGACGATTCAGTTATTCATTCATTTGTAATTTTTTTATCGTTGCTATAGGAGAAGGTGCTTGTGAATTGACGAAAATTTCTGACCTTTTCTGCACATGATAGTTTCCTTTAGCTATTGCAGGGCTTACTACCGAATAAGTTTGGCCTAAATCTGCTTTTAAATAAAAAAAGGCCGTAGCTAATTAGCATGAGATGTCCAACTTAGCGACATTGATAAAATTTCAGAGACTGACTTCCCAGAATTCCTATGCTGTACATGTTTGATTACTTAAACTTCAATATTGAGCATAAATACACCTTCATATCATTTCTGTGATTTCACCTTCGTGAATGCCGATCAGAGATCCGTTCATTTTGGTCCGATTCAGCTCGTCGTAAGGTTCAATCGATTCATCCATAGGATTACTAAAAAATCGACCAGGGATATAATTTCAGTTTGATTGTTGATCTATCGTTGATTATTATTGTCAAAAATTGTTTTCAATCAAATGTAATAAACACTAGATAAATACGCCTACGAGTATACACTCACTAAGTAATGATTTATTTGTATTTATGCAAATCTTACTAAAAACAAAAAAGTAACTGAATTAAAAGATCTAGGTTATTTTGTATGAATTGAGCATTCTAAAAGCTGGATGCATTTGCACGTTTTTGCATCACTTACTGTATTTGAACGGTTGGAACTTCGGTATATTTAGGATATCGGTCAATAGGAAGTAAGATAGAGCCGTGGTCGCTGAGATTTTCAGTATTGTTGTACTCTTCTTCAATCGCTTCTCGCTGGAAACATTAACACACATATGCGAGACTTGAATGTGTAATGGTAAAAATTTGCATAATAAAAACTCAAATCTTGCCCCTTGTCTACAATACATACGCGAATTTTAGGCAATCTTCACAGGTAATCGTGTATTATTAGTCAAGTAATAAAAAATCTCTAATGTGATTAGAGTATTTATGTTAATGACTATGATTTGCTACTCCTTATCGTAATTATACAACTACACGCCAAGCTGACGTGCTAAATCTAATATGATGAAGATGCACTCCGGTATTTGTCTTTATTACGATGAACACAATTACAATAACATTCTAATCAAAATGGCTAGACAATGAAATCCTGATCTGATGCTCTGGCTAGAGTTGATCCCTGGTCTGACATCCTTCCTATGCAATACTGTTATACGAGACATATGTTTTATTGTCCTTTCCCCGAATCGGATTTACTGACATAGGAAACATACGAGTATGTCACAAAAAGATAAAGCATGGAATAAAATTTCTATAAAAAAACCAAGCCATAATGTATTTTTCCTGCGCTCGCGGCGGATTGTTCTGAATTATGTGCATTTGGCGCTAATGAATGGAGGTACGAAAAAATTGAAAGGCGTAATGATTTCGCTCAATTACGTCGTGATGTTATTCGTTTGGAATGCAACTAAAGCTTTAGAATACTAAAAGCCTCGCGAATACTTTATATAGGTAGCTATACATTATCTATGTGTAGGATGGCCCACTTAAATATCCTGATCTAAATTTTATAAGTTTATTATTTACTTCTAAATGGCATTTGATGAAACTTAACTACTTAAGGAATGATCTATTAGACCAATTCTTCACAGTAGATTCGATAAAAGCGAAGAGGATTCAATGTTTCATTGCCTGCGTAGACCCTTGATTTAATAAATCCCCCAGGAAGCAGTTACATGATCGATCTTAAATCCGATAAAGGTCCTGATCACCATAGGTGGGCGGCACCAAAATTCTGCGGGGTGCAAGATTTTTCAAAGGTCGAAAAATGGCCTTAAAAATGGTAGTATGGCGAAAAAACAGCATTTTTAACGTTTGAGAACCCCAGGTATGCTGATAACTGACTGGTGTATCGTGGGAGGATTATGATCAATCTGTCTTTCTGAAAATTTCGTACTTCAGCCCATCAAGCACAAATGAAAAGTCAATATGCTTGAAATTAAAATTTGGATCGGATCGATTTTAAGCAGGCTTACAAAAAAAAACATTTGATGAAATGTACTTGTACTCAGGTACGGTACGTCCTAAAGGGTGACCTATTCACCCTAAAAATATTATTTGAGAGAATCAATAATGAATGAATTAAGTGGGCCATCTAAGATGTTAAAAAAATTGTGATTTTAATTAAGAAAGAGAAAAGGAAAAGTGTGAAATAATTATATGAAGTATTTTCGCACTAGCAGAGAAAAATTGTTCCGATGGGGGCAAAAAGGACTAATATACTTGGAATTACACAACATTATGGACACAAAAGGAGAGGACTATGGAAAAGTCACAAATGTCTCTGAAAGTTGTAAGAATCTGCTTAAAATTGGACGTCAGCTGAAAAAACGCAAAAAAACGAAGTATGTTCTGCGGCCTGGAGAAGGGATTTGCGCCTTTGTTATAAAAATAAATAACATTACTTGTTTAATCCTTGAAAAGAAGCGATTACTAATTTAAAAACGATATAATGTGCATTTTCATGCTAGCATGTAGCGTTGTTAAACCTTAATGCTATTTAAATATTGTTAATTTTCAATACGTATTTTTCAGCATAATTCCTTCATGAATTTTTGTATTCTTCACATATTCTAGTAGGGAATTTTGTGCTACAGCTAAAAATGCGGTTTAAAATCCACTAAAAATTAATAATAAAGGTCAAAAAACGAAATTAACGTTATTTCTAATATTTCGCTTCGACAGAAAAAATCAAAACATTCTGTCACTGTGAAAAGTATTCCACCAAAGTTTCAAGAAGAACGCTTTATTATCCAGCAACTAAACTTATTATAACGATTAACAAACTCAATAACATGGCATGCATTGCTATTGGTCTGCAATTAACAACATGGTGTGCTTATAATTCATTTATCACGCCTTAGGCGATCAACTAAAAATTAATTATACCTATAAAAAAGAGGAATTTGATACTGATAGGACACAAAATCAGTTATTGACACTAATCAAAGCTTCTTTATAATCTATTTTTCGCAGTCAGTGAACAATGTTTTGTGAAGGCACGTTTTTTTCAGAGGCCGCAGAATATACTTTGCTTTTTAGCGTCTTTTAGCGTTAGTCAAATTTTTAGCAGATGCTTACAACTTTCAAACGCATAGGTGACTTTTACCTAGTCCCTTCCCTTTATGTCCTTAATGATGTGTAATTCCAAGTATATTCGTCCTTTATGTTCCATCGGAGCATTTTTCTTTGCTAGTACTCTACTTTTAATTAGCAAGATTTGTGTAAATCTGTTGGTAAACAAATACGGTAACATGCCACAATACTGACGGCAGTCCAAAAACGTGGAAGATAATATTGTTCTGAACATCAGCATTATGTTTTTTAAATAAGACAACCTTAGTCAGATTCGTAATCCTAACCTTACGGAACATATTTTTAACAAAAATTCACGTTTAGCAACGCTCTGGAAATAAAATAAATTTATAGTGTAAACTTTACACATCATTAATAAATGAATGACATAAACTTTACACGAATACTGGGTGTAGAGAAAACTAAGAAGAGTCGGATTCGTAATTCTGATGTTGGTTAATTAAGCTTCCTTAATGCTCTGGAACTGAAGTTAATTTTCAGTGTACACTTTACATAACTACTGTGTCAAGAAATTCAATAGCCAGGTTTGTAATCCTGACACTACGAGAACATTTACAAGAAAATATATGTTTTAAAATGTTTTGGAAGCAAAGTGAATTTTTATTGTAAACTTTGCAATTCTACACATACATGGGCAAGGTGAAAGTGGCCTGCCAGTAGGGGTGAAATCCGAGAATCGCCGTATAGTAAATTATAGTCATTGTTTTTTGTACACGTCTCTTTGAACATGCACAAAGGCTGTCCCCAAAAGTCAAAGTAAATAGAACATCAGCTCGTTATACGAGTATGTGCAGTAGACTGGGTTTCTAGTGACGCTTCTTAGTGAAGTTTAGCCAATTTACAGGTTTCTAGCGAAGAAAAATACAAAAAATTATCAATACAATGCGAAGCACCGGAAAATATGGACATTTTTACCTTTTGCAGGTAGAATTTTTTGATCTTTTTGTAGTAGTAATCTCAAATATTGCCTTGCTACATTTTTCTTTTTCTCGAAATCGACCCTTAGTACCTGAATTTCCGAAACCCGTAGGTAGGGGTAATACCCCCTCTAATGCCCCCTATGGTTCTACAATAACTACAATGTGTAAACATTACACAACTTATAGGTATAAAGAAAACTATCAGTCAGATTCATAATCCTGACGTTAAGGAGAACATTTTGAAAAAAATCACGCATTGCAATGCTCTGGAAGTAAAATCAATTTTTAGCGTTAACTTTACACCGTCACAATAACTCAATATTTGGCGTAATTGAACGCGCTTACGTGCAAGAGTGATCCTCGATGCTTGGTACATTTTTTATAAATAGTATCATGTCCCAACTCATATCGGGGTATGGTGGCTGACACAAACCTGCCAAAAAATTCTTTTTCACCCCAAAGTTTGAACTTTACACCTCGATAAATGACTAACTATCGAGTGTAAAGTAACTCGACCAAGTACGACACCTTATTTATAGAATAATTCGCACCATCCAATTTAAAACCGGAGTGGTTGCCATATAAGAAACGGTCTAAAACGCTTCTTTTTCACCCCAGAGTTTAAACTTTACACCATTAGAATTAACTCTATATTGAGTTAAAACAAAGGCATTTGAGTGTGGTGTTTAAGCCTTAAGACGTAATTTACTTTCATAATACTTCGCACGCTCCGATATATAACCGGAGCAGTCGACAAACTGAAAGAAGGTAAAAACGTGCGTTTTTTCGTCTCACTATCTGAGTGTTAACTTTAAACCGCCAGAACTGACTTCGTATTGAGATTACACAAACGCGATTAAATTCCCCGTGTAGACCTTTAAGCGTATTAATTATTCCTATAGAGGTGTTATATGGACTCTTATGCAAAAAATTTGGCAGGCATAAACAAGTCTAAAACTCGACCAAAATGTGTCTCTTCCCCCAAGATTTTCACTCTCTCTATCCTCCCGCTGAAGAACTAATGTGAAATCCAAAAACCAAAGAGTCTCATCTAGAACATTCCTTCGTCTACAAATCTATGCCATTAAATTGTGCGAGTCATTTATACTGAGTTGTCCACAAACCTTGGAAAAAACCGTCCAAATCAGCTATAGGTTATAACGTTACACCAAAACTTTACACGTTCTTTACACAGTCGGTATTGAGTGTAAAGAAAAACAAAAAACACCGGAAACGAATTTTTTATTATCTTTTTTTTAAATCGCACCTTCCAAATGTGTCCCGCTATAGCTTTAGGGGGGCTCATATGTTGGGGTACCCACCAAGTAGATTATACGTACGCGCTAACGCGCTACCTATGATGCTATGCTAATATACAAAATGATTTATAATGATGGGAAATTAATATAAGAAATCGTAGGAAAATATAAAGTGGTCTATTGAGGATTGCATAGCTTGAAAATATATGGTCGTGCAGGGTAAGATATAGACAGCAAAATCCAAACGATTGTGTCCCAACATGTTCACCAAGATATCAACAGAGCCACCGTCCTGACAGAGCCACTGTTACAGCGCGGCCACTATAAGCAATGTTTTACTAAGTAGGTACATAGTGTCGCTAATTAAAAGAAGATTATGTAGTACATGTGGCAGCAATTATAAACTTGATGGCGATAAAATAGCCTTTTTAAGCGTTGACTATTTGTTAATTTTTCTGGAAAACGGTACCCACTTTAGTTTTGAAATAGGCACACAATTACAAAATAAAGTACTTGAAGCTTACATAAGGTACGGCATTACTTATCACTGTAAATTTATAGTGCACCTCAAAGAAAATACAATAAGGTTGGCATGATGCCTTCACTGAAATAATTAGGTTACTTGGCCTGTATTGATTAGGAAAAACCGCAAGTTGTTCCGATATTTGAATAAACCTAACGTTCCGCTTCAGATCAGATTTTAGTTTGAGACGTTTCATTATTTTGAGCCTTTTTAAATTGTTTTTGTACTTCTTTTGCGCCTTAATGAAGTACGCGTAATATGTCAGATTTGATTGCTTACCGCTTGTCTAATTCAAGCAGAGCAGCGTACTATGTGGTATAACCACCTGCTTAATTCGCCACCTCGCGAAGGTTTACCTATTTGTCAAAACTTCATCTCTAGGCCATCATTTCGATGCTGGCACATTTTCGTACCTAGGCACCTTCCTGTGATATTAAAAAAACATTGGTGGTGTCCTTGTCCTTGTTGAGGTAGTGGCTCTGTTGATACCTTGTCGGACATGTTGGGACAGTAGACATGTTGGGACGGTGGACATGCTGGGAATTTCGGTGGACATGTTGGGACGGTGGACATATTGAGACGGTGGACATGTTGGGACTGGTGTACATGTTGGAACGTTACCACACCTGGGCTAAGGGGGTTTGGGGATATGCATATCCCAGAAACCAAAATGCCCCTCAGAATTGAATTTTTGAAATTTTTTTCGCAATTTCATGAGGCCAATGGATAGTGCTCGATAAGAAACGTTGAAAAATGGTAATTTTCAGCCATACAACCATTTTAAAGGCCATTTTTGACCTTTAAAAAATCTTGAACTCCCCAGAATTTTAGTGACGCCCACCTATTAAGGTTACCAATCCAAACGCCCCCTGAAAGCGGTAGTATTCATAATTGAATTCTCGACGCTTTTCGCGATTCTGCTATAAAAAAACCCTGAATTTGGTTGCTTGCTGTCCATGTTTGGCTATTAAAATTCTTCTTAAAATACTTAAAGTTACAATGGGCTTATATTCTAGCCTTAATCCTTATCCCGCTTTTAGCCTCTTTAATTCATTAAAGTTTTTTTCAATAATTTTTTATCTTTGTCCTAAAATAAAAACACATAAGCGTTTAGGAATTAGCGACGACTAAAAAATTCAAGAGCAAGTCATCAGAATCGTAGCAATAAAGGTAATGCTAAATTACAAAGTTTAATTTTTTAAATATTTATTATTAAGGTGACGAATTTGACAAGCAGACAAGTAGTTCTGGATAGTTTGAAACTGGCTAAACTTACACAAAAACATGCCAAAACTTCCAGTCTGTGGTCTGAGGGTCTGTAGGATTCTCGAAGGGGGAACAAACTCCCCTAAACTCCTCCCCAAATATCATGTGAGGTTGTGTCCCAACAGCATTCAATATTCCATCTTCAAACAATCTCTAAAACTAAAAGACAAAAACTAAAAATAGTGAAGGACCCAATAATTCCGTGAGATAGTCAAGATTTTAAATACATCTGTACTTCTTGCTCCTTTTCGTCGGCTTCATCAGCAGCAGTCATTTCTTGAGCGTTGGCAAGGTTATCCACTGCGATAGCCAAGAATACGTTTAACAATGTATCTGAAACATTATTTCTATTCGTTGGCAGAATAATATTTACAATATGGAAAGGAAAGTTTTCGCACAATTTTTCCTTGTAAAAAGTAAATGCGTTCAAAATGACGAGTATCATTAAACAAGGTTCAGTAGCTATTCTATGAGAATGACCTTCCTAGGAGCAAAGACTACAACGAAATAAATACAAGCGTATACTATGAGTTAATGCTTGCTCCATCCAAACTTTTATTTCTGCATGCACAAAAGCCTTTTTGATACCTTGATTAACTTCTGACTTTAGATAATTGCGATATTCTATAGCCTCTCTTATATGTATATGCACAACATGACCGATACGGGGGTCAGTCAAACTAAGGAGAGGTGGTCAAACTTTGAGCCTAATGTGCCAGAATAATCTCAAAAATTGATATAAATCCTAAAATACACTAGAACTACGTTATTCCACATTTATTGGTCAATTTCAGGCACTTTCGAAGAAAAATTTCCATTTTCATTCATTTTCGACTTTCATTCTGTCTCATTTTCCTCAGAAAATTTCCCATTTTTTCCTGGGGTTTCATATTGCAATCCCCTACGTGCATGTCTGGCCTCTCTTCTACTTTGTACACACACACACACACACACACATATATATATATATATATATATATATATATATATATATATATATATATATATATATATATATATATATATATATATATATATATATATATATATATATATATATATATATATATATATATATATATACTACCAAAGAAAAATGCTCCGATGGAACAAAAAAGATGAATATACTTGGAATTGTGGATTATTAAGGATGTAAAAGGAGGGGACTAGGAAGAATCTACCTAAAGTCGCAAAATCTGCTAAAAATCACACTTCTCTAAGCAACGCAAAAAATCGAAGTATATTCTGCGGCCTCTAAAAAGTGTCTTTTTTAAATAATTTTCAAAATTTCAGATAATAAACGAAATCTATAATGTTTCCTTTTTTTAAATTGCTGGCAAGTAGCAACACTGACTAGATTCGTATCCTGATTGAAAGAAAACTTAGTGGTATTGTATTTAAAGTTGTTTTATTTTGCTATGAGCATTATAGCAAGCAAAGCAGGGGCCGATTGATTAGCGCACACAATCGTTACGGGCATGCTAGTGTACCTACATTTAGTCTGTTTCAAGTCAACTCACGCGTTTCCTACTGTTTTGAACCAACAATTCTTGCAATTGTTTTGGATGCATCGATGTTTGCTATTTCATTCAATTGGCTTAGAAAGACTGTTACTCGATATCATTTCCCATAGCTGCTGCATAGCTGACGTGCTGCTTTTTCAATCCTTTTTATGATTAAATATTTATTCTAATGTGTTGACCGCAGAATATACTTCGATTTTTTGCGTTGCTTAGAGAAAGTGTGATTTTTAGCAGATTTTGCGACTTTAGGTAGATTCTTCCTAGTCCCCTCCTTTTACATCCTTAATAATAATCCACAATTCCAAGTATATTCATCTTTTTTGTTCCATCGGAGCATTTTTCTTTGCTAGTACCCCACTTTTAATTAGCATGATTTCAGTGCATCAGTCAGCAAACACATACAGTAACATACCACAATAATGACAGCAGTCCAAGAACGCGGAAAACAATATTGTTCTTAACATAAATTAATTGCCTCTAAATTTAAAAAATATTGTTTTAAAAAGACTCCCTAGATTTTATAACCGTCTACCTTTTGAAATCAATCAGACTGCATAGAATTTAAAACTGAGTTAGATATGCTCCTGATTGTCGGAAGTATAAAGTTTACTATTTTTTTATTAGCTATAGTAAATATATGTTACATTCTAAACAGTCCTGTAAGTTACAGAGGTCGTTCCACATTTAAATTAACTTGGAAACGACATATAACGTACCTACGGGACTTACTTAAGTACCTGGCTACACTTAGCGCTGGTCAGGTTGCTAGGGCGAAATGCCGGACTCAACCACACGACCCTCAATAACTACGGTCTCAAACTCCTCTGACCTAAATTCGTCCGTACCTACGGAGCTATTGGCAGCTATGCCCTAAAAACCTAACGCAGTAGTAATTAAGTAGCCCCGGAATTTTGCCCTAGGTCAGTTGACCTATTTTGGACCAAAATAATAATTAACGCAAAAAGCTTTGTTAACTTGTTTTCGCCAGAGAATACCTATGGCGAAAAACTATTTCTTTTCTGGTTCCCACGAGCATGATGAACAGTGAAAACAACAAAAAAGAGCTCTAAACCAGCCAGTCATCTTACATAAAAATTATGAAATAATTTTTATGATTTTTAAATTGAAATTTGGGTGTTTGAATTTGCGATAAAGAAAATAATCAAAAGACAGTCACTTGGATTATTTAAGCCGAGTAATAAAATAAGGGCCGTCCACCAATTCCGAACTAAACGCGATTGATCACTATGAAAAAGTTTTGTAAAATGAGCTTGCTAAGCGAGAGTTGTAAACCAAGAGAAACTTAAAGTTTAAACCTACCATTAAATTATGAAGAGAATGGTAAAAGATTTTAAACTTCAAGAAAATTGAAAAGGTGGGATGTTGGCAAATTAAAAAACAAAGTTTATCGGCAAAAATTTCAAAATTTCACGAAATATCAAGTGTAAGGAACACTAACGCTCAGATTTGGTAGTAAAATAAATTTGTAGTATAAACTACTTGTTAACAACAAATGAATTGGGCAAACTTTACAAAACTACTAAGTGTAGAGAATACTAACGGTCAGATTCTCACTTCTGATTTTACGTGGAAAAAAAACTAGAATGTTACTTTATTTTTATCCTATTCGACCTCGCCCGACTTCTGAACAGAGAAAGTGGCGAACAAAAAATCTACAAACACGTATTTTCCACTGTCCACCACATTGTAAACTTTAAAAATCTGAACCTAACGCCCATTGAATGTAAATAAATTCGGTTCGGGCCAGTTTGTTCCCCTTTGATTGTAGTAGGTTTGTATGTGCCAAACTTATGTTCCGCAAAATATTTGATATGATTTATCAATCAAAATACGAAAAAACCTGTTTTTTTCGCCCATTTTACACCTCAGATTTCGAACTTTACACCCCACTAACAACTCAATATAACGTTTTTAGAACGCGGCTCGCTTCGACGTGTAGCCATTAGAAGTTACTTTATTTCTATTTTATTTAATTAACCCCAACTTTTGGCACAGAAATCTCGGACAAAATCTGTTTTTTTTACTCATCCACTAGAGAGTAAAGTTCAAAGCCCTGGTACTAACTGCGTATTGATTGTAGAAAAGTTTGCTGGTAAGCACAAGATAGCCCTTGATCCGAAGTACATTTCTGTCAGAAAAAATTTCCTAAAACTATAACTGGAGTTGTTGGCAGACATAAACATGTCGAAAACTCGGTTAAAATGTGTCTTTTCGCACCCAGATTTTCGCACTCTTTACACTCCCATTCGAGAACTGAGGCGAAATTCAAAAAACGAAAAAGTGTTATCTGCAGAACCTAAATAGATATATGAGTCAAATGAAGTACATGGGTTTGCCAAAAGAATTTGAAAAAATGAAAAAAGTCAGCATTCAGAAGATTCGAACCCATCATTCTTTGTTTAATACCGCATCCGAGAACGGAGTTGTCAATCACTGCGCCAACTCGACATATCAGCAGATTTCAGCTTGATTATCCTATTTTAAAAGATATTCATCATTCTACTGAAGTTTAAGAATAGTGCATTTATGATGATAAAAATAATTATTTATTTAAGACGAGTCAAAAACCTCTGAAATACGAAAAATCTGATCAAAAATATGCAATACGGAGTTATCTATCGACATTAGAAAATAGATGTAGGTATAATTCAAAGTTCACCTCTTTTACCTCAACAAACACTGGCTGTAGAAAAGTTCAAAGGTCAGATTAGTTATTCTGACCTTACGGAGAACATTTAAAAAAATTCATCATCCACGACGCTCTGGGCGCAAAAATGCTTCTCGGTGTAAACTTTACACTTGTGCTTATACCGCAATATTGGGTGTATAAAAGAAAATAAACTGTGATCTGTAACGCTAAGGTCAGGGCACCTTTTAAGCATAATTAGCATGTTCCGCCTACTTAGCGGAGTAGTTGAAGAGATATCGTTTTTCGTCTCGAACCCTTTACACTAAAACGATCACAGATCAAGAAATATTGCTTATAAGAAAGAAAAAAGAATTAATTTGAGATTTTGCAACCCTCTACATTATAGAACCGATAGGACTGCACAGAAACCAAAATTGAGTTAGATAAGCTGAAGGACACGCAAAGAGTAAAAAACGCGTATACTTTACACTTTTGTGCAACAGCCGTTGAGTGTAAAGTAATTTTAAGGTCAGATTCGTAATCTACAGCTGGGGGGCAACATTTTAAAAAAAACATTGGCAAACCGCAGATTATTTAATTTTTTGCTTTACACTTTGATCGCTCATTGCTAACTCAGTATTGAGTGTAAACAAAAGAAAAAAACACGGGCATCGAATTTTTTAATCATCCATCGATTAAAAAAAACCGCACCTCCCAGGTGTGTGCCGTTGTAGCTGTGAGGGGGGACACAAAGTTCGCACTCGCTGTGATAAACATATAAGAAAAAGGATGGCCAAGTATATTATAGGTAGCGCTATCGCGCTACCTATTATAATAAGTTTAACATATGTATTCATTAACTGCAGTCTTTTCCATTCCAAATGGTGTATTTCCGATTTACGGCTTATTAATGTACATGATTACAATAAAGCTGCATATCTTTGTCGACTTCTGTGCACATTAGTGTGATTGCTGGTTCATTTTAAACCACTTTTGCTGGCAATTTACATCGATTAAACGATTGCTCTCCATGTGCAAGATTTTGTGAAACATATTATAAACACGGCTAAGAAGGATTTAACTTTAATGCAACCCATTTTAGACAAAATTACATCTCTTCAATGATCTAAGGACACTTGAACATAATTTTTAAATCACTTTAGATTACTTTTGAGGGTTAACAAACTCACTTAATTGATGTCTCACATATGAATCCTTGAAAATTTCTTGACTTCAGTTACATAGTCTCTGCAAGTCTATCGAATTAAGGTTAACACGTAATGTAAACTTTACACAAACACATAGCGTAAAGAATATTTTAGTCGGATTCGTAATTTTGATATTGTTCTGATATTATTTTCAATATTTATGGAAAAATGAGTCTCCATAATGTTTTGAAGACAAATAAACATTACCACTTTGCAATACTGCTGAGTGTAAGCAAGAGCGTCCAACTGACGTATATATTTCATTCCCTGTAAATTTTTAGATCTCAGGAAAAAATTTCGCTTTTTGCAATGCTCTAGAACAAAGGCTAACATGCAGTGTAAAAATTACTCGGATATTATGATCAACATTCATGAAAAAATTATGTCTCTACAATGGTCTGAGGACAAATGAACAATGAATGTAAATTACTTTACATCACTGTTGGATGTAAACAAACGCGCCTACGTGACGTCTCACATTTGATCCTTTGAAAATTTTTAGACTCCAGGGAAAAATTAGGTTTCTGGAATGCTCAAAAACCAAGATAAATACATATGTAGTGTAAACTTCATGTAAACACCTATTGTAAAGAAAATTTTGGTCAGATTCGTAATTTTGATATTGTTCCGATATTACGATTAATATTTATGAAAAAATTAAGTCTCCATAATGTTCTAGGTGCAAACTAACAATTGGTGTAAACCGCTTTACAACACTGTAGAGTGTAAACATATGCGCCAGACTGGCATATCAAATTTGGTTCCTGGTCCATTTCTAGACTTGATAATCGTGTCCCTGACTCATAACCAGAGAAGCAGGCAGAAAAAACAAAACAGAAACGCATTTTAAACACCAGAATTTTGACTTTACACTCGCTGAATATTAATGTATAGACAATTTGCTTTGACATGCACCCGATATAAAGCACTTTATTCTTATTCTATTAGACTTATCCCGACTTCTGGACGGAGAAAGTGGAACAAAAAACGCAACAAAAACGTTTTTTCCATCATTTAGAACACTGTAAACTTTAAAATTCCGTACCGAACTCCCCATTGAGTTTGAAGAAATTCGGTTTGGTACAATTTGTAGCTCTTAAATCGTAGTACATTCCGGTGTGCCAAAATTCTCTTACAAAAATTATTTGGTATGATTTATTAATCAAAATTCGGAAAAACGTGCTTTTTCGCCCATTTTTTATCTCTGATTTCGAACTTTACACCCCCATAAATAACTCAATATTGCGTTTTTTTAAATGCGGTTTGCTGCGATGTGTAGCCCTAGAGAGGCACTTCATTACTGCTGTATTAAATTCACCCTTACTTATAAGCGGGAAAATTTGGCAGAGAAATCTTAGTTAAAATCCGTTTTTTTACACCATTCACTAGAGTGTAAACTTTAAACCCCAGGATCTAACTCACCATTAAGCATAGAAGACTTTGCTTATATACAGAATGTAGCCATTGATCCGCTCTACATTTCTGTCAAAAAACATTTCGAAAAACTTATAACCGGACTTAGTATCGGACATAAGCAGGTTGAAAACTCGACCAAAAAGTGCTTTTTTACCCCCAGATTTTCGCACTCTTTACACTGCCATTCGATAACTAATGCGAATTTCTAAAAACAAAAGAAGTGCCATCTGTAGAATTCATCCCTCTATTATCCTATGCCGTTCAATTCTTCAAGTCATCAATATTCAGTTGTCCATATGCCGCATTATAAATGTCCCAAAATTTGTCCCATGTTATAACGTTACACAAAAACTTTACACCTTCTTTACACAGTCAGTTTTGCGTTTCAAGAAAAACAAAAAACCAATTGCAGCGAATTTTTTTATTTTCTTCCTTTTAAAAAAACCGCACCTTCCAGAAGTGTCCCGTTATAGCTGTAGGGGGTGCACAGGTGTTAGAGGTACCCAAGTATATTATAGGTACGCGCTAACAATAAACCGCCTCTAAATTCGAGAATATTACTCTTTAAAAAAAAATTTAAAAAAGTCTCCCCTAGATTTTTTAACCGTCTACATTTTGAAACCAATCAGACTGCATAGAATGTAAAACTGAGTTAGATATGCTTGGCTACATGAAAACTGTAAAAAAACCGTCTAATTTACACTCCTGTGCAAAAACCGATGAGTGTAAAGAAATTTTAGGACCAAATTCGTAACCTACTAATTAGGGGAAACATTTTTTAAAAAAAAATTGGCCCTCCGCAAATTATTTGAATTTTTGGTGTAAACTTTACACACTCACGACGCGCTCGGTGTTGAGTGTAAACAAGAAAAAAAATGGGGGCACTAAGTTTTTTTATTATCTACCATTTAAAAAAAACCGCACCCCTCAGATGTGTGCCGTTATAGCTGTGAGGGGGGACACAAATTTCGCACTCGCTGTGAAAAACATAAGAAAAAAGGGTGGCCAAGTAAATTATAGGTAGCGCTATCGCGCTACCTATGATATATATATATATATATATATATATATATATATATATATATATATATATATATATATATATATATATATATATATATATATATATAATATCAAATGGTTGTTAAGAACGACGATTTTTAAGTCAATTAACTTACAGTTGCCAAATAACACCAGGATTATGAAGTAAATGCAGTAGACCATGCCACTTTTATTTACGCCGCCTTTCGCTTCAATAGCTTGGTACATGATTTCGTTCCAATCCTCGCCAGTTAAAATCTGCAAAGTCAGAGCTACATCTCTTCATTTATTAATTTGATAAAATATAGCAAATCCGATACTTGAAAGACAGTTATGAGAGCAATCGAAAACGTATCGAAGTTCGTATACGGTTTTTCAACCGAAACATCATAATTGAACCTGAAGACATTTAGCAATAAATTCAATATGATAATATCAGTATTAAAGTACTGTATATTTGAATTCAATTTCTTCATTTTGGAATTTTATTTAATGTTATAATCACTTTACGCTTTAAAAATAAAAGTGTTTTGAAAATTAGAAAAAATTGTTATCTTTGAATGTCTTAAAAAATTTTTTCATATTGCTTTCGATAAAACTACAAGATTCATATGCGGAAATCGATAAAATTAATTGGGCATGTAAAATAAAAAATATCTCTACTTTCAAAAAAATCATGATTTGCTAATCTCTAGTCATATATATATATATACCAGTTATAAACGTTAACAAAGCATTGAAAAAGATTTTTAATATTACCATATTACTGGAGATGAAAAGACTATACATAATCAAATTTCGCACACCATCACCTCAAAATTCTGAAATCATGCATAACTAATAGGTGATATGATAAATTTTTGTTTTACATTCTACGGTTCCTTTCTTTTCTAAACTGTATTTACTAGTGATCAACGATCATGTAATAGTGAAATTGATAGAGTAATCTAATATACAAACTACTGAATATTGCAATCCGATTAAATTTTTAAAAGATCTGCAGCATTTTTTACTAAGTTTTCTTATTATATAATTTATTATATCTGTAAATATTCTCAAAAAAATCAGTAAGTGAAAAAGCAATAAATTAAGCACGTATCTAACTTACTCGCCGCCAAAAAGCTGCATACCAAGCAAGGCAAAAATGAGAATAAATAAAAATAACAAGAATAACAGAGATATAATGCTCCGCATTGAATTCATCAGTGACAAGACCAGATTTCGCAACCGAGTCCAGTACCTAAAATTAAATTATTTGATGAATAGTTTCGAAATACCGATACATTGACGTTGTTAAGAAGAAGTTGTGAAATAAGAGTTGTAAAACAAGGAGTTGCCACATAACTCAATTAGGTACCAAGCGAGTGGGCAAAAAAGCTTTATTTTATTAAATTACTACTGTAGTAAAAGCTATTCATGGATATCGGCTGTTGGCCAAGTTTGTGATAGTATTGTTCAGCGGACCATTTTAAATATGAAGAATGAATGCTCAAATTCTTTCCGGCTGTTAGACCAGTCGTGCGCAGGCACGTAGCTCTGGGGGAAATGGGGGTCCGGACCCCCCAAAATTCAGACAAATCGGAAAAATAGGACATTTCAAACGTCATGTTGTGCTATTTTTGGCCTTTTTGGGCTAAGTCTCCCCCCAAAATTGGTGTTGCCTCCCCGAAATAAGACGGCCAGCTATGTGCCTGGTCGTGCGACGATATTTTTTATAAAATCTGTTAACCTATATTTTTCTTACCTTTAATTTATTTGTTTTTGAAGATATTTTCTCGTATGAAAAAGATACTTTTCAGTCTAAATATAAACGGAATTATTGTCTTTCTTAGTAAAAACGTCGAACCATCCCAGTTTAAAAGAATTGCGAATTTCGAAAGGATAGAAATACGAAAAAAAGCCTCATGGGGATCATGCATGCTTATTTAAATTAGAAACGACTGGATAAAATACAGTAAAATTCACCTCTTGCAGCCATATTTAATTAGTTTTTCTCATTAAATTAAGGCTTATCCACTCTACCCTTTAATTAAACCAAAGCTTTTTTCATGCATAGCCTCGGGAGACACAAGTAAACAATAACATGCAATACGTATGAATTCATCAGAAACTCCAAAGTGACGCAAAATGCATGCAGATTAACATCAAGATTACTTCAAAAAATAGAAAAATTCAATAAAATAAGAATATTGCTTTAAAATCGATAAACAGGAATTATTGCAAGGATAGTAATCAAAAGATTTCAGAAATCTTAGGCACGAATAACACATTTAGAAAATTGAAAGATGCTTTGCGCTAAATATTGTTTCATCAATCACTCAAAATACGTACGTACTCTTTTCAAGTGCTCACTTAGTAACTTTAAAAATCCTGAGCAAGCGCAATGCGCGAAGAACAGATATACCAAACGATTCTTTTGGATGAAAATGCGTCCAAATCACCTCGACTAAGCTGCCGCTTATTACCTTAAAAGGAAGATTCTTATAAAACAGTGTGAAAGTGTCAAACTGCAGAAGAGTGTTATGCTTTTGATCGGCTTACCGCGAAATCGAAAATATTGAACGATGAGCGAAAATAACCCTTGAGTCCAAGCCCGAACATTTTTATGCTCATTTCAAGCATAAAAACTCCTAAGAATATCCATTCAGCCTTGCCTAGAAAACAAATAAATTGCAATGCTTCCTGCCAACAAAGATGTGGAACAAGAGAGACGAAGATGAGTCAATAAATAAGCAGTATTATTCAACTCTAATGTTATATTTGACTTCAAATCCTATATCGGGCTATACTCAGTGTTGCATTACACTTTTCGTTGATTTTAAATTATTTTCTCTTTTGTTTCTATCTACACTTAGGAGTGAGTCTGCGCTTTATTTTATGCTTTCTCTGGATTGTAAATCTTGTCAAAGGAGTAAATCGTATCTTCAGCTTTTCTCAAAAAGCCTAACATTATATAAAACTTTATTTTCATAATACTCTTGTACACTTTTAATTATTCACAATTAGAAAAAGAATACTGTTTAAAATTCATTCCTTTCTTGAACAAATCAGAGAAAAACAGAAAAAATTTGAAACACATAAAAAATGAAAAATTAATAATAATCTATAGTCTGTCTCATATGAGTATGGGCATGAATTTTATGAATTTTTTTGAAAGCCAGCCGACGATTACGATAATTATTTATCAAATCAATACTATAATCGCAATCTGTCGGCTTATT
This sequence comes from Mermis nigrescens, assembly GCA_036768485.1. NCBI lineage: Eukaryota > Metazoa > Nematoda > Enoplea > Mermithida > Mermithidae > Mermis > Mermis nigrescens. Next base: position 13,733,849 of record JAVLUZ010000142.1, on the reverse strand, counting down.
GTCGGACGTACTTTTTAAAATTTATGCCCAAACTTGTGTGAAACAGACCATAGTACGACTTGATACTCCTCACCTAGGAAGTCATCCATCCATTTTGGCTGTTTGTGATATTCAATGGCTACACAAACGGTATTCAAGAACACTAGTGTTATCACGAGCCAATACATGAATTGAGTCTTGACCAGACGCCGCACTTTTAGTCTGCAAGAGCATAGTATTAGGATGATCCAGCAGAAAAACTAGCATAATTTAATTTTTTCAGTTGGACATAGGATTAAATGAACTAGCTCAAAATTTGAAACTTTCGACCATGTTTAGGAAAGATGCGTTTGTTAAAATGTAAGACTAATCAAGTTTTTGTGAGCTAATTCAACATCCAATTTAAGCATATGAAAAACGTTAGTGCTGCATCTTAGAATAATATCAAGTATTAAATTTTTGCTTTAATTTTAATGTGGACGGTATGATGAACTAACATATTTTATTCTTTAAAATTTCGTGTCTTTATTCTTGAAGAATTTAAAATTCGAGAATTTCTAAGTTTCTAACCTGAGTCGTCCAATCGCCTTTGATATTTTCTCCACGTTTCCCTGCTGTACATTTTTTCGAACTGGAAATAGTAAGTGCTTAATATGCTTCAATATTAAAGATCAGAAATAAAAACAATACAAATAACAGCTTACCAGCTTCGGATACCTCTTCCTCTTCAACATCTTCCTCTGTTTCTGTTGACTGTTGAGCAAGATGTTTTAAATGTTTTGCAGCGGCTCTTCGTCTGGCTATCAAGTTAGAAACAAATAAATTTTTTAACTAAAATTCAATGCACTCAATGGCTTTTCTGAGACAAATACTCGTAAATAGTACAAATTTAGACAGCAATAAATGAATCAAATTGGATCCATTATGGTCAGGGGCGGGTTTAAAGGGGCGGCCGCCCCCTATTGGCCAAAAATATTTGGCGAGATAAAGAATGAATGTGTAATTTGCAATTATTTCCGGCCGACAGGGATCGTAATTTCTCATTTTTTCCGCCTGATAATACCTATTAATGACATTTATTTACTTTTTCTGCGACCTGAGAGCCATTTTTCGCTCATGGAATAGCTTTCAAAACAATTTAAGGAGCAGAAACAGCTATTTGAGGATATATTTCTTCAATTTCCGAGCATAAATTCTGAGAAAAATTTTCGACGTTCAGCGTCAAACGCAACAAGATACCGGAAATCGAAAAGTAAAACAAGGTTATGAAGGTCCTCCGGCCTGAATTTCTTAAATTTTTCGGTGCTTCGCGTCGGATTTTCACTAAATTCACGTGATTTTAAATAAAAGTAGACAATGTAAAACGCCCGAAAAATGTTATCAAGCACGTGAAGGGCAAATTTTTGGACCTGTTATTGGAATACGCTGGGGCAACGCCCCTCTTAGAAGAATCCTGGATATGCCACTGATTATGGTTATTATAGTCCTCAATTAGGTAAAAGGAAGTCTTTAAAGATAGCAACACATAATTTTCTAAAAACACGATTACATTCCTCTAGATACTCTTCTGAATATTTTCGTGATTGAAACTTTCCATCAATGACGATAATCAGACTTTCAAAATCGCGCAATAACAAAAATGTAGATAATGATATATGAATTATTAAGAATATGACGTCATAATCATGCTTAACCTAGTTTGCCACGTCAATTACTGATCGTCGTCGAGTCTCAAAGAGTAAACTTTAGTTCGGTTACAAAAATGTAGATTTAAAATTGTAAAATGGCGAAAATGGAGTCGTCGTAACAAGTCGCAGGAATACATAATCTATGTTTTTCGCTAAACACCTTCTAAAATAGCTGCCTTTTCTTCGGCGGTTGTTCTCTCTTCGCTCAAAATCACTTCCTCTGCCCGACAAATCCAGTCTCTATAGCCAGATAACTCTCTGTCAAGTTGCTGTTGTCTGCGTAATTTCTGAAATTCACGTCTATTCTCAACTCTTTCCCTTTCTTTGGCAAATTCTCTGAAGACAAAAAACAGTTCATTGAATCCTAATAATTCAGAAATCAAAAAAATTTGATTTTTCGACGAAAGTTAAGAGAGTGGTTTTTAGCTCGAAAATTTCTCAAGATGCATCTTTTGCAATTTGCATAGCAAGACGTTTTATTAAATTATTATTTGATTTTCTTGTCCATTTGATAGTCTTAATTTTGAATAATTTAAACCACAACACAAAATATCAACCATAAAAGTTTTTCCTATAATAATTCGTGAAATCGTGTAAACTTTACTCTTAACAAGGAAGGTTTTGAATTTATCTAGCTTTCTCAGATTTAGAAAAGAATGAATTTGTTTTGAGACGAAGCATGGAACGCTATCGCGAAGAGAATCTTCAGTCCTCTAATTAGCAAGCACAAAGTACTTTTCCGTTGCAAGAAAACTAATTTCCTAATGATTAAATTTCACTTCCGCTCTTTTCCGATTTAATATTAGCAGTTGATATTTAAGTGTCATAAAATTTTCCGCCCTTGTTCGCCTTTGAGATCCTTACCGTTCTTGAAATTTCTTGAAAATGTATATTTAAAGGATATAATCTCATCGCATGAAAACAAAACTTTCTAAAAAACAGTGGATGAAAATTAGAATCAGTATGTTTCGTTGTGGCTCCATGAAGGTATTTGATTCTTTTATTTCATTTAAGAATGTATGTTCATCAGCTAAATTCCTTAGAGATTGTGATCTAAGCTATTTACGGACTGTTATGCAAATTTTATAACGCATTTTCTGCTAAATTTAGTAAAATTTTGCACAAAATCGCTACTATTCTCTTTGGACAAAAAATACTCAAGCTTTAATAGAATCCTTCAAAGGACGGCTTTGCGTTGACATTAACTGTAATCAGGTCAACCATGTTGTGAACTCCTTCACCTTACCCGCTTAAGACACCGAGAACCAAATTCAGCATAAAAAACGAGCCAAGTACGATCAGCGGTATAAAATACAACCAATTGAATGAACTATGAGCGTCGAGAGTCTACGGAAAAAAATTTAAAAAAATATTTGCATCAAGATCCGTGTCAAAACTTATAAAATTATTTACGTAGTACATCACTTGGGTCCAACCTTCCATGGTTATACATTGGAATACGGTGAGCATAGCAAATCCTATGTTATCAAATGAAGTTATGCCGTAATTAGGTCCCTGCCAACCCGTTTTGCAAATAAGATTGCCTGGACAAGTGCCAGGCGTGGTTTCATTCTTAAACGCGCACAAAATAGGCTTGCCTTCGAATTTAAATTCACCTGCAACGAGCGGAAAATATCTCAGAGTGTAAGCTTCTAAATTTAGACAAAAAAGACAACAATATCGGGTAATAAAATAATCATATTAACACACAAGTGAAAATTCTAAAAAACCAAAAAATTTAGAAATGAAGTATTAGCGACGATTTTTGGATAAAAAATTAATGTTTTTATTGAGTACAAACTTTTAGAGGGTAGTACCTAACACACATTGGCGTGGTGGTTCGGGGGCTTTAACTACCCCTACAGAAGTTGAAACCCTCCCCCAGATTACTTTAGACCCCCAGAATTCTAGTTTTAGTAACATTTTTGGCAAGTTTACCCGTCCTGACCCCCAGGATTTTCTTGCTACCCACGTCTGGTGACCAGTACCTCACTATTTGGAGTTTTAAGTCACTTTATGAAATAAGCCTTATTTCAAATTTCGCATTATATCGTTTTAGAGATAACAGCGGCTTCTAAACTTAATGAATGGTCGTTTTCATTTCTTACTTATTGCAATACTACGATTTATCTATCTTCATATATATATATATATATATATATATATATATATATATATATATATATATATATATATATATATATATATATATATATATATATATATATATATATATATATATATATATATATATATATATATATATATATATATAAATGCGCAAATCTTATAAACAAGAAAAACTTCGGCAAGAGAAAGATAGCCTTATTAAAATCGTGTCATTAAAAAATATCTACAGAATAGTCGCAATAAATTAAATTGAGATGCGTGAAATTTTTTAGCCTTGCAATAAGAAAATATTTTTATGAAAACAATTCCAGATCGTTGAGCGCATCCTACTTACATCTACTACTTTCTTTTTGTAGGTACTCGAATGATCGAACGCATATTTTTAGACAGCGTGAGACGTAATTTATTATTGTTGGTTAGAAGCGATTAGATTGGATATGCAACTAAGTATGCTATTGTGTTCTGCGGGCCACAAAGTCATTAAAAATTTTTTAAGCCTTAATCTTGCCGGAACATCGCAAATAATAACTCGATGAAATATTTTTCATAATTCTAGCAAGCGATCATATGTAGCTTGTAATCATCCAGCGTAATTAGGAAGAGCATTGTCTACAATCACAAAATATTTTTTTCCATAATTCAAATTAGCCTAAAAAAAGCCGTCAGAAAATGCAACACCGAATCGCTCAAGAAGCAAATTCAAATAAATAGTAACAAAACATCACTAAATACAATCCATAGTTCGTTATTAACTTGATTTTAGAGTTTGATAATTCTCAAAAAAGGACTGGATAATCCGTTTTATTTCCAGAGATGCTATGATTTTGAGGAGGACCATTGACAACTTTTCTCTCTAGTTTCTTCGTTAATACAGAGTTATTTGTGATCATAGATGCACAGCATGGCCGATCTGAAGGGGGTCAGTTGGTCTGAGATAGTCAAAAAATGAACTTTTTGGGGCTAAAATGACTTCAAAAACCTATATAAGCGCTAAAATAGCATCAAAACTACGTATTACACTGTTTCTGATTAATTGAAGCACTTTGATAAAAATTTGCAATTTTAATTCTATATTGGGTCTTCATTTTGCCTCATTTTCCGGAAACATTTCCCACTTTTATCATCTTGGGGTCTAGACTCCTAAACCAACCTCCCCACGTGCATGTGAGGTTGTAATGACTATTCTGATTTTTTACCTGTGTCTTCAACGCAAACCGTATGAAAAATACCCTTGTAAAACTCTAAACCGATTATCGCGAATATAACAATAGCGAACAACACTAATATTCCTATTTGCAACAATGGCGCCATGGCGCACAAAATTGACTTTAGGACCACTTGCAAGCCTGAAATCAAGCAAAGTGTTAACTAAAAGAGTAAGCAATTTACTTGAAGAGTAATATTAGCCTCAGAACAATAAGCAACTGTTAGAGCAAGAGAGGAATATTGTAGGTAGGAAAATGAATAGTTGAATTAAGATTTTTAAAGACGCGTTTTAATTTAATTTAATCCAATGTAAGATGCGGAATAAAGATTGCGTGCTAGCTTGAATAAGTATTTTAACAGCAAAAAATTACTAGTCTTGTAAAAATGAAATTTTTTTAGGGATGTCAGGTTTGACATCTCACTAAACTGGCAAAATTTTTATACTTAGATATTAAAAAGGTAAGCTTTGTCTGCAATAGAGCTATATATATATTTGAGCGAGTACGTAACTCCAAACTTTTGATCATTTCAAATTCAAGACATGAAGCGTGTGGGTACACATTCAGGCGATAAGCTGCGATTTCACGCTTAGCTCTAAACTACAAGCACTGCGAATACCAGTATTTAATGAAGCATTACTTGGGATTCCGGAGACAAGTTTTAAGGGTCTTAAAACCCTCACTGCTCGCAATGTCCTTAGATCAACTCCTTGATCAGCCTCGTCGCCAGTCTTTATCATGGTCGCTAAACTGAAAGAAATTAATTTTCTAAATAATAAAATATATGGAGTAGAACCTGCACAAAAGTGAAAACAATGAAATATTCACCAATTGAAGAACCTAAATAAGGACCGCATGTTAAAAATTCTTGAAATTTGCTCATCTTAAAGGGGGACAATCAACCGAGATCTATAAAGATTCTTTCAAAAATGAAACCTCATAATGCATTGTATACCATACGTACATTCAAATGAGAAAGAAACCTAGAAATAGCAAATAGTGCTGAAAAATCAAGGGGCATTCGTTGCGTCAAAACAAGAAGCGTAACGCTTAGTTAAGCTTTTATATCGAACAGACTTAGTGCGAAAGATAAGGACTTCAAATGGGCAAGACTTAAACTCCAGAAACTCAAAAAATTGTAAAGGTCTATAGATGATTTTTATTAAAGAATAGTTGTTGTCATTGAACGTGGCAGCAACCGAATTCTTAGTATATGGATGTGGCAAAAAAGACAAAAATCGCAAAAAACATACCAAAGATTTAATTTTGGGGATGTGTTGTAATCTGCGCGGGATAGTCTGGATTTTTGGGGGTATAAATCCTCCCAACCCCCGCACTTCACACGCTCGTATGTGGTTGGTACTAAAAGGGCTTAAAAATACAAAGACGTGCAAAAACCAACGCAGGGTCAATTTAATTTTGATGTTATTCAATATAAATATTTTTTTCCAACATTTCACAGAATACATGTGCACTGAAATTAAATCGAATAAATTAAATTAATATTTCCGGCAAATTTAATGACATAACATTGAAAAAACGGCTAAAAGGCAAAATAAGGATTTCTGAATGATCTATACAGAGTAATAAAATTCTGCCTCTCGTAAAGATATGTATAAAGCAGTAGAAATTTTGAAAGCTGTTTATTTTTAATTTGAATTTCTATTTATTTATTTATTACCCAGTGACAACGACTATAAAATCCAGGATATTCCAGGCGCTGCGTAAATAAGCGTTCTTATGTAGAACGAAACCAAACGCAATGATCTTCAAAGCACATTCGACCGCGAAAATTCCCATAAAATACGGTTCAGTTTCTTCCTGAATTCAATAAATACAGATCATGAACGATAGAATATCGAAATTTAAAAGATCGGCCTTTACACTATCAGTCCTTTCAGGTGCTAATCATACAAATTCTTTGCTAATTCTTATGGAGAATAAAACTGCTTTAATCACTTGATAAGGTTAATACAGGAAATTTACCATGGTTAAATGATCCATAATTTCCATGCAGAACAATTTGTCAACTTAGGATATTATTCCTAAAATTAGCACAGTTCCATTCAAAAGATTAATTCAAAGAAAGCAGTAGCAACTGTATACAAAAATTGACAAGCCTCTTAACTTTTATACAACTGAGCCTATTTTCCACTAATTAGAACCAGTCAATGTGTGGAAGCCTAAAAAGAAGAAAAAACGTAAAATATTGTAAAACAAACATTTGACTTTTTACCTGAATCTTTAATCAATTAGTACTAAAGGGTACTAGCTCAAATGGCAGGTTCTATCATTGCTTATCTATCCAATATTCCAAAATATTCTTGCGGATTAAATTATAAAATAAATATACTAATTAATTAATAATATGGTGCGAGCTTGTTATAAGGTAGCAAAATTGCTTACCAAAATCATTGATCTCGGTGTTTTGTCTTTTTTGGGTAAGTGCACATCCATGGCTAATACGACGCAGTTGCCGATGATAGTGAGTAAAATGAACCATTCGAACGGCGTGTAACGTTAAAAGCAATGGAGTTAAGGAAAATTTGATGAATCGGCAGGTTTACACTTGCTTTATACTTGTTTATTATTGGGGATTACAAATTCATTCTTGATTTTCACTTCAAGTGAAAACTTTATCAGGACTTTATCATTAATCACTATCTAACTATTTATTTATTTATTTTCTTGATTAAAGATAAGAAGTGTAGCAAGCATACGTGTTTTTTCATTGCAACACAGTAAAATTTGTCTCGTATTAGAATAAAATATCAACTAAATTGAGTCATTTCTACTAGCCTTCTTACTTTCATACAAACAAAGAATAATTAAAGATGGTTTAGTCTATCAAAAATATCACTCGCATATAAGTCACTTAAATCTTCCGTACTATTTGATTAAACAATTTTTTATAGAATTGCAGTTATCTACAAGCGCTAAAATTTTCTTCATCATTTGACATTAACGGCTATCAAATTAGTTTCAGTGAGGTACGATTCTACATCAGACAGTGTGTGTTTCTATTATACTTTTTTCTAGCCTTTTTCAATCACGTAATGTAGGTATACTTTAGCAGGATCAGTGCGCCTGGAAACCTTCGATAAAATAGCAATTACTCTCTAATAAATCCAATGAAATCTCAAATCATGGCACATCCTGATAATCAAGATAATCAGCTTTTATATAAAATTAAGTTTTTGTAATTATCATTTAATATTAAAACATAACGACGCAGTAAAAGTAGCTTAATTTCCTATATGAGATGAATTTTGTAATTATGATTAAATAATAAAGTTTTATGATGTCGTAAAAGTAGCTTGATTTTATAGAAGTCATCTGCAAAAATTATTAAAAAACCGGTAGATCAGACAGAATTTTTAGTGCTCAAGCTTGTACATCCTACATAAATTCATTTCATCAAAAGTGCATTGAAAATGTCTATTCTCTCAAAAACGAGTAGCATTGTTGTTTGATATCATTAATGAACAAAAAAAGAAGAAGAAGCAATAATCAGTTTAATTCAAAATTAATTTTATCATAGGTAGCGCTTTAGTGCGTACCTATAAAATACTCGGCCTTCTTTTTTTCTTATATGTTTATTATAGCGAAGTTCGAATTTTATGTCCAACCCCCCAACGGGACACTTCTGTATTGTGTGGTTTTTTAAACGATAGATAATAAAAAATTCGCTGCCGGTGTTTTTTGTTTTTTGTTTTAAATGAAAACCCGGTGTGTAGAGAGCGTGTAAAGTTTTACTGTAATGTTATAACACATACTTTTTTAAAACTTTGTTCGATTACCAAACTTTCCCAGCTCAGTTTTGCAATCTGTTTAGTCTATTTTTTAACATGTAGACAATTGAATAAGCTCAAAAGTACATTTTCATTTTTTTGAAAATTAACTTATTCCCGGAGGGGCAGGGGGCAGTGTAAAGAGTGTGAAGAAACCGAAGGTGAAAAACACATTTTGGCCAGTTTTTTGTCTGCCAACAACTCCGATTATGAGTCCGAGAAATTCTTTCCCTCAGAAATGTACTACGACCAAAGGGCTACTTTCGACTTACCTGCAAACTTTTTCACACTCAATACGGAGCTAGATTCAGGGGTTCTAACATTACACTCTAGTGGATGGTCTGATTATACCTAAAATTTCTCTGCTATCTTTTCCGCTTTTAAATTGGGCTAAATTAAATTAAATAAAAGTAAAGCGCTTTTTAAGGGCTACACGTCGCAGTAAACCGCGTTTAAAAAACGCAATATTGAGTTATTCATGGGAATGTGAAGTTCGAAATCAGAGGTGTAAATTGGGCGAAAAAAAAGTTTTTCCCCCATTTTAATTAGTAAATATCTCAAACATTTTGCAGAAAAGAAGTTTTGCACATACAAACGTACTATAATTTAAAGGCTACAAACTGACCTAAATCGAATTTATTTACACTCAATGGGGAAATGGGTTTAGATTTTTAATGTTAACAATGTGGCAAAAAATAGAAAATACGTTTTTGTCCGTTTTTTGTTCGCCACTTCCTCCATTTAGAAGTCGGGATCATAGGTGGGCGGCACCGAAATTCTGGAGGTGCAAGATTTTTAAAGATCAAAAAATGGCCTTATAAATGGTGGTATGGGCAAAAACACCATTTTTTAACGTTTTTCATCGAGCACTATCCATTGACATCAAAAATTGCGAAAAAACAAAAAAAATTCAAAAATTGAATTCTGGAGGGTATTTTGCTTTCTCGGGGAAGGGGTGCATACACTTCAGAACTCCCCCACGCCCAAGGCCCGGTTTCACCGTAAGTTTACGAGTCCTAAGAGTCCTACGAGTTCCGTTTTACGGGAAAATCGGGTTTCACAATCTTTTTACGAGTTACGAATTACGACTACGAGTTACGAGTTACGAGCAATGGGTTAAGAGTTCGTATTACGAGGGTTTCACCAGGGTTTCCGTAGGACTCATAAAAACTCATTTTTTACGAGTACTTTTTGGATCTTTTTACGAGTACTCGTAATAAAATGTATATCTTTTATGTTGCGTATGACATTCTTCGTTAGTCATTGTCTCTGTTTTAAACAGCATAATTATGTAATTAATTGCGGATTTTATGCCGCTCGATAGAAAAACATAGAAAGTGTTAAGAAATGTTTGGGATTTAGTCAACAAGAATTAATAAGCTTCTCAGAAAATTTATAACTTTAAATAAAAACGAAAATAATAATATTAGTAATAATAATAATAATGACGATAATAATAATAATAATAATAATAATAATAATAATAATAATAATAATAATATTAATATTAATAATGATAATAATAATAATAATAATAATAATAATAATTATTATTATTATTATTATTATTATTATTATTATTATACTAACACTAATAATAAAAATAATAATAATTATTATTATTATTATTACTATTATTATTATTATTATAATTTATAAACGAAATCAATTAAATCAGATTCAGAGACGTTACGAAGCTGTTAGTATATCGCAGCGTATTATTTCAATTTTCAAATTTAACAAATCATTCTTAGTTGTCATTAATACGTACATAAAATATGCAGTCGGCTCTTTTCCGAAGGGAAGGCGATGAAATTCTAATTTTCAGAAGTCTAATCAAAAATGTCTGATTTCCGCAATTCATGAAAATATGTCCAAGTGATTGTAATATTTTTCATAAAAAAGCTGCGAATATTCCTAACAAGGGCTGAAGAAATAAAATTTTGAATTACTACTCAACAATGCAGCTTAAGAATCGAATTTTATTGGATTTCTCTAAAACATTTTTTGAAAAATGTATTATTTTTTAATGCTAATCTTCTTACCCTTTACATGTGCTGCCAGTATATGTAATATGTAGGTGTGTGCACGAAAGTGAAACAAATTGAGAAAAAACAAATCAGAAAACTATTAAACGCACTATTCTGCCATTCCTTTACGAGTCCTACGGACCTCTTTTTGATCCGTGATAATATTACAAAATTTACGAATATTTTCACTCGTAACATTCGATCGTAATATCTGGTAAAACCTCCCAGTCGTTATTCGTGAAAGAAACACTCGTAAAAAGTAGTCGTAGAACTCGTAACTCGTAGCCCGTGGCTCGTAAATCTCCGTTTTTTGTGAAACGGAAATTTGTAGCACTCGTAGCCCGTACTCGTGAAGCCGTCACCCGTAACTCGTCGTAACTCGTAGCTTTGTGGTGAAACTGGGCCCAGGTGTTCTCGGGATAGGTCGAATAGAATACAAATAAAGTACTTTCTGAGGGGTACACGTCACAGCACGTTGCGTTCATTTACATTAATATTTAGCTTTTTCGGGAGGTGTAAAGTCAAAAATTGGGTGTGTCAAACGTGTTTCTGTCTCTGGCTTTCTGCCAACTTCTCCGGCTATGAGTCTGGACATGATCTCAAGTCTAAAAATATTCCCGAAATTAAACGTGATACGCCAATTGGGATGCTTGTTTACAATTAACAGTAATGTAAAGTGGTTCACATATAATATTTATTTCTCTTCAGGCCATTGTAAAAACTTAATTTTTTCATAAATGTTGATCGTAATACCAGAGTAATATTAGAATTATGAATTCGACTAAAATCTTCCTTACACTCTTTGGTTGTATAAAGTTTACACTGCAAATTAACTTTAGTTCTAGAGCTTTGCGGATCTTTAATTTTTAAAAATGTTCTACGTAACGTCAGAATTACGAATCTGACTGTTAATTTTCTCAACACCAAGTAGTTGAGTAAAGTTTGCGCTATTCATTTTGTTGGTAATGTGTAGATTACACTACAAATTTATTTCACTTCCAGAGCGTTGCAGAACATAATTTTTTCAAAATATGTTCCGTAAGCTCAGGATTACGAATCTGACTGTATATTTTTTTACACCAAGTAGTTATGTAAAGTTTACACTGAAAATTAAATTTAGTTGCAGAGGGCTTCAGAAGCTTAATTTTTTCAAAATGTTCCATATAACGTCAAGATTACGAGTCTAAGCGTCTTAATACCCAATATTTGCGTGATGTTTATGCTAAACCTTTGATCTGTTTGAATAATGTAAGGTTGTCTTGTTTAAAAAAGATAATGCTGATGTTTAGAAAAATATCGTGATCCGCCTTCTTGGACTGCTGTCATTATTGTGGCATGTTACCGTAAATGTTTACTGAACGATTTACTCAAATCATTCTAATTAAAAGTAGGGTTTTGGCAAAGAAAAAAGTTCCGATGGTACAAAAAAACGGATGTACTTTGGATTGTGGATTATCAAGGATGTTAAAGGAGGGGACTAGGAAAAAGCTACCTATGTACATGCCTAAATTCGCAAAACCCATTAAAAATCAGACTTTCTCCAAGCAACGCAAAAAATCTAAGTATATTCTGCGGCCTCTGAAAAAGTGTAACCTTTTTTAAATAATTTTTAATGCTTCACATGAGAGTGTATAAAAATATTCCAAAATATTTACTTTTTGTAAATTGCTTGCAAGTTGCAACGCTGACTTGCTTCTTATCCGGATTGATAGAAAACTAACTGCAATTGTATTTAAAGGTGTTTTATTTTGTTAGCACGAGCATTATAGCAAGCAAACCTGGCGTCAAGGGATTAGTGCACAAAGTCGTTGCGGGCATGCAAGTGTTCCTACTTGTAGTTTGTTTTACGTACGCGTTTCCTACTGCTTTATTTGGTTCAATAGTTTATTTCAATCTGCAGGCCGCAGAAGATGCTTCGATTTTTTGCGTTGCTTAGAGAAAGTCTGATTTTTAACAGAATATATATATATATATATATATATATATATATATATATATATATATATATATATATATATATATATATATATATATATATATATATATATATATATATATATATATATATATATATATATATATATATATATATATATATATATATATATATATATATATATATATATATATATATATATATATATATATATATATATATATATATATATATATATATATATATATATATATATATATATATATATATATATAGGTAGCTTTTTCCAAGTCCCCTCCATTTACATCCTTAATAATCCAGCAGCCCAAGTATATTCGTCTTTTTCGTTCCATCGGAGCATTTTTCTTTGCTAGTAAATAAATAATATGAAAAATGACAAAAAAAACCCTGCATTATTCAGCTCGTATATTTTTTCAGAATGCATGACCTGTTCAAACTTTGAAAAATCTCTAAGAAAATATGGTGAAAAAAACGCCTAATTATACATGTAACGGCTCGAAATTTAGGATGGGATGCCCGGCCAGTTTTAGGGGGGAGGGGTAAACGACTTCCAATTCTTGGCCAAAAACGGTCAAAAAACACCTGAGAACGGCTAAAAAATTAAATTTTTCTAAAAAATAGGGGTCAAAAATTTTCTGGCTTCGAGGGGTTAGGGGGACGATCAACTTTGGGTGAGGAATCCACCCATTCTCCTCGTTGCATGTAAGCGTTTATAATGCATAACAAGTAAAGAAGGAAAGGATATGGCCACTCGATGACAGTATTGGCGTATCGCCTGACGATGTTGTCTGCACTGAAGATGAACAAAGAGCTAGGGCCTTTTTCCCGAAATGTCGGGACGTGGCCCTGCGGCGCCGATTGAGACATTTTGTGAGTCTGCAATGAGCTGCCGACCGCAACAGCCGCGAACGGATTTATGTCCCTGCTAGATGCTGCTGGCGTTTCACCGCCTTTCGTCGCATCCTCGGCCATCAACCTGGCAATTTGAGTCAAATCCAATCGATGAGTCATTTTAATAAATAAAACAACGAAAAAAGTAATAATAAATTTAACGGCTCTGTATTGAACTGTTTAACAGTCCTTCAACGAATTGGAATCATAAATACTGTTCTACAATCTTTAAAGGCCATTGACTCCCATGCAGCGTACGCCGACCTGAAGAGCAGATTAATTTGCGATTAAAGGCTACAATACGCCTTCCGGATATCAATCCCGGTAATAAATTTAAACGTCCGTACATGCAACAGCTCGAAAATTTGAGTGGGTATCCCCGGTTATTTGGGGAAGGGGAAACCCCTACTTTTTGACTAAAAATTAAAAAACGCCTTCAAGTGGCCAAAAACGCAAAATTTCATTACAAATCTAGGAAGGGGTCAAAAGTTTCCTGGCTTTGGAGAGATGGGGACAACAAAGTTCGAGTGGAGATCCCTTCCACCCCTCCCTATAACACGCGTGCAAAGGTCGCTTGCCACCTTTGGCTTATCTTTGATAATCCTACTTTCTTTTCTTCAATTCTGATCTCACTTTATGCGATTCTGCTCTTGAAAAATTGAATTTAGAACGTTTTCCTACCAGAATAAATAAAAATCCGGTTCTAGACTCAAAAATTTAGGAAGTAGGGTCGAATAAGAAAGAAATGGCGATGCGTTTATAGGCACTAAACATATGATGAGAAGAAACGCAATTTACGTAAGCAATCACAATTGATACAAACGTAGGAAATTCCCTGCTGCAGGTATGAACAATTTTAATGATGAGTCTGATTGTTCAAAGAATAGATCACAATGTAAGTATTAGGTCTTATTATATTAGAGCGGAATTGACGAGGTAAAGAATGGATGTTTATTTTCTAATGACTTTTAGCAACTTTTAGCATAATTTCCAATTTATTTCGAATCGCACCCTATAGTAATCATTATTTCTCATCAGAAATATTCGTAATTGAGTTTAATTTTATTTTTACTGTAAATCATAAAAATTTTCGACGCTTTGTGTCACGTTCTCTAATAGCGTTTGATTAAAAATGTGATTCTATGAACAAGGAATAAAATTTTTTCGAATACCCAGTTAAATGCGCCATATTTTAGCATAAAACGCTGTTTAATAAGCTTTTGATTAAGTAAACGCGCTTTTTCATGCTAAATTTTCAGGAAATTTTAATTTTTTAACAATCTTTTATTCAAGGAATGTTGTAAGCTTGAGTTCAAGGACTAGATTTTCGCAAATATTTTTCCAATAAATTCTGGGAAAAGTTGCTATCGATTCTCATCGCAATCGGTTCTGATCGACTCGAATGAAAAGTGCTAAAAATCCAGTTCTAACAATAAGTCAAGAAAGAGTACTCCATATCTTGTCGAGTTTTTGAGACCGGGTGATTAAACGGATGCTACCCGTCTCCTTTTATCTATTTTCTCACCCCCCGCAATGATAGAAATTCCCCAACAAGATATGTTTTCAACGAAAAAACAATAAATTTAATAGAAGCACAGACGAAACAAAAGCTTGAAAAAAGTTGTCAATACTAAATTGCTCAGCCTAGTATAAATCTACCTATGCAAGTAAATATGTTACCAGCGAACAATGATCCTCAAAAAAAGACTGATTTATATCTAATCTACAGGGGCGTAAATGGTCTTTTGAATTTAGGGAAAACGAAAATTGTGAAATTAAATATCAACAACTACGCGTAGTTAGGGAAAAATAATTCTGTTTTTGAGCTTTTCACAACAAGATCAACGCACATAAAAAATTCAAAAAATTCATCATTATTTGAATTATATTAAGAAATATGCTGTAAGTGAATAAATAGGCGCGAAGTAGCCGAATTTTAGGCTTATCAGTTCAAAGTGTGCTAAAATATATTCAAGCGATCTTCAGATGAGCTTCGAAAATATTCAATTTTTTCCCTCGGTGACCCTTGTAAAAAATACGCGTACTTCCAAAATATAGGAGGGACTAGTCCTCCCTATTCCCCCATAGATAAGCCACTGCTGAACCAGTAAACGAAAGTCGCGAAAAAGTTAGGCGATAGCGGAAAAAATGATAATAAAGTTACAGTAGTTGGAAGTAAAAAGTTTAGGGTTAGATCCAAACGCGTACGACTGGTCAGAAAACAGCATCACAAGCGCAATTTGGTGCGATATCAGTCGCTTAATGCGCACCACTAGTCGCGCTTTATCCGTTGCTTTGCGATTTCGACTGACGCACGAAAAGCGCGGCATATCCTCAAGCGTCGCCTCGTTTCCCGACTGTAACTCCAAGCTAACGTGTAAGCGAATCTATTATGCAAATCGTCGTTCGACGTCGGAGGCGCAAATTGGCCTATTTTGCATAGGACGTCGTTTGTCGGTTTTAGTACGGCTTTCTGTTTTTTGGGCTTGTTTTCCGGTCCCAAAAAAGGACATTAAGAGAAAACGAAAATGCGCAAAGCTCTCGTATATCCCGACCGCGAATCGACCATTATTATCTACTTTATACATATATCTTTAACGGCCCGATGCTGATTTCTGCTCTTTCTACTTAAAACGCGCATTCCGTCCTTTTATCAGCGACTTAGCTGAAACAATAGAAGAGGATGCGACGTACAAATAGAGACAGAAAAAACGGCGTTTTTCGGCCCCGCGCAACCGTAGATTTTGTGTTTTAACGTTATTTCGACCGACTGGATCCGCAACGAGAGCTGACTGAATCGAAATAGGAATGGCCTTTCAAAATTAGGAGATAAGCGTATCCGGCTACTCTTTTGAGCAGCGCGCGTAAGTAACGTTAATAACGGCGAGAAATTTAATCCTTTTTTGGCGGATTAGCGACAAAAATGTGGGAAAAAAGAAAAGGATAAGTCGGTCGAAAGTCTGCGTATGTATACAAACCGGTCTGGCCTTTAAAATTGAAGTAAAGCGTCGAAAGCGAGGTGGAAATTCCAGACCTTCTAGAATGCAACGAGCGCGTCACTATGGATAAATCTTTATACCTACCTAAAAACCGCTTCTATACACAAACGTGGCAGGTATATACTTTATCTAGATAAAATTTTAAACCTTATACACCGCAAGATAAGCATTTTTTCTGACGGCGGATTGACTCTTTATACTGTAGACGTTTAGGCATAGTGCGGTCAATGGCAAGCTGAGCTCGCCGCTACGATGGGTGGGATACGACGAGATACGCGTTTATCTATAGAGACTAAGCCTTTATACACATTAGCAGTACAACAAAAAGGATTTGCGTTAGCTTTCTGAGTTCAAATAAGCTCCGCTTATCGACCCGAGTTTCGGCGCGCGGATCGTGCGTCGAGAATATCTGCGTAAGAAACGCAATTTATCCGGAACGAATTAGTTAGGCGATTCGTGGAGTACGCGGCGAGTTTCTTTTAACTTTCTAATTTGCATAATAGAATAACCGCCTCAAGCCACACATTTGGCGAACTATGAATGATATTGACACTAGTATTGCCGACATGAGTAAAAAGTTACTCGTTAAAAAAATTGATTTTGCAACGTAAATGCAATGTCGCGTCTGTGTGAGTGAATTCGCTTAAAAAAAGAACGATAAGGATAGTTCGGTGAAGTTTGGACGATAATGAGCTAAGCGAAATTGCATATCCCGAAAAAGCTGCTCGTTTTGGAGCACAAAAGTTCTGCGCTAACCTAGATCCATGTATTGAGAAAAAAATCACTTTTATTTGCGGAAAATACGCCACTATTTTGACATTTAAACTACAGTAAAAGTGATTGCAACACAGCAACGTGACTCTTAGCATGAAAACCAATGAAGAAGGGCACGTCACGAAATCAAGACACCCAGTCTATATTTATTCTTATCCTGAATTCTTTTCAGTCAACCTTACAGATGATATCGTAATTTCCGTTTTATATTTTATTGAGAATGAGGCTAACGAAAATTTTTTCTCACTAAAAAATCGTAGTTTTTCGGAATAAAATTTTTTATCCATTTGAAAGGTGAAAACCGTGACTAACGATTTGGATTAGAAAATTTATCAGTCTCATTTGAGCAAATATTATTCGTTAATTTTATTGAAGTACGTAATAATCGCAACTCATGCGACTAAGTCTCGAATAGTCTTCGTCACAATATGAGGCAAAAAAATGTGCAACAGCTTAGCTATCGTAGGTAGCGCTTTAGCGCGTACCAATAATATTCTTAGGTACCCCCAACATATGAGCCCCTACAGTTATTACGGGACACATCTGGGAGGTGCGGTTTTTTTTAAAGATAGATGACTAAAAATCTGCAGACTAATGAGCGTATAAAGTTTTGGCGTAACGTTATAACATATACAAATCTTTGACGCTTTTTTTAGCCAGCTTGTACACAACTCAGCATGCATACCTCATACAATTTAATGAAATATAATTGTAGAGGATGAAATTGTCTAGGTAATTAATTTTTTGTTATTCAAATTTCGCATTAGTTCTCGAGGGAGAGTGCAAAGAGTGTGAAAATCTGTGTGTGTAAAGACAGATTTTGGTCGCACTTTCGTCTTCTTTATGTCTGCCAACAACTCCGGTTTTGAGTCCAAAGAAAGTTTTACTGATAGCAAACTTTTTTACACTCTATACGCTTGTAAGTCAGGATAGATTGAATTTATCAAAATAGAATAATTTTTAATGGATGCGCGTTGCAGCAAAGCGAGTTTAAAAAAACGAAATATTGAGCTCTTTATGGGGATTGTAAAGTTCGAAATCAGGGGTGTAAAATGGGCGAATAAAACACGTTTTTCCTTATTTTGATTGATAAATATCTCAAATATTTTGCGGAACAGAAGTTTTCCACATACAAACATACTACGATTTAAAGGCTACAAACTAGCCCAAACTGAATTTCTTTAAACTCAATGGGGAGTTAGGTTCAGATTTTTAAAGTTTACAATGTAGTGGATGGTGGAGAAATACAATTATGTCCGTTTTTTGTTCGCCACTTTCTTTGTTTAGAAGTCGGGATTAGATCAAATAGAATAAAAATAAAGTACTTTTTAAGGGGAACACGTCAAAGCAAATTACATTTATTTACATCAAAATTCAGTTTTTTCGGGAGGAATAAAGTCAAAAATTGGATATGTTAAACGTGTTTCTGTCTTTTGTTTTCTGTCAACTTCTCCAGTTATGAGTGCGGACATGATCTCAAGTCTTAAAAATGTATCAGAAATCAAACGTGATATACCAGTTGGGGGCGTCTGTTTACATTTAACAGTGGTGTAAAGTAGTTTACATCTAATATTTATTTGTCTTCATGTCATTGTGGAAACTTAATTCTTTCACAAATGTTGATCGTAATATCAAAGTAATATCCGAAGTACGAATCCGACTAAAATCTTCTTTACCCTCGGTGCTTGCGTAAAGTTTACACAGCAAATTAATTTTAGTTACAGAGCCTTGCGGAAGCTAAATGTTTTCAAAATGTTCTACGTACTGTCGGAATTACGCATCTGAATGTAATTCTTCTCTACACTCAGAAGTCATGTAAAGTTTACACTATTTATTTATTGTCAATGTGTAGTTTACACCATAAATTAATTTCATTTTTAGAGCGTTGCAAGACATGAAATTTTTTCGAAATATGTTCCGTATGGTTAGGATTACGAATCTGACTGTATGATTCCTTTACACTCAGTATTTATGAAAAGTTTAAATTGAAAATTTAATTTAGTTTCAGAGTGTTGCAGAAGCTTAATTTTTTTAAATGTTCCATAAAACGTCAGAATTACGAATCTGAGCGTAAGTGTTCTTCAAACCCAATAATTTTGTAAAGTTTATGCTGAAAATCTCAAGATAATGCTATTGTTTAGAACAATAATTGTTATCCGGGTTCTTGGACTGCTGTCATTATTGTGGCATGTTACCGAATGTGTTTGCTGAATGCTGACTGATTTACTCAAATCATGCTAATTGAAAGTCGGGTACTACCTAAGAAAAATGCTCCGCTGGAGCAAAAAAAGACGAATACACCTACTTGGGATTGTGGATTATTAAGGATGTAAAAGGAGGGGACTACGAAAAAGCTACCTAAGTATATGCCTAAAGTCGCAAAATCTGCTAAATAACGGGTGTCCACTAGAAATCTGCACTGGCTTTAAAGTCGTTTTATTGACAACTTGGAAGGAATAAATTAAACATCCAATACATAGGTCAAAAGAGCAAAAAAAGCTGAATAATTTACAATCATGGATGACTTCAAATAACTCCATACCTACGAACAGTATCAATACGTTTAAGAGTACTCACACATAGCTTCTGTACAAAATTTTTATCAACTCTTTTAATTAATATTTGATACGTGTCATTGATTGATCCAAGTTTTTGGCTTGCCAGCCTCGTGCATACACTAGTGATTTAAGATATGCCTAAAAGTCTTCAACAACATGAATTTCGGGAACATTCGCAGGGTTATAAAATTTTTCGACAAAATCAATGTTTTTTTGCCGCAAATGTTCCAAAACTATTTTTGCATAATGTGAGCTCGCCTGATCCGGCCAAAAGACGTATTTACCTTGCGCATAATTACTACGAATATAAGGTATGAATGTACGATTTGCTGCAATAGAATTTACAAGCAGCCATACAAACGGACATGGTTCCTGTATTGTGTAACAAATTCTCAAGCGATTTCAGGCAACCCTGTGTCAAAATTGTGGCTTTATGACCAGAGCCAGCCTTACATAATGATGAAAGACCATTGTCAAAACAATATAAAATACTGTACAATGTCCGTTTGCTAATGCCTTTGGCGACAAAATGACTAACAGTGAATAATTTCCCACGATTATTATTTTTTGCACTGAACTTGTACAAGCGGTTCCGAAGAGTATCTTGTTTGGAGGTCATGCAGAATGCAGAGCCCAAACGTGAAACACAAAAAGACACAACTACTCGGCGCAAAATTGAATGAGCTTTCAAAAGCTGTAAAGCTTTTTGCCCAAAAGTGTATACTTACTTAGCAGGATCATTGTGAACTCAGTGCAGATTTCTAGTGGACACCCGTTATCAGACTTTCTCTAAGCAACGCAAAAAGTCACAGTATATTGTGCGGTCTCTGGAAAAGTGTAACCATCTTTAAATGATTTTCAATGCTTCACATAAGAGTATATAAACATAATCTAAAATGCTTACTTTTTTGTAAATTGCTTACAACTTGCAACGCTGGCTTGCTTCGCACCATGATTGATGGAAAACTAAGTGCAATTGTATTTAAAGGTGTTTTATCTTGTTATCATAAGCATTATAGCAAGCGAACCTGGCATCAATTGATTAGTGCACGCAATCGTTGCAGGCATGCAGGCGTACCTACTGTTTCACGTAAGCTTACACGTTTCCTACCGCTTAAAACCAACAATTTCTTTGATTGTCTTGAATGCATCGATGTTTGCTATTTCATTCAAATGGCTTGCAAAGTCTCTCCTATAGTCTAATTCATTCCAAATGGACCTTTTTCGCTCCATTTTTTGGTAAAGTCTTATTACTGCAATAAATTTTTACTGCACGAATGGCATCTTCAATTGTGCTCTCATGACAGCTGTTTGCATAAATCTCTTCTCATTGATGTTTAATGGGATCTAGTATACAATTTACCCCCCCCAGCGTTTTTTAGCCGATCTATATGAGTCACAGTAACCAAACTTTACAAGGAGATAGTTATAAGCCTAAAACTTACTTTAAACTTACTGCTTTAGAAAAAAATTGAAAAAAAATTTACTTTACTTTACTTTAAAATTACCTTGAACTTACTTTTTTAAACTTACTTTTTTTAATGCAGGATGTTGATTGAGTTACAAAAATCTGCCTTGTTTGAAACCCACCGAATCGTTTACAATTTTTAAATGCTGTTGGTACGTTGTAAACGGTGAGTGTAAAGCAGTGAATTTACACCGTAAGTTAATCAATCTTGCCAGATTAGTACAATTGGCTTATAGCTATCTCCTTGTAAAGTTTGTTTACTGTAGCTTAAATGGATCGGCTTAAAAAACGCCGGGGGTAAATTGTATACTAGATCCGTTTAATATGCCTTGCCTAACATGTGGCGCATCTCTAACACACTGCCACAACAACTCAACCCGTAAAATATTCTGCTACATTAATAAGCCGTTAAGCGAAAATAGGCCGTCTGGAATGGAATAGACTATAGTTCACTTCATCTAATTTCCCATAGCTACTGCATAGCTAACTTGCTGCTTTTTCAATCATTTTTTGGTTCAATAGTTCATTTCAATCTTCCGGCCGCAAAACATATATACTTCGATTTTTTGCGTTGCTTACAGAGAAGTCTGATTCTTAGCAGATTTTGCGACTTTAAGCATAAACATAGGTAGCTTTTTCCTAGTCCCTTCCTTTGACATCCTTTATAATTCACAATCCCAAGTATATTCGTCTTTTTCGTTCCATCGGAGCATTTTTCCTTGCTAGTTTAAATCTAACCCGGAAAAGGCGACTGAGAGTATGCAAATATTCTAACAGGATTTTCATCTGTTCTTATTTTTATTATTAGAAATATGTCCAAGAAACCCGACGCTTTTGCTAAAACTGATTGACACGGATTTCAGCATCAAAACAAAAAGTTATCTATTCGTTCCAAAAATCCAATTAAAATGGCATTAATATAGAAAAAAGGTATAATCGACGGCTCAAACTTATTTCGTGCGAAAAAAATAGAAATGCCGCGATTTTACATGAATAGAAAATTCAAAGAAATTTACCCGAATCCGATTTCAACATTCTGCAGCTTAAGTCAAACTTAAATCCGTACATAGTAAACAAAGACAGAATAATTAATTTTTAAGCCGAATACTTAGACATCTGCCTTGTGTGTAAGCCTTTAAGCCCTGACATTGGCTTAAGCTTGATTGCATTCATGTAAGCAAAGTCGGGTTCAAGTCTGCATACTGAGACCGGGTCCAGAAGTATTAGTCTCATAGTTATTGATCCGGCCATTTGAATCATTCATACGTACCTTCATTTTTTTTAAACAAGTATTCTTCCACCATAATCGAAATTTTTTCTAGGTTTCTGAAAATCTAGTAATCGTGCACAATGAAGCGTCGTCTTTCGGTTCAGACTAATCAGCCGAATGCTTTTTATGCTTTGAGCCTAATAATCGTTAGTTTACTTGCACGCACTGTAAACATCAAGATCCATATGCACATCAATTATTCGAAACTAAAATTAGCTTCATCTTACGTAAGCTTCAACTGTTCTCAGACTCATTGCGATGTGAACTCATTAAAGACTTAGATTTTTGGTGTGGGTATACCCAGACATGCACGTGAGGGGTTTGGAGGTCTAGACCCCATAGTGGAAGAATGGGAACTTTTATTGAGAAAATGAGGAAAAATCAAGGCCAAAAATGGATGAAAATTGAAAATTTTCTTCAAACGTGCTTTAAATAAATCGGAAACTATGTAATAACATAGTTTTAAAGCTATCCTGCCTTTCAATATAACTTTTTACACACATTGATGGAAGTAAAAATGATCGCAGTCGTTCGCTGACGATTCATCAAATAAGGACCGATCAACATAAATAAATGAATATCATAATAAATATAAATATCAGTAATAAACAGCACAAAAACCATATAAATTCAAAGTTTATGCTTCAGTCCAATTTTGTAAAAAAGTTTTGATTTTCAACTATTTCTATATTCATTTTGATTTACTCTCCACAAGACGTATTTCTTTTCTCCTTTCGGTGATATAGACTAGATGTGCATCTTACAGGGGTTAAGGATAACCCCAAAAGGTAAAATAGGAGGAAGGGCAAAGTTAAGGCAGACAATAAATGACTGACTGCAATTTTATGCAAAAAATTTTTTAAATGATCAAAAAAGCGTGTAGTGAGATAGTTTTTAGTGTTATTTTATTATTTTTGCCAACTTTAGGGCAATTCTTCTGAATATATTAAGCTCTCCGGCTAACCCACAAGAACGGGTCCGCTATGCATCTATGATCTAGACTCCAACCACCCATGTGAGCGTCTGATTCATCAAGACCCTTGTCTTAACAGCACTAAACACTTTTTAGAATTTCTGAAAAATCGAATTAAATTATGAATAACTTTTAAAAACACTGCGAAAAAAGGGTATACGAACGCAAACGGACGTGGGAGGGTCTGGGGGCAATCCGGTGAAGCTTCCTCTAAAACAATCGATAGATCTCAGAATTGAATTTGCGGCGCTATTTTTCTCAATTTGGCCCCATCATTTGGTCGCTGACCATGTACGATTACGACCATAGGTGGGCGGCACCAAAATTCTGGGGCTGCAATATTTCTCAAAGCTAAAAAATGGTCTCAAAAATAGTGGCATGGCAAATAAACACAATTTTCCAACGGTTCACATCGAGCACTATCCATTGGCATCAAAAAATTGCGAAAAAAACAAAAGAAATTTTTAAAAATTAAATTATGGGGGTATTTTGGTTTCTGGGGGAGGAGGGGGTATTCGGCCTTCTAGGGGTTGCATACTCCCCCGAACCCCCTACGCCTACGTGTGATTACGACATTTGAGTGAAAGATTGGGCGAATGACATTTGAGTGAACGACAATTGTTTGAATATGAAAATTGGGCGAATGCGACAAGTGGGTGAGAGACGATTGGGCTACCGACTGAAAGTCGCCTGCTGTGTGTTTCCTCATTTGGATACACCTTCATACACCTACATAGTTAAGCAAGTTGCTGAAAAAACAGGCTATAAGAAAAATGCAACGGCGATGAAATTCATCAGAAGGTCATTTCAGGTAACAAACAAAGAAATCGAATTTCCCGTATTGCGGTAATTATATGCTGCGTCAATTACTTGCTCGATTGTATTTAATACACCCTTCTTTCATCTAATTATTGTATCCACACAACTGTCCTTCATGCAATTGTCCTTCGCCCTATTTTTGTGATCCCGTTTATAAAACAATTTAGCTTTCATCTTCTGCTATTTCTGAAAGTTTTCCCTTTGATCCTAAGAATTTAGGATATATGTGAAGCCGATTATTGCTAATGTACCTAATAGATTATCGTATGTTTCGTTATTGCAGGATTTACTATACTATTCTGAAATGTACTTCATAAGCTACATTTCTATCAATGCGATTTAAATTTAAACATAAAGTTTAAGTCGATGTTCAGATAATTTCGTAATATATTTATTATTTTCTGGATTTCAAATAAATTATTTTCCGACTGCCTCGTCCAACCTACGTATCAGTCACAACTGAAAAATCCATACAATAGCGAAGCGAATGTGCGACTACCTTTACTGGATTTGATTATATGTATTCAAATTGTCAAGAGCCATTTTACCTTATTTTTATATATTTTTTACTTTTTAATTTTTTAAGAAACTTAAAATTAACCGTCCCTATGTGAGTTCGAATAAATCAATATTAAATTGCAGTTAAGCATTGTGTACTAAAGCCGGAGGGAGCAAGGGCTGAAAAGGAAGAAATATATCTAAGCCGATCACATGATTGTGCTGAAACTGATACAAAATGAATATCTTTATATGAAATTACAAAAAAGAAAATAATTGTATTGAATATTCTGATTTTTGACATTGAGTGAACCGTGCTCTCTTCGCATTCAAAACAGTTCACAGACGATACTATCCATAAGTGATCCTCGTATAAAGTAGATAATGCAAATTACGTTACTAAAAAGATAAGATTAGCAAATCTTTTGAATAAGTCTAAAAATAAGTTAAATAAACGCATAGAGAAAATGTTTTAGGAAAACGATGAATTAAGCTGGTGAAATGGAAAGGAAACGTCAGTGTAAAATAGCTGTTTAAGACATATGGCTTACTTCAATCGTCTCCAGATAAAGTAATAGTAAATATTACGTAAATGTCGCTCCATCCTATCTTTCTTTGATCCTGCCATTTTCGATCAGATTTTTCAACAAAAATAGAAACTTTGTGTGGAGAAATTGGAGAATTTTTCGCCCAATATTACAAGGTGAAATTTGGTCATCTCAGATAAAATTTATAAGACGAATGATCGTTAATCGAGCAGCGATCAATCTGCCTTTTACTATAACTACGAAAATTGAATTAACGCCAAAATTCACTAAGCTGTATTTTTTTGCCAAAAAAAGAAAAAATACGAGAATTCTAAATGCTTCACGTAATTCGATCACGTATGTTTGCAATGCATATAGTTCGCGATGCTTCAAATCTTAAAAGCTCGCATAATTGCTACATAATCGTAATTAAGCAATTTTAGCTTACTTGGAAGGCCACAGCTGCGCTAATCGTTCGAAAGCCACGAACCGCTTTTCAAAGAATTTCCGTGGTTCTACTCTTGGCCCATCACTTTTGCTCTGATTACTGCGATTCGATGATACGATTATCGAGCCATTTTTCGACGCACTTTCGTCAATGAACGTCAATGATGAAAATGAGCACTTTTTAGTTTCGTTTCTCAACCATTCTTGCCTGTCACTTTTAATTTTTGTTTTCAAATCAGGAGCACTTCCGCCTAACGATAAGCATATGTTGCTATCGGTTACGTTCGGCCGATCTTGCAAAATATTCTCTTCGCTTCGGGAACCGCGGCGACGATTTCCTACTTGACGCTTTATGTTTACTAAAATAATTAACAAATTCAAATGCATTGCAATGAAATTCGCATATAATCAACAGAGTAGGTTAGGAACTAAATTTATAATTGAAAGTCATCAATACGACAAAAAAAGAAGATATTTCAGAGAAAAAATGGAGAAAGGATTTGAAAAAAAATTAAAATAATAAATGAGTAGTAAAAAAAAATTGAAGAAAAATTTACAAAATGAAAAAAATTACGCCAAAATAAAACTAAGTAAATGGTTTCCAACTGCGGGAAAAATCTGAGAAACTGGTAGAAAAAACTAAAAGTCGCCGTCTGGAGAGCAAACTTTCTGGTGTTAACTTCTTTCGATGGCTGAACGAAAGTAAAAAAACGAAAAACTCAGTGTGATTAATAATCATCTCTGCTGAACAAAAGAAAAGCAAGCAATGCCAATCCAATCTAAATTCCCCTGAGCGACTGAGTCCTATCAACTTTTAATAGTTCTAGCGAGAAATTGATAAATTGATTTAATTTGCCGAATTTTCGGACAAAGTCGAATCTCAATATCATTTGCTAAAAGAATTGCGCTCAATCTGTAATCATTTCAATTGAATGTAATATATGTGAAATCGGAAAATTCGAAGCTCCTCGTGACGGACCTATAACAAAGTCTATCCTTGAATAACTACTTACAGTTGCTTACGGTTTGATGCCCTTTTATACATATCTTTTGAGGCATGGGCGGATTTAAGGGGGAAGGGGTGGGGCGGGAGGGCAGCCGTTTTTAAAAGAATTTCAACAGCAAAAACAGCTATTCCAGCATAGTTTTCTTCGATTTTCAAGCATAAATTTTCGACGTTTCGCGTCAAATGCTACAAATACAGAAAATCGTGCAGTTATAGTCTGTTTCACATAACTTCGTGCATAAATTCTAAGAATTTTCATCGATAGTAAGCCGGGGTCACGATAATTATATATTAGATCAATGCTATAATCGCAATCTGTCAGCTTATTGTCGGAGGTGGTTTAAAAATTTATGACCGAAGTTGTGTAAAACAGACTATAATCAAGCGTCTAAACGTACTTCTGTCTCATGAATTTTCCGGTGCTTCGCGCCAAATTTTCGCTAAATTCAAAAGAAATTTTATGATTTTCTCGTACAACATTGTCGAAAATTTTTAATTCTTCAAAAAATGTTTCGTCAAAAGTGATTTTAAATAAAAGCAGATAACGCAAAACGTCGAAAAAACTATATTTCGCACATAAGAAGCAAATTATTAGACCCATTTTTGGCTGTTTTTGGAAAAGTTGAAATTGCCGCCCCACCCCTTAGAAAAATCCGAGATCCGCCACTATACTGAGGCAATTTCCACCATAATTGCGACGCCTGATCGGCTGGATAGTTTAGTGGACTAGCCGGAGTACTTTATCAGACTAGTCTTGAAAATGGGAACTAAAATGCACTTAAACCCGAGAGTTCGAGTCACGGTTAAGAGTGTCTTTTCGCTATGCTGGTTGATTTCAAGCATATTCAGCAAAAGCATGAATTATCGCCTGTTTCTAGACTGAATTTGTTTTTGTTTTTACCAACAATAAATTTTTCCTTTTGCCCCCCGAGTTTCAAAACCTCAAATTATTAATGGCATGTCTGATGTTCGCTAGTCCCTAGGACTAGCTTTTATTCATAATATTTTTATTCATTAATTATAAAAATATTTCTCATTTAATATTGTTTTATTTGTGTATTATTATTTATTGTTTATTATACTGTTATTTATCATACCTTCATACATTCCGTTTAGATTATTAGAACAAATTTAGCAATATGCTTTTACTCGATTTCAGAGATTTGAATCGAAACTCAGAAAAGTACGCATCAGTAATCAGAAATCTAAGAAGTTTTTCCGAAAATATCTTTGCGCAAATGCTCAATTTTGAGTCTTATAAGCGAAATTTCGCATAGTTGAGGCGATTGAATTTTATATCGATCAATCTCGCATGCTTTTTACTCGAGCATGAACAAAATCAAACCTTGTGCAAAGTGTCCTCTCGCTTGAAATTTCGTTCCTTCTATACTCAGATCCGATTGTCTGAGCACTTTTACGAATTTATCCTCGGCCAAACTGCGTAATTCCGGCGACAAATTTCGATTTTTCTTCGCAAATTTTTTCAAATGCGCGTGTCCGTAGTGCAGCGGCATATTGAGCTCGATTCAAAGATTTTCCATCAAAAAATTGAATATCAGATTCGATAGTAAAATATCACGATAACATGAGGTGATATAAACTATAATAAGTTTTATTACTTACAAGTTTTATAAGTTATATAAGCTATTATATAAGCTAAAAGTTATAAGTTCGCTAATTCTGAGAAGATAAATACATCAATAGAATACAAAGACACGAAAGCCAGCCGGACTAGCATTAATTTATCCGAGGGTGGATTAAAAATACCAAATTCCGATGCAATAATTGAAATGCATGTGCTGCATCTGCCCGGTCGGATAATACAATAATCACGTTAAGAACAATAATGAAGCTCGCAAAAGCATTATTTTCACTCCGCTTTGTGTTTTCCGTCCCTCAGCGCCAATCTCCCCAACGTCAAGCCTTGTCAAGATTCGCTTCATATCTTTTTTATACGATGCTTCCTAATGCTACTGGTAGGTTTTTATGATTTCCTAAAAGCTTAATTTAAGCTACGGAGAGTTAATTGCGTCAGATGAGTTTGAATGCTTTGGTGAAACGAGCTCATGGGTAGATGTTTGTTGTGAAGAAAATCAGAGAAGAAGCATGACTAACTTTCTAGAATTGATAATTTCTTCTTTACGTCTCGAGCGAAATTTTGATGCCACTGTGATGTCGAGTTCTTAATTTGACTTTCTGAAAATCTTACTAACTGCAGTGAATAACTTGCTTAAATAGCAAATACTTATCTCGGAATCATATTTAATGTCAAGAAAACCCACAAATTATCATTTTCGAACTGCAATGCGAAGCATTGGATTCTTAAAATTCACGGATCGGATCATACATGTACAGCATGGGAATTCTGGGGGTTCGGGCACAGAACAAGTTTTAAGGAAATGCCTTTTTTGGGCTAAAAACCGGAGGGTACACGCCAAAAACACTGTTCTTGATGTTTCAGGCAATGCTCATTCTTTCTAAAATATAAAAACGTAAATAAATTTACAAAACAATTCGAAAAAATAGAGTAAATTGAACAAAACACACTCAAAAAATGTGTATATGGCGCAAAGCGCCGAAAATTTGAGATTTTTGAGTCGAAAAATGAGCTAAAAACGCTTAGAAGGGCACGCTTTTTGCAACTTTTACTAACTTTTACGAAAAATCGACAATTCTGGGGGGAGGGTCGCAGCCGTTTTGCGGGGGCTCAGTTGCCATTCTGGGGGGGAGGGGTCAAATCCCCCAAGATTACGTCTGGATCAGATACTGAGGTTCTGATCTGACGTGCAGAGTTGCCGACTAAAGGTCAGTCGGTAGTGAAAAGGGTTCCAACTACAGTAGCACAGCACGACCGATCTGCGGGGTAGTCAAAATTTGAGCTTTTTCGGCCAAACTGATCTCAAAACTGGTCTAAGGCACTAAAATAGCGTTAAGGATACGTTATTATTCAGTTCAAGGTCAATTCATAGGCACTTTTAAATTAAATTTTTATTTTTCATCCATTTTTTCATCCCTCATTTCGCCTCATTTTCATGAAAGAATTTTCCATTTTTCTATTCTGAGGGTCGAGACTGCCAAACCCCTCTCTCCCATACGTGCATGTCTGGTTTCGACCAGACATGCACGAGAAGCTATTCGTGGATCTAGACTTCCGTAAAAATAACAAAAGGCAAAACTTTGTGGAGAAGTAGGGCAAAATAATGCCGAAAAAAGAAAAAAGAATACTTTCCCGTAAAAGTGCTTGAAATCTACTTAAAATTTACAATTGTATACTGGTTCTATGCTACTTTGACGTCTATACAAATTTTTATGGCCATTTCAGCCTCAAAAAGATGTTTGATTGACTCACGTAATCGGCCACGCTGGACATGTTTCCGATTGTCCGTCCTACTATCATCGATATTTTGAAAACCTATAGTGAGTTCATCAAAACAAGATGACGCAATTAAAGCAGATGATTTGTGGTTAATATGTGTCATCTGAATAAACAATTCTAGAGTTATTTTCATGTACTTTTGTATAAATTTTCCTTTTTCCTAGCAATCTTTCTAATCTAGTCCTTGGCAGTACAGCGATCGAGAAATTTTCATCATTTTAAAAATTAGGTATGAAACATGTGTTCATTTGTATCTCAAAGAAAACTTATTCGTATGAACGAGAATAAATAAGAAGTCCGTGTTCTTAAATGTTTGTCATATGAACTCAGACCTTTGCAGTGATTTATGGAATATAGTATCGCAAGAAGTAAAAGGCAAAAATTTTGTTTAAGATAGAGGGAAACTAGAGCCGGAAACGGATAATAGCAATAAATGTGCTTAATCGTATCAAATTATAAGAAATTATACTTCTCGAAGAAAAATGACTTTTCTACGGCATCATAGGCCAAATAATCTAGGGTAAATACGTTTTTTTATCGTCAGCAGGTGGCCCTCATAGAACGGCATGGGCGTATCAAAGGCGGCGTGGACCGGCCGCACCCTCTGCCCTTCGATTGGCCCAAAATAGTCGGCGCGGCGCTTTGCGCCGGATAATACCTCTTAATGACATTGATTCATTTTCTTGGCGGCCTGGAAGCCATATTTTTGCTCATAGAATAGGTTTTAACACTATTTCAAGAGCAGAAATAGGTTTTACAGCTCATATTTCTTCTATTTTCAAACATAACTCGCAAAAATTTTCAGCATTTCACGTTAAATGTGACAAATACTGGAAATTAAGTAGTAATTCAAGCTTCTAAAGGTTCTTCCGCTTGAATTTCACAAATTTTCCAGCGCTTCGCACCAGATTTTCGCTAAAATCAAAGAAATTTAATGATTTTTTCGAGCGAAATCATCGTAAATTTCGAAATTTCTCGGAAAAATGTTGTGCCGAAATTGATGTTCAAATAAAAGTAAACAACAAAAACTCTGAAAAAACGCTATTTCGCACGTGAAGGGCAATTTTTGACCTATTTCCGACTGTTTTTGGAAAAGATGGATACCGCCCTCTTAGGAAAATTCTAGATCCGCCACTGTAGACCGGTCGATGATACAAGCATCTTTTCATACGAGTTCAGATCTGCATTGATGAAAATAGTGTTAGACGGCTTATTATGTATTTATAGAAGTAGCCACTGTAAATGCAAAAAAAGTTAAAAATGTTCAGTAGGTACGTCATTCTGCAAAACGAGTTTTAACTCTTATTTTTTAAATTTTTTTACTATAATGTTCTTGTTGCTTATCATTTTAACGCAGTAGCTTTAATCAGTTGACCACACTAGGCATAGTCTGATTTATTGCATTACAGTATTATTGTATTAATTTGTATTGTATTACCACCAGGAAGTCAACTGACATATGCGGATGTTCTTGTTGTTACCTGAGTCATTAAGTAATGATTT
This sequence comes from Mermis nigrescens, assembly GCA_036768485.1. Lineage (NCBI taxonomy): Eukaryota > Metazoa > Nematoda > Enoplea > Mermithida > Mermithidae > Mermis > Mermis nigrescens. The sequence continues at coordinate 13,701,960 of JAVLUZ010000142.1, read as the reverse complement.
AGTGAAAAACTGATAAAATTGAATTTACATGCTTGATTAGTCATTGACTGACTAGCAATGTACAGATCTATAAAACAAAGCGTACAAATGTCTTTGTTAGCTTGCCAAATGTTTGATATAAACAAAACGTAATATCCCGGTGGATATAAATTTTAATAAAAACATCGTAATTACACATGGTTCGGTGAATGTTAAAGCTGAATCAAGTCTAGACATAGAAGTTTCTTATAAAAAATGAGAGAAAATTCTAATTTGTTTTCCTTCGTAAACATCATACGGGAAGCATGATAAAATGTTTGACTTAGCGATCATCTTTGCAACAAGGTACACTTTTTTATTATTGTCTAATGAGAGGCAGAAAGGAAAAGTGAATGTCTTCTGTTTATCATATTGCACACAGTATGGCTTGTCTGGAGCTGGAGGCGTAAACTTGAAATTTTTAGTTTTATATGACTCAAATTATCATCAAATTCGATTTTCCTAAAGTTGCACAACAATTCTTATTTAATTCCACGACTTATTGCCTATTTTCCCACAAAATTTTTCATTTTGGGTTTTTTGGTTTTTAATTCTAATTCTAACGTTTATATATATTTATGACCACAAGCAACGGGAGCTTAGGTGATCTGGACTAAATATGCACTTTAAGGGGTTCGGAGTTTCCTAGACTCTAAGGAGTTGAAAATAAAACATTATTGAAAAAATATGATAATATTTCGATCAAAAATTTTTGAAATTTAAAGAATTCTGCAAAAATTTGTTTCGATGACCAGGAACTATAAATTAAAGCATTTTCTCGCTGTTAGGTCATTTTACCTCGAAATGGACCTGCGGCTGACCCTTAGACTGGCCGTGCTGTTTGCCTTGACCAAAGGTGTGCCATAGGGGTTTAATTATTCTGACCCATTCCAGAAGAAAAATAGAAAAATAAGGCAAATTAAGGCGGAAAATGGACAGAAAAGCAAAACTTTTCCCTGTAAAATTGCTTAAAAGCAACTATAAAATTTGAAGTGCGTAAGTTTTAAGCTGTTGTAAAATTTAGTTAATTTTTAAAGCTATTATAGCTCGATAAATTTCAATAAATAAAGTTCCCTTAGACCAGTCAAGCTGCGCCCTTGTGGTCTGAACGCGCAGAATGCAAACACGACAAACTTTCTGAGAAAAAAGACAAAACCAGAATTACAAATTGATGAAAATTCGTTTTATCTGCAAAAATTTTTTAATTTGACCAGAAACTATGATTCAAGACAGGTTAATGCTATTTTAGTATTCACGCAACCAGTAGCGAATTCGATATATTTTGATTGAGGGGTGTGACTTTATATTTTCATAACAGCGTCGAAAATAGTTCGAAAAATTCCTCCGTATGCATAAGGCAGCGGTTTTTTGCCGTGATTTGTCGGGCAGAATCATTCCTGATCCAAAAAATTTAATTAAATTTTTGAGAGTTTTGTATGAAGAAAACGCATAAATAGTCTGAAATTCGCCGACAAATAAGTGTTCTTGTTAATGCAAAGCGTCGAGAAAAGCGCAAAACGCTGCTAAAGCACAGACTTCTAAACCTTACGTGCCCAGCTTAAATAAAAGGCAACTGAATAATATAACGCGAAGCGTTAAAACTTTTGGAATTTTCGCTAAAAGAATTAGATAAAACTGCTGAAATTATTATACCTTTACCTAAGAAATCATTATAAGAAGCACAATCTTTGTTTTGTACGAACACTACTTCTCTTACGAAAAAATAAGGTTTTAAAGCGCCAACAAAGTCAGTAAACGACATTGATGAATACTACTAAGGCGCGAAGCGCCGGACAAATTTATAAAATCAGGATAAAAATTGCTAAAATCATTAAAAAATACAAATACATCTGTTATTGCGTCGACTATTTTTTCGCGATAGGAGCGGCAGCCCCCCTGAATCCGTCATTGATTTCGCTCAACTATTTTTTGACGAAAATAGGCGGGCCCGTACAAGTACAGCGAGCGAATTCTGGGTTGAGGGTCAGGCCCAAAAACTTTTTACAAGTGCCTTTTTGGGCTAAAAACCGATTGGTCCATATCAAAAACGCTCTTTTTGACGTTTCGGGCAATGCTCCTTCTTTCTAGAACATAAGAACGTAAACAAATTATAGAAAAATTTTAATAAATCGAGTAAATTGAACAGAATAAATTCAAGAAATTTGCATATGGCGCGAAGCGCCGAAAAATTGAGATTCTGAGCCAAAAATGATCTAAAAACGCTTAAAAAGGCACACTTTTTACAACGCTTACCAACTTTTACAAAAAAATCGACAATTTTGGGGAGGGTCGCAGTCATGTCGCCATTCTGAGGGGTATCAAAACCTCCTCCCAAAACCCCCACCCCCTTCTCCCCAAGAAGCCGTATGGGCGGATCCCTGCCCCTATATCCGAGCGCGGATATAGAGGGGCGAGGAGCGGCCGCCCATTGTCATCAAATAAATATTTGTTGGGCGCAATAAAGAATAGGTGTGCATTTTTTGATGATTTTAGCTATTTTTGCATGATTTTTCAAAATTTTATGGTGTTTCGCGCCGGGTAGTAGTACTCATCAATGACATTTACTGAGTTTCTTAGCGCTCTAAAAACCTCATATTTTCAGATTAAAAGAGTACTTTATACAATATGTACAGGACAAGGATTTCTTACAATGACTTTTCGAGTATTTTTTTTGACGCTTTTATCCGATTTTGCACTAATTTTGCGCTTTTAGTAAAAATTTTTCGAAAATTTTCAACTTTTTTTCGGATTACAAATGATTCTGTCTACTAAAAGGCGGCAAAAAACAGCTAATTAAAGCATAATGTACTGATTTGTCGGACAATTATTGGACACTATTGGGAAGACTTGGGGTTCCGCCCCTGTCAGAAAATCCTAGGCCCGCCATTGCCTAAATCTGCCTTTGAACTACTTTTTTATGTCGTTTCAATTAATGAAGCTTTTCGGCTGACCCCACCCCTCAAGGACCAACCTTACTCTGCACCTGACTCAGCTGAACATATAATCATCAGAATTATTATGCAGCTGAGTTGGATTAACAAACATAAAGTACGATTTCATAATGAGAGATTTGTTTATTATTTACTGCATAAAAACAAGCTTAAGTTTCATCAGCATGTATCAGTAACGTTTCTAGTTTTGCTATTTTGATATGAATAATCCTAGAGTTCCATTTCTTTTTTGTTACAAACGTTAATTTCTTGATGTAAGTAATGTACACACCCTCGAGTGCAATGATGAAGGATGCTTGCTAAGTGCATGCACTAGATACAAAATTATGACGTATTACGATCGCAATCTGACGTCATTATACCACGAATCAGTCACGGTACCCACATTTATCGGCTCTCTGCCCTTCCGCCCCAAATTAGCATAATCAGGCGGGCCTAGGATTCTCGTCTTCACGATCGGGATTATTGGATGAAATCAATTTTAGGTCACATTGTGCTAAAATTATGCGCTAGCATTTAAATGACCGTTAAACTTCGGGCCCCCGGATTATTGGATTAATCGATTTTGTTGCATTGCGCTAAATTATGTACGCTACACGAAAGCCAAGCTTTCTAGCCCCCCGGATCGGATCAACGGATAAACCGCGCTAAAATTATGTACGTACACGTTTAAAGACCACTAAGCTTCCTGGCCCATGAATTATCGGATTCTACGATCACAGTGTGCTAAAATTATGTACATATATCTTAAATGACCGCTAAATTTTTGGCCCCGGATTATCAGATAAACTAATTTTGTTACATTGTGCTAAAAATTATGTACATACACCGCTAAGCATTATAGCAACCGAACCGAGATTTGCAATGCGCTAAAATTATGTACATACACAGCTAAGCTTTCTAGCCCCCGGATCGAGATTTGCATTGCACTAAAATTATGTACATACAAGTTTATTGACCACTAAGCTTTATGATTCCGGATCAGGATTATCAGATAATTCAATTTTGTTGCATCGTGCTAAAATTATGTACGCGTGATGCTTGACAATTATCTGCGCAACTGAATTAGGATGAAAATTAAAATTATTGGCATGTAAATCTAAACCCCCAAGAATCGTTAGACTCCCAGAACGTGCGAAAAATGCTCATAAGGTCAAAAAGCACAAATAACACAAATTTAAATTACAATGAATAGAAATGCATTAAATAACGCCTGATTTAGCAAGAAAATTAGAGTCCGCGAATTTAATTATTTAATCACTGTGTAGGATAACGCTAAATATGCGCGCATGTAATATCTAAATATATAAATTTTTAGTCTATTGAATTAAATATATATATTGGTTCATTGCTCTACGTACATAAAATAAGTAAAAATCAGCGAATAATAACAACATTTTTCGCGGGGGTAATAAAAAAACTAATAACCTTCATCGCCTCACTAAATATCAAATTTAAGATTCACTACCCACTACTTATTAAGCAACACCGATCATTTTTTAAAAGCCTCGCCGGATGTTGTAGGGACTTCAGAATCGCTAGAATCAAAACTTTGCGCGTCTTCAAGCAATTTGGGATCGTCAAACGTACCACTAGTCGCAATACTTTCGAAGATATTTTCGACTGGATCGCGTATCGTTAAGATATCGTCAGGACAGTCTAGTGGCCCGACTAAAATTTGCATTTTTCGAAAAATCTTTAAAACAATAAAATTCAACGCGCATATTTGATTATTGGTTTTAGGAAAAAATGTATCAAATTTACGTGCAAATACGTGTATATTTTCGAAGCATAATAGTTGTATTTAGTTTTTATAATATTTAGTATATATTATTTAAAAAAATATAAATTAGCGTTATAAAACATTCATTTAATCAATAAATATATACCTTAATAATCATTACCTTCAATGCAAAAAAATGTTAAAAATTTTACTACCAAAACACAAAAATTATAAAACAAGTGTTTTTCGAAGCTAAAAAGTTTTCATACCTCCCAGTTTTTCGATGGCCTCCACGATTTCACTTGTGGCGCTGCCACTCATAAAATTGTTCCGGCTTTAGCACAATTTCACGTCCTTTGTCCGAGTTTTTCAGGCATAAAATTTTTTTATCGAGTGTTCCTGTTTCGACCGAGGCTATCAGACCGTACGTGAGGTCAATAGGGTCAAAGCCGAAAATTAAATAATAGGGCGTTCGAAATTAACGGCGAAGCATCCACCAAATTCTGGTACTGCCGACTCATTAGATTGACCCCTTGATTCGTTGGGTATAAGGTCAATCTCGTGCCGTACTTCTTGCATATTCTGAAGCTAATATTCGCGAAGTCGTTCCAAGTAGACTCTAAGCAGTAAACGTTATCCCCAAGTGTAAAATCGTAGCTATTCTGAGGCGCTTCAATTCATTTTCCGAATAATGCCAGAAAAAAGCGCCAACTGAATTAATAATGCAAAATGGAAGTTATAGCTGAATAACATTGACTTTTTTTCTGTTACTCAAAAAAAACTTAAACAACGGAGCTAGGGTCATAGTTTTTAATGCACACTTCATAGAATAAGATAGATAAGAAGATAGAAGAAACTGACGTAATTGCGAAAAAATTTTAAGTGGTACATGATTACTTTTAAACTTGCCAGGATCAAGAAAATGTAATTTTTGTCAAAAAAAAGTTTAATAGGTCACGCAAAAACCTAAAAAACGGAGCTAGGGTTATGGAATGCGCTACATAAAATAAGATAGATAATAAGATCGAAAGAAGCTGACATAATTGCGAAAAAGTTAAAGTGTTCATTAGTTTCTTCAAAAGCATTGATGCTTCAGGCAGTTTTCAAATTTCATAAACAAGGTCATGTTGACTCAAAATCTGGTAACCGTTGTAATTAACAGCCTAAACGTTGACGCTATTTAAGCTGTTTCATTGTCTCTTTATTTAGCTTAGATACAGAAATAATGTATCAATGCCTGCATGCGTCGCCACTATAGCAGAAATTTAAATAAATGCGCGGTAGCTATATTTGCAGAAAAAATGATGAATTAAAAATTGCATGCATTTATACGAGCGATAAAATGCAGCTCTAAATCAATACGAGCTATATCTAGTCTAGTACTGCATTTTTCTCGAAGGATTATCAAGGCCCGTTAAGAAAACAGTATTTTCTTTATTACAGTCCCAATCATATGGCTAAGCGTTTTTAACAACGAAATTTGAGGAAGACGAATTTTTACTAATAACTTGTCATTGGAAGATGTAGTATGCTTCTTCAGCGGGGGCCATCAATATAATAAAAATAAACAAAGAAATACGAATTAAGGCAATTAATACAAAGAAATTGTGAACGTCATGCTTGTAAAGTAGTAAATAGGGCATAATTTTTATTCAAAATAGTACCATTCACTAATTCATCAAGAGGCGCGTAAGCACACAAGGCGTGATCATCTTCAGGGTTCTGCTTAGGCGCAGAAAATACAAAAAAATAACTGCCACGCTGTGTACCGCCCAGCTACCGAGTGTGTAGTGAGCAGTGCACTGTGCAACACAGTGCAGTTTAATAATCGCACATTGTGGCACATCAGTGGTCTCCCCAAGAAGCCGTATGGGCGGATCCCTGCCCTATATCCGAGCGCGGATATAGAGGGAGCGAGGATCGGCCTCCATTGTCATCAAGTAAATATTTGTTGGGCGCAATAAAAAGACGAGGTGTACATTTTTGATGATTTTGACATTTTTGCGTTTTTCAAAATTTTATGGTGTTTCGCGCCGGTGACGAACTCATTAGTGACATTTACTGAGTTTCTTAGCGCTCTAAAAACCTCATATTTTCAGATTAAAGTACTTTTATACAATATGTACAGGACCAGGATTTCTTACAACAAGCTTTTCGAGCGTATGACGCTTTTATCCAGATTTCGCACTAATTTTGCGCTTTTAGTAAAAAATTTTTTGAAAATTTTCGCTTTTTTTCGGATTACAAATGATTGTCTGTTAAAATGGCTAAAAACAGCTAATTAAAGCATAATGTACTGATTTGTCGGACAATTATTGGACACTATTAGGAAGACTTGGGCTTCCGCCCCTGTCGAAAAATCTGGGCCCGCCTTTGCCTGAATCTGCCTTTGAACTACTTTTTTATGTCGTTTCAATTAATGAAGCTTTTCGGCTGACCCCACCCCTCAGAGCCAACCTTACTCTGCACCTAACTCAGCTGAACATATAATCATCAGAATTTTTATGCAGCTGCGTTGGATCACTAAAACGTAAAAGTACGATTTGATAATGAGAGATTTGTTTTTATTATTATTTGCATAAAAACAAGCTTAAGTTTCATCAGCATGTATCAGTAACGTTTCTAGTTGCTATTTTGATATGAATAATCCTAGAGTTCCATTTCTTTTTGTTACAAACGTTAATTTCTTGATGTGTTTTGTACTTGCAAAAAAACAAAATGGTTTAATGTATACGTATTTGAAAATAACATGTACAATGAAGCTAATTGACCTCGTTGCGAAAAAAATGAAGTGTGCAAAACTCATCAGCTTGATTTTTATGGTCCGTTTGACTTCTTCTTCAGGACTATATTTTCAGTCTGTGCTTTGCTTCAAATTTAATAGCACAAAGACAGACCGAAAGTTATTTTATCCCATTCAACTTAGTGCTACTGTCAGAATGTTTTTTTCGTGGACGCTAATCGTGGGTGATAAACTAATTGCAGAAGTCATGGTTTTTTAAACAATCATAATTTATTTAGAACAAACCAAAATCAGCTGTTAGCATTGAGCTTTCAGGAATAAAGCATATCACAGAATATAATTCGGCCGATTTTTCCTTGAATTTCTTATGCAATTGTGTTTTGAGCAGACGTGTAAGTCGAGGTTACGATTTTCTATCGATTCAGATGAAAAAGAAAAGCTCCTTGGTAAAAACGACAGCGAAATTCGGACCAAAAAATGTCTGCATAAATTTTTTTATACAAAAGTGCTAAATTATTCACGTGATAAACTAAGGAAATGTTTTCATCATAACGCATCAATACATGCTGTGGCCACTATAGTCTAAAATCATAAATTGGAGCTCATTATTCCCGGCTAACCCCCTAGGCCTGCCGTTCTGTTCAGCTTGTACACACGCTTTGACTAACAGGGACGGATTTAGGGGGGCGAAGGAGGCGGCCGCCTCCCCCATTAGCCCAAAATACTGCGCAAAATTAAGGATTTTTGAGCGATTTTTAGCGATTTTTGGCTTAAAACGGCAAATTTTTCGGCCTCAAGTCAGGCTTCCGCCCCCCCCCCTCAGGAGTACCGCCCCCTTAGGAAAATCCTGGATCCGCTACTGTTGACTAATACATTTGTTTGAGAGAAATACGCTCTAATCTTAGCCTGAAACTGTTGGGTTTATTCAAAAATTTATTACCTTTTCCCTCATTATTATTTTTGTTAATACTCGTACTATTGTAAATATTTATGACTAATAATTTTATAGCGATCGTTTGCAAGATTATTCGGAAAATTCGCATCAATCTAAATAGACTAGCTACAGTCTTTTAATTCAAATTTAAGTCTTTCAACCAACTGAATGTTTAGGAATTTTTATACGACGTTGCAAAATTGTACGAATCGGCAAGACGATAAGTTCAAAATTTTAACAGCTTTTTATAATTCATGGACCTTGTCTAGACATGTGCAACATAAAAAAATTAGAATCTCGATCAAAAAAAATCTCTAAGTGACTTTTTTGCCTTAAGCACACGTCAAAAATGGTATTTTCTTGCCTCTAATGATATTCTATCTTCCCAATGTTCAAATAAAAAGAATTTTCGGAAAAAATCAATACAATCAAAATGATGTATTGTCTGAAAAGTCACTTGTCGCAACGCAAGACGCTGGACAAATATTATTTCAAAGCTAAAAAATCGCACTAGATGCATCAAACATCGTATTTTTCTGCCTTTTTCATAAAGCTGAAAATTCTACTTGGAATTCATTAACATTCTATGGAGCCAGCAATCATCTGCGAGAAAGCGACTAATGCCGCTTAGAAGCTACATGAATGTGATCTCAGAATCAGAAAAGCCCCGCAGACCCTTTAATTCTGTTTTTCAGTAATATTTTTTTATTTTTTGCGATTTCTTGAATAAAGATTAACGGAGAAAATAAAAATTATCGTTTATTAGGCCTTAGCATTAATTTTTGAACCCTTTTTAACCTTTCAAAATTTTTTCATTCCCACAGACCCCCAGAATTTGGGCATCGCCTATTCACGGTCAAAGTTTTTATTAAACACGCAAGAACACGCTCGACGACACAGTTGGAGTCATCTTTACATGTGCTTCATTGCTTCTTTTGCATTTCATATTCATCAGATTGTTTACTGAGCTCGGTAATAAGCCTTGGCTTTTTAACAATATGCGGCGCATTTAATTTATTATTTCAGGTCCCGTAGACGAGGTTAAACGTTTTGAACATTTTACAGCCCACTCAATTGGGATTCCAGAATGAAAAGCTTTTAATTATTTCGAATCCCAAACCACTTCGGTCGCGTCGTACAGATTTCTAATCACGTTTTGCCTCTGGAAGCTTTTTCTTGGCTTATGCACGAAAAAATCTACACGTCATTAATCTTGTAAATAGTGGTATGAAAAGGCCACGGTTTGCGGAGTAATTTAATTAAACGTTCATTTTGCGTCGAGTCCACCGCAAGCGACATAATTTTCGCGTTTCTTATTTCCTTGTTTTAGGTAAAAGAGGTGCCACAAAAGCAAAAAATTTTATGAAGTATCAAGTGCTAAAGCGCAGTGAATGACGTGAGCATTATCACCTAAACGCTATTAGTAGCTCTTACATACTCGTGTGCACAGTATAGCCGATCTTGAGGGTCAACTGGTCTGAGGAGAGATGAAAAATACGGCTATTTTTTGCCAAAATGATCTCAAAAACTGTTATTAGCGCTCAAATAATGCTAAAAGTACGTTATTATCACAGAGTCTGGTCGATTTAAATTACTTTTGAAGAAATTTTCCAATTTTCGTCCATTTTTGGCCTTCATATCGCCTCATTTTCCCCCAAAAATTTCCCTTTTTTCCATTCTGGAGGGGTCTAGACCATATATGAGCGTGCGGGGGATCTGTGAGGGGGTGGAGTTTACAACTCAGCAGAATTCCATGCAGATTACTGTAGACCCCGCAGAATTCTATTTTTAGTAATATTTTTGGCGATTTCACCTAACCAGACTGCCCCTGAATTTTCAATTTTCTTGCTGACCATGTATGGCCTAGTCCCCAAACCCCCCCGTGCATGCCTGTTCGTGTGTACATACAAGTAATGCCGAAGGCGAAAATTCTAATGACTAAGCTGAAATTCTGGATCAGTACCAAGCGATAAAAAAATTCGTTTTTCTTAAAAGTAGTCTTTCAAGTCTAAAATTTTGGGAAGAGGGAACAGATGTTCAAGTTCGTTGACACGACATTCTTAAGCACAGTAAAATTCAAGAATAGTGTAACATTGTTTAGAGTGAAATGTTTATCTTTTTTAACACTGATGCAGACGTCGAAAATATCTCGGAAAGGTTTGAATCGCTTAAGTAACATTCAAAAACCATTTTTAGCAAGCTTAAGTATGGTCCCAATTTTTTAATTATCTATTGACCAAATGTTTCCGGCCAGTCATTAGTAGCACTAAAACGACGCTGCTAATTTCTCTACACGCATATTACATACCGCATCTAATAACATTTTTTCCACCGAGAATCGAGAAGATTGTTATCAGAGATGGTTTCCCAAATTAGCCATTGTTCACCCGCTCCCAAATTCGACACGTTTTTCGGGATAACATTGATATCATTCGAACAAATCGAGCGTAAATCTTGAAGGTTTTACGCAATATAAAAGAAACGAAAAAGTCGCATGCTCCAAAAGAAGCTTTGTCCATAAATCACTCATGCGTGTACAGAGAATATACCTTTAGTTCTACTTTTCCTGCGGTAAACATAATCATTATGTCGTTTCGTTCGTTGTGTTGTGATTAGTAACAAAGAGCTGGAAAATAATACCACGTTCGTCGTCGATTTGATAGACTTGCACAAAAGAAATCTATTTCCTCATGCAAATTTAGCATCTTTTTTCCGCATCGCAATCAATCCTCAAATCGACTGAATAAAATATGTGCACAGAACGTTTAAGCTACGGATTTACCGTATCCAAACATATTGAGGCGCACAAAAATCTCCTTGTTGTGTTTTTTGTAAGCTATAAAAACGGTCTTTTACAGTACACCTGCGAAGTACCGAATTTAAAGGCTTTTGTGTACAAGCTTAGCTTTCATAGCTAATAATCGTCGGGGCTTATATACATTTCAATTAATAATTAAATATAGCTAGTCGGTCGTCGAAATCAAATATTCAATTTGGGGCGAGTTACGTAAATACACACTCGTATTACAGTATTTATACGAGAGATAATGACAATAATGACAAGGTATATATCTAATTAGTAGATTTAATCCAATCTCTTGAATAAACTAGGTTCCTACCTTGAATTATCGGAACAAGTAGTCGTTAGAAGCGCAAATAGGAATTTGTTAAAATTAATGTCTTATGAGGGAGAGGGGTAATGTTTCATAGCTAGAAGGAACCATACTAAAATACAAGTATTTTATGTATATTTCCAATGCGATCGCAGGTGAAAAAATGATGGCATTATTAGGGAAGGAAAGGCAAATTGCTATGTACCCAATCAAGCAACGTTAATTGCTTAGGAAGAGGATTGTATTTTTTCTGTTCTTTATAGCAAAATTAAAAATTGCCAGTTTTTTTCAATTAAAAACGCATACGTTAATTATGCCCTGTTTTTAATACCATATTTTTCATGAATTTTTAAATGATATTATATTATTTCATTTTTATTACTATCCGCACATAACATTAGAATTTTTGATTTGAAAAATTCGCATTACTGCTTACCGAAAATCAACTTGATTGCAGGCAATTTCTGGTCACGAATCAGTCGTTAATTTACCGACTTTACACTCTAGGGGGTTTCAGATCGAATGAGATTATCATAGTTAAAAAAGTTGAATTGTTTTGCAACGCAACGATTGAATATAATAATAATGCTTAACGAATCTTGATTCGCAATGAGGAAGAATTACAAAATCTTTAAGAAATCAATTAAACGTACGTATTAGGTATTAAATTATGGGCCCATTCAGCAAAACTCTTTGATCCTGTTTACTTTATGTTCAGGCTTCATATTTTTATAGGAACCCCTGAACTTTATATACCGTTTAATGAGAAATAACGTTATTGATCACAGACGCCAAATTTGAGTATACGAACATAGCGCTTTTTGATATACAAGCACATTGTAAAAAATATCGTTCAGTAAAATCTGGGGCATAATTAGATCAGTAGACAAAAATTGAATCCATCATAAGAGTATTATTTAGAGGGAGTTACTTCCTAAAAATGTTCATAGTAAGAGCGCCTAAGCCACGAAATTTTAAAATACACCATCTTCACAATCTTGGACCAGTGTTTTTAAAACTTTACTCAAAAAGATAAAACTGTTTACTCACATAAACACAGCTTGACATTAAAAAAGGTAAAGATGACAGCCAATCGATTAGTTTTAGACATTGGCAGATGATTTTCTAATTCTTAAGTTCTGGAAGTCAGTTCAATAGAATCCAACACTTATGGATAAAGAGCGGCAGTAAAACTTGAAAAAAATTTCGTATTCAAATTGTGGGACAAGGCTGAGTAAGTTTGGGATTTGAAGTAGAGCGAATTTCGAAGTGGGATTCCACCCAGTCAATCTCCTAAGTTTGTATCTTTGTGAACAGAGACGCGAGGCAATTCACTCTATAATGTAAGACCTGCGGCTTTAGTCAAGTTTAGAGGTTCTTTATCTTGCGTTTCTTCGCCATTTAACGATTTAGGCGCATATTTCTGCTCAAACTTAGTAAAATTATGCGCCAGTGGCTGTGAATCGGTCGTCGAAACAGTAAAATCATGATGTGAATCATTGTGGCGCCTGAGGTCCACTTTGCGCTGAAACGACTTGCAGCATATATCGCAGGAGAATGGCTTGAAACCGGTGTGTTTTCGAGTATGCGTTATCAAATTTGACGACTGGCTGAAAGCCTTGCCACAAATTTCGCACTTATGAGGTTTTTCGCCTATAAAACAGATAATTTAACCAAATGGAAATTCAGACTAAAATGCTTATGAAGATTTAATAAAAAATGGAAATTAATTAACATGAAAATTTGACATTTATTAAAGTCTATTAAATTTATTAAATTTATTACACATTTATTAAATTGAATACTTATGAACATTTATTATAACACTCGAAAACGCTAACTTTGCCTACTTCGTCAAACATTACTCTTGCGATAATTACGTGCGGTTAGTTTTTCATAATTTTTCAGCAAAATCGTGATACTTATATTTTTATTCAATAAATTAGGATTGTTTATCAATTTAAAATTTCGATTTTGTCATTGTCAAACATTCTCCGTGCGTCTTGCATATTTCCGCTTTCCATTCATATTCATCCCCAAGTTATCTTGCAAGCACTGCGCATGTTGATGTTATGTTCTTTCTTTCTGGGAATTACAAGTTTTCGACAAATATCGAATGCGAATGCTGATTTTTAAATTAATATTCGATTTGAAAGTAGATTCATCATATAGCTAACATCAGGAAAGCCTGCTGTACTGTGAGAAAAATTATGATTGCATTTCGAGCGCGACAAATGCTACGATTATCACCATTCTCGAAAACAATCTTCTTACAACAAAAACTGTATGACCACAAATATTAATCTCACAATTAGACAAGCTTCAAATTGTTCAGCAAAATTGAAGTTCAGTGCAAAAGAACGATTTCTAATTTTGTTTATCATAATTCTAATAATTTTCGCCACATGTGAATTTATTTATCATCTTTTCATTAAATTAATGGGGCGTTTTTTCCATATTTCTTAAATGCTTCTTTCCATTTTAGTAATTAATTGTGTCTAAATTTTCTAAGCCGTCTCGAAAAAACATAAATTTATCCTTGCTCTTCGCTCTTGCCTCAACCACTCAACCAGTGACCTTAGATTTATTACCCCTACTTTAATTTTACAAGCATATTTCTGACGATTTATACGCTAAGCGTATCTTAAGCTCAATTCCCCATTTTCTCATTGACAGCAAATGCTCCACTTCAATCGAATGGCTGATTTTATTCAAATTAAATCCCCGAATATAAACTTACATTATGCATCACACATATCGCCCCAGGCTATAATGTACATATGTAATTCTGAAAACGTCAGTGTCACCGATTCGGCCAAAACTTATCGGTTCTTGTATTTTGACATATTGGAGAATCTTGATTTACAGAACCGTAATGAAAATCCCTGCTACAGTAAGCCCTTGCTTTCTAATAATCATCACAATTCGCTTAATATTGTAATATCTTCCATAAAATTTGTATTTATTCGTGTGCGTCTAAACAATTATAGTAAAATTTGGGTTGTGTACACGCAGGCACAGTGGGCGAAAATCAAGCATGGCGCTTTCTTGATTAAAAATTAATGGCATTGCCTGCCAGACTCACACCGACGAACGATTACAAAAGCACGAAGCTTTACGTGCTCGTTTGATCGTCATGCATGCTCAGGTTTTAAAAGCAGCTACCGACCTACATAATATAAAATCGGAATCTACTGTATATTTTTATGAGCTAACAATGCATGCTTAATCGGTAAATTCTAAATAATGTCCTACGTGTCGTGAGTCTTGTAACAGATTGAATTGGAGCTTTTCTACGCAAATATGCTTTAATTATACTAGGGAGCTTATGCTTGTAGCCTGTTTTGTTACACGGAATCAAAAGTGAGCTTAACGGAGCGTTAAAAATGTGTTGATTTTTTCGTACAAGGGCATTTCATTCATACAGCTGTGCATGGTACTGTGCTTAAGTCGCTACATTTCGTAAGCTTGACGCCGAAAGCCAGTCACGTAATTCATACATTCATATGTTTGTTATGCGCAAGTGTAAGCAGAGCGGACGGAAATCATTAGGAAATGAGGATAAATCAAACAAAAAGCAATAAGGGCCCTCCAAATCTGTCAATCGCGGATTCGCGTTTAATAATGCGCGAAAAATCTCGGACTGGCCTTAGAAAAGCAGCACTTACAGTATGCAACGAAATTATTTTCTGAAAAATTAACGAATCGTGA
Organism: Mermis nigrescens; assembly: GCA_036768485.1. NCBI lineage: Eukaryota > Metazoa > Nematoda > Enoplea > Mermithida > Mermithidae > Mermis > Mermis nigrescens. The sequence continues at coordinate 13,686,767 of JAVLUZ010000142.1, read as the reverse complement.
TTGCTTGTCCGATGCAAAAACCTCAATTTCTGATAAGATTACGGTGATCAATAAAGTCGATTTCCCAAAAAAATAAATGGTATTCGAATAAAATGTACGCATACTCGTACATTGCCAATAAGTTCAGAAGTATGAGAAGAAACAATCAGCATAAGTTTAAATTTAAAAAATTGACAAACTGATCACCTGTATGAATATAGGTATGCTTCTTCATATCTGACTTCTGATGAAACCGTTTGTCGCAGTGAGGACATCCGTACGGTCTTGTGTCTTAATTATGAATATAAGTCAAGATAAACAACACTTCACAGCCGTTTTCAGGCTTCCTTAGATCTTTATGAGGCAAAAATAAAAGCGAATAACATATCGAATTACATAAAGTAAATTCATGAAACAATGAAAGTTACGAGTATATACATAGTTTTTCTCACTAATAATTATGTCACTTGTTTTCTAAGATCGCTTTCAACGAAGAATTTTACAAAAACAATAAAGTGATTCAACATTTCATTCCAGTGACAAAGAAAAATGTAGGAGTAAGAAAATCTTGTGATAATGGAGAAACGTATAGTCACGAGCAGGGCCGTATTCAAGGGGGCGGCCGTTCCCCCTCCCCCTTGGCCGGAAAAAAATTTTTGAAAGGTAAGATAATGCACCGAAAAATAGAAAAATTGCATGTCTTTGTCGCAAAATCTTCAATTTTTCGGCGCTTCGCACTGGATGTGAAGTATTTATCATAATTTTAGCCTAAGCGCGAAAAAATGACATGTTTTTATAGCCTTTTAAGTAAGATAAAATTTTTCAAAAAAGCTAAAATTTTATTATCTCAATAAATAAAGCATGTTGAGAAACGTCGAGAAATGTGGTTTTTGCGAGATACCCAGACAAATTTCCCGAGATATAGACCACGAGCATAGGTGGGCTGCAACAAAATTCTGGGAAGGGTGTAAGATTCTTCAAAGGTCAAAAAATGGCCTTAAAAATGGTGGTGTGGTATGGTGAAAGACACTATTTTTAGCGTTTCTCATCGAGCACGATCCAGTGGTTTCAAAAAATTGCGTAAAAACGAAAAAACATTTCAAAAATCAAATTCTGGGGTGGGTGTTTTGATTTATGGGGGGTGCATACCCCCAAACCCCCACGCTCACATAAGGTCATAAGCATAAGCACTTCATGTACGTTTATTACTGCACGTAATAATAACAGAAAGTCATCTATATGAAAAAATAATAAAATAAATTTAAAAAAAATAATAATAATAATAAAATAAATTTAAAAAAAATAAATAAATAAATAAATAAATAAATAAATAAAATAAAAAATAAATAAATAAATAAAAGGTAAATAAATTAGGCATGCTGTTAGTATAAAAGAAACAAAAAGACGCGAGAAATAGTATATACACAAGTATATAAAAAGCACACAAAATTATATTATGAGAAATTACGGGTTTTACGAGGTGCAAGAGTTCAAGTGAAACGAGAGAAGTAAGCAGGAGTTATACAGAATAAATACACAAAAAAAACGTGAAAAATATAAACAGGCGAGGTCATCAGAGAGGAACTAGGTTGCTACAGTTTCGTGCCTTTAAGTACAACAGTTTTAAGCAAGAATAAATTAATTAATACATACAAATATTCAAATGTTAGAATAGCACAAAAAGCACCTAAATCCAATGCTTTTAAGCAATTTCGAGGACTTTTAAGTTACATTTGACTTTTGTTGACCTATCAGTCGTGATTTTTGCATGTCTCCTCTGAAAAATTTATCCCACCCCCAACGCTTGTCTTGCACGAAGTCGCATCACGAAATTTTTAGCACTGTCTATTCCGATGCTAATAAAAACACACTTCGTTTACACTAATGGGAATTTGATTAGAATTAATAGGAGTGCGAGTGTACAACTGAATAGCTGCGAAACTTTCCAGTAAAATAAGAAAACAACTAAAGCAACAAAACGGAAGGTGTGACTTGAAATAATTAGCAACAAAATTTCAACTCATACTCTTCGTGTATCAGGGACTTATATAATTTTATCACAATTCTAATTCAATTCTGTAGTTTCATTTTAGTTTTATCAGCAATGCTTTTCGAGATACAAATGAAATACATCAAGAGAATAATTCAATCTTAATAATGGCGATAAGAAAGGACTGATATTATCAATCACTACTGTGCTGTAATTACAGAGACAAGACGGAAAGTAATGTTATTAATAAGAATAACAAACAAATATTTAATATTTAATAATGTCATTATTAATGCACTAATATTACCATTATCATTGTCATTATTATTACTATATAGAGTACTGTTTTTATTTTATTATACTATCATTATCATTATTTCTATTTTGTTAGATTATTGTTGTTATTATTAGCAACATTATTTTTTCTTGTTGTTTTTATCTTGATTACTGAGCAACTGACAACTTATTACCTGAATGAATCATCATATGCGTAGACAGGGTTGAAGAACGTTTGAACGTTTTACCACATTGCTTGCAATCGAAAGCCTTATCCGACGCATGAATGGTTTTGTGGTGGTCAAGGCTAACCGAGTGGCCGAAAGTTTTGTTACATTTCTCGCACGCATACGGCCGTCGGCCAGAGTGTGATCGACGAACATGGACCTGAAACATTTTTAGCTTGAAAATTGGTCTGAGAGAATCGAAATAAAATTAGCAGCAAAATTTTTAATCAACGATATAAAGCATAAAACCTAAATCAAAAAATCGATTAATTAAAGAAAATTCAAAATGAATTCAAATTAAAAGTAAATGAAATCAATAAGAGAATTAAAATTGAATCAAAAACGAAGATAAGGCGAAGACTGTATTACAATGCAAGAAACCAAATTGCATGCGACCAAGGATGTGGGGAGTTTATTGAACAGGCATGAACAACCCATACCGGTGAATAAAGGTCACAAAGGCTCTGCTGTAATCTAAAGCTCCGTAAAAAATCAGCATGCGATTTGGAGATACAATATACAATACAGATACATTGTGTTGGTCCCCAGTTTTCAAAATAGGCCCCTGAATTAGTGAGGTGGCGTGTGATACCCAAATAATAATCTAAAATAATAATAAAACAATAATTACTCCGTTCAACCATGAATTTGGAGTGTGAAATTGCAATAAAGAATCTTTTTATTCTTTCTCTGTTTTACATTCACTCACTTGCGTTAGATTAATTTCTAATAAGTATTGCTTCAAGCGTGTTAAAAAATATTGCGCTACTGTTAAATCTAGCAAATTCTATCCTGCTTATAAAGCTAATGTCGTGAATGAAGTATCGGAATGTCCAAATTCACTTCTGCGCAGCGTTGAAAGGGTACCTGACTATCATAGTTTTGAAAATTCTTGCGACTAAAAAAAAACTTGAAAGTTTCAAATTTTTCAGCGCTTCGCGCTATATACAAATTTTTAGACGAGATATAATATTTCGTTCAATTTACTCAATTTTTTCACGTTTTTATGTACTAGCAAAAACATGCATCGTTAAAAACGTAAAAACAGTATTTTTGACGTAAAGTCATCGTTTTTAGCTACAAAAGGCATTTAAAAAATTTTTTGGGTTTGGCCTCCCCCTAGAATTCCCATGCCGTGCATTTATATAAACTACGAGGGGCGTTCAATAAGTTTGGGGTAATTTTGCAATAACCTTTTTTCTGTCTGTGCTATCATCATACGGTTTGTTGCATAGCATTCCCCTACATGTGCTGTGCAATCTTGCACTCACAATTTCTTTCTTCATGAGTTTCCATGTCCTAGAAAATTTTTTTACACTTACCCAATTTTTTTAAAATTTGAAGAAATATTTGCCTTCTCATATCTCAGGCACTGATTGACGTTTGACTTTCAAATTTTGGTAGAGAAAAGGAAGTTAATGGATGTTGATAATGCAATGTCAATAAACTCGCCTTAATCCGTTTTATTTTTCTAGCGATACGCTGTTTCTTTGAACAGAGGTTATTTCAAAATTTTACTCATAATTGCAAAAAATTAATTCAACCAGAAGCAAGAGTCATCCCAAAAAATCCTTATGGCGTTGGATGAAAATATATGAATTACTGACTTCATTCATTGAAAATCAAAAATATGACAATTAATTGTTTTTGTGGTTTTTCGATCACTTTTAAATGTTGGGTAGAGTTAAAAAAATTTTTAGGAGAGGAAGTACAAAGAAAGAAATGGTGAGTGCAAGAATGGTCAGTACATGTAGGGGAATGCTCAATAAAAGACTTCATGAAGACATCACATTCAGAAAAATAGTTATTGCAAAACTACCACAAACTTATTGAACTCCCCTCGTACTATAAAGGAAAATCTTAAAAGCGAAACTCAGTTCAATTACTTCCAGGCCATGTGGTGTCCCGAAAATTTTACCACACTTCACGCAGGAGTATAAATCGCCGCACGGCAAAGCCCATGGATGCCTATAAGCCGTTCCAGTCATGGATAGCGACGATTCCGTAGCGCCAGCGTCGGACGACGTCGTCGCCAATTGACTATCGACATCGTCGTCGCTCTCGACCGTCGACATTTTGTTCTCAAAAACGTCAGCTTGTCGCCTACGCCTTATTTTTGCACCGGCCAGCCTGCTACTCTTCGATGACTCCAGGTCGCTTAGGTACGACGACTCAGGTTCATTCCTTTCCGGAACCTGGCCCGATCCGTAATGGCACGCAACGATATCACGTCGATGATAAGGGATTAAATCGATATACGGTTTGGGAGTGGTCATTATATGCTGACCGAAACCGTTGATGGGGCTATTGTCGCCCATGGCAACCAAACTGGTACAGGAGGCCAACGGGAGCATGGGCCAAGTCGACAAATTGTACGGCGTTGGATTGAAAAAACCGACGTGAAAGCGAAACTGATCAGGCGATAAACCGGCCATGGTAGGCGTTAAAGTGTTTGCAGGCCAAATGGACGACGGACGGACTTGGGCGACAAGACGCCCGTCGGCCAGAAAGTTTGGAATGACTAAGTCGTTCCTCTTTTCGCATTTTATACCTAAATCATGTAGTAAATTTGATAGGATTTGCTGTGTTTCCAAAGCTTACAATTCGCACTCGATAATTATGCATACCTAAAAAGCCTGGTTTATTTATGTATGTGCATTAATGTATTTTGAGTGTTTGACCTGCTAACTTAAGCTGAACAAGATTAAGCAACAATTCAATCCGTTTTAGATCAATTTAAGTATGAACTTAAGAATTCTTATCGATTATGATCGGCCAGAAGATGGTTCGATTCGCACTTACCGTGAACTTTCACTTAATTTTGGTTCCAAATTTTCTAAAGTTATCCCAAAACATATTTGAAGCAAAATACAGCAGCGACAGACTTAAAATCTAAAGCGAAGAAAGAAATGTTTCCTAAGATAGATGATTAATGATTTTTCCAAGACCGGATCAAGCATTGAGAAGCCTTGTGTCTCGCGAATGATTTTTAATTGCGCATAAATTATTAATTCTCAAAAATATTTTTCTTGAAACGATTTGTACGAAAACGCATTTGTTAATTTAACACTAGCTTTCACTCATTCACTTTTTAATATGCTTAGGTACCTTAATAAAATTCACCTTGTGTTTAGCTTTATCGAGTGTAATTGCTAAACGCAAATATAAAAACTCGTCTTAAAAACGCAAATTACCCTCTTCTTCACCCAGTGAATAAAGTAGGCTTAGTCAGGTGTACGGCATTGCCAGTCTGCTAGAGTCAGGGGTCAACCATACAGCTACTAAGATCTGAAATAAGCTTAAAACTACCATAATTGGCATAATCGATTTCAAACGCTCCAGCAGAAAAACTATGACTTTTGGCCTTAATTTTGCCTCATTTTCGTCAGAAAAAGTTGCCTTTTGTCAATGAGTTCTGATCCTACGGACCCTAAATGTCTGAACTAAACTTCACATGAGTACCTCTGATGCCGCGCTTTTCATCCAATATTCTTAACGGAACATTCGTTGGTAAAATATGATCTAATGGCGAAGACTCAGTCGAACGCTTTGCTTCATTGTCCGTTCTGAGTAAGCTCTCGACGCTATGAGCTAACTTAGGCATAATTATGCCGTGTAAATTCAGGAGTCTCCAGAACCGCAATGCGATTTTAATACTAGCGAGAGCGAAAATAAAAAAAGTTCAGCTGACGCCGGCGTTGTTAGTTTTAAATTATATCACTTTATCCATTCTCCTGCAATTAAAGTAACTAATAAAAACAATCCGAATTTCTCGTTAAATCGATAAATCGAATAAATTAATAATTCGCGGGAATAGCGTCGCGGAATCAAGTCCGCTTGCGATTGGTCAGCGAAAACGATCTGTTACTAAAACGGCCAATCAGTCTTAAGGCTTATCAGTAGACTATCAAAAAATGTTTGATTTTCATATAGAATATGAATAAAACCTTTTTGAATTTCTCGTTAAATCGACAAATTGATCATTCAAGAGAATAGCGTCGCGTAATCAAGTCAGCTCGCGATTGGTCAGCGAAAACGATCTATTGCTAAAAGCGACCTATCAGCGTTTGGTCTTATTAGTAGACTATCATAAAATGTTTGCTTTTCATAAGACATTCGCTCAAATAATGGCTCTTCCCCTCAATCTGGCTTTAGGCGAATAACAAGAAGACGTGAATCTCGAAAAATAAAAATACGGTCTACGCGCCCGTGACGCTGAAGCCGAAAAAAATCGAAATATGTTAATTAAACTAGCTACAGTAATCTATCTGAACTGGCGAAAGCCATTAGTCATTTGGATCGCCTGCACGTTCTTTTTGCGGAGCCAATGAATAGAAGCCGAGAGTGTAATTATTAATGAAGTGAACTCGATTTATTCGATATATTACTGGATGGAGCAAAGATTACGTAAAGATAGCCATTGCCGCACGTAAGCTGCGTAGTGGGCCATTAATGCTTTCCACAATATGAATCTAATCTATGATAATTTATAATCTGTGTACCAAAATAATATCGTCAACGTTAGAAGCACGGAGTTCTTGATTGATTTCGAGTTATAAAATTACACCTGCTAGTTTCCCAAAGATGATCGCTATGCTCACAATGTGCAGCTTACCTGTATCAGCTTTTTTATTACAGTAAGCTTAATAGATAATCTAGCGCGTAATCGTGCGGAATAGGCCGTAATAAACGTGCAGCACATATAAGTCTTATTATTCTCGGGCAACGGTCTCATTCCATATAGATATGCCGTCATTATCTACACACAATGTTGTTATATTTATTTGTATTCTTGTCACATAAAAATTAATTGAAAATCTCCGCTAATCTGGTATGGTCTATTCGGTTGGCGTTTTTCTCGCTTCTGTGATCAAAAAATGACCAAGATGATCATTTCGACTTGTCAGTGGCGGATCCAGGATTTTCTGACAGTGGGAGCGGAATCTTAAGTTTTCCTAAAAGGGTCAAAATTGTCCAAAAAATCCGACCATTATGCCTTCGGAAGTTTTCGACGAAAAAGGGCACAAAATTAGTGCGAAAATCGGCGTGAAGCACCAGAAAAATACTCCAGAAATCATTTTCTGAAGTAAAAAATCCTTCTTCTGCACATATACTACTCTTCTGGAAAAAAATAAAAGTTTTAAGACGCGCTAAGAAAGTCAGTGAACTTCATTAAAGTAATACCCGGCTCGTAGCGCCGGAAAAATTCGGAAACCTGTCATTAAAAATGGCTAAAATCATCAAAAAATAAGCATTATTCTCCATTACGTCCGAATATTCTTTGACGACTGGGCGGCCTCCTCACCCCCCTCGCCTCCTCTAAATCCGCGCTTGCAACTTAATAATGTCATAGGCGAATCCCGTGTTAGATACAATAATAATTAATCATAATCATAACATTTGGTACACGACAGATAGGTACGCGCTCGATTTATCTGCCATAGTTGCGAGAAACTTTTGGAAGACCTGCTTATCCTTCACGAGTTTTGCAAAAATCGCATTAGCGTAATTATTATTTAATCAGTCAACCAAACGAACCTGAATCATGACACCCAATCACATATCGCGGCTAATGAAACGCTGCGTAATTTATTTGACGAAGGCATCGACAAACAAAATATATTGTCGAATCACCTCTTGAGAATCTCAAAAAATTGACATGAGCACGTGAAAAACGGAGCAACGTGAGTGACAAAACTCAAACTTTTAAGGCCAGCAGATTCTTTGCGCAAAATTTCAATACTATGGGTGGATTCAATGAATTAATTGTATTCTAACAAAAATTGGAAAACATTCTAGAGAAAGCACTATTAGCGGATAGCTTCGAAGAAGCTTTTTTGGCGTTGAACGGCATTTTTGCTGATTTGTTTTTCAAATTCGAAATATTTAATAGTTCTGCAAACAATATAAAGCCAGTCAAAAAACGAATAAACCTAAAATTGTGCATATTAAGCATGAAGAGACTAATAAGATTTATATATTTACCTTCACAAATGAAATCACTAGATGCATTTTCTTGCCCATTTCTCGATATTTAAATCGGTTGGAAATCACTGATTAGATCTTCTTCAGTTCATTATTTTGACGACCGGTACGAGAATCAGCTTATTATTACTGGTTTTAGGGGTTACCTAAGAATAAGCCTGTAAATCTGGAATTCATAACTATAATATGACATTATTAGATGTAAAAATACGAGCAAATTTATACTATCCTACAACTTTAATGAAATTTCCAGCTAAACATATTCATTTAGGCGGGAACACTCTTTAATATTATTTTTGCAAGCTAAGTGTGCTTGAAGCTTATATACACACCTGTAAAATATTCTTGTTCGAGACTATCTTATAGAAAATTGAACTTAATTCTAACAACTTTTTCCTAATCACATCGCTCATAATTTATTTATCGTTTTTCCCGAAATATGCGATACTACCGAAAATGGACGCAAATTTATCTACTAATCCCCCGCGCATTTTCCTTTTTCTAGTAGCAATCATCGTAAGGTGTAACCAGCGCTTAAATCTCATTACAATATGCAAAATAAACGAAAAAGGACGCCTTCTATGTTATACATACATACATATGTAGCATTTCCTTGAAGCAGTCGAAAAAATGTGCGCTTTTGGTCCTACTGTAATTGGTCCTTGAGTGTGCGTGTTATGCATATTATGTATGTATATTACGCAAACAAGATTTTTAACAAGATTGATGAAAGTAATCGACCACTTGGGTCACATGAGATTAAGGTTTATTGTGATTTTAAATATGTTACACGAAAGTGTATATGTCCGATCCGGATATACGAGTAATGTCGGGTAATGGCTGAATTTGCATAAACCGCGTGCATATATCTCTGTGTGCTAATTATAAGCCGAATCCTGCGTTTTCTCTAACAACGTAAAGCTGTTAAACAGGTTGGTTAAATTTCGACACTGGATCTCACTCAGCAGCTCACATACGTATAAATATATAGAATACAGTATACTGCCTGTGGACAGGAATACTGTAGAGAGAGCCTAAGGCGATTTCGTACGTCCTTCGAGCAGTAGAATCCGAAATCATGCGAAAATCGCGAAGGGATTTTCACGAGACTAAAAAGCGGAAAGCGGGCAATTTTTAATGAGTTTCAAAGTTTTTTGAATAATAATAATGAGAACGATGTTGACGCGGCGCAACTCGATTCTTCTTCGAATAATTAAGCAGTTGGATTTGAGCTTATTTACATAAAATTGATGCGCACGGCGTGGCGCGGAAAACTCAATCAACGTTATTGATGCGCTTTTTCGGCGACGAATCAATCGCGAAAACAATTAATTTAGTCCACTGAGGATGATAATGCTGCATTAAAAGGATTCAGGACCGGGCAAAAAATCTGAATTTTATAATTTTTTAATGTCGAAGCAAAACATCGAAGAAAGCCCACAAATAGCCTTTTTTGTTAATTCATTCATTAACAGTGTGAAAACAAATATTTAGATTTATAGCAAAGTCCACAGCCGAGGGTTGCGGCCAGGCATGCACGTGGGAGGGGGGTTAGGGGTCTAGACCATAGGTGCACCGCGCGGCCGATCTGGAAGGTTAGGCGGTCTGGGAGTCTAGACCCCCAAAACCTTTCCCACCCACGTGCATTTCTGGTCCAGACCACCAGAATGGAAAAATGGAAACCTTTTTAGGGAGAATGAGGCACAACAAAGGTAAAAAATGGATGAAAATTCAAAAGTTTCTCCAAAAGTGCTTCAAATTGGTCAGAAATTAAGTAATAACGTAGTTTTAGCGCTATTTTAGTGCTTTTACCAGTTTTTTAGCTCATTTTTACCCATAGAGCTCAATTTTTTGACCCATATCAGACCGACTAAACCCCCGATCGGCCATACTGTTTATATATGGCTGCGACGCTCCGTCCGACGAGGCAAAACGTAGAAAAAAGAGCATAATTCACCTTTGCAGTTTATGGCTTTTAATTTTTTAAGAACGGTTCATGAACTATGAGAAGCTTGAGGTCAAGCCTTTTAATTACACCAGATTGATATTTCTGGCGCTATTTGATTTTTATAGTCCATACCATTGGTGTACAGCACCAAAATTCTGGGTGTGGGGAAGGGGTGCGAGATTTTTCAAAGGTCGAAAAATGGTCTCAAAAATGATGGTATGGCGAAAACCGTCAATTTTCCAACGTTTCTCATCGAGCACTATCTATTGGCATCAGGAAATCGTGAAAAATACAAAAACTTTCAAAAATTGAATTCTATGAGTGTATTTTGTTTGGAGGGTTATTCGGCTTTCTGAGGGCATACTCTCCCAAACCCCCAAGCCCACGTATGGTCCATACTGTAACAGTCTGGAACCACACTCTTCACCCCTGCCAAGTAAACCAACGGGCTCTGTTTGAGCGATAATTTTTCAAAGTTTTCAATTCGATAAATAAAATAAAAATAAAGTATTAAGAAATATCGTCTGCTTTGCTATATAAATTAATAGATGAAAATCTATGAGAATTGCTGCGTGGGTGCCTTGCGGTATTTGATACTCTTGCCGGAAGAGGCACAATGGGCTAAAAATTGAGCAAATTTTATATTTGAAATGACATTATTCAGTATTGTCGGACATTTTATCACTTTCTTGATAATTGTTTTATTCAGCATTTTATCTTTTATTCATTTTTTGCGTTTTATTCGTACTATTGATTATTTTTGACGCGTGTTTTGTTCTTAAATATTCCAAGATATTTCCAGTTTCCAAGTGATAACGATTTGCTGAGTAAACACGTTTCCGGAAACGGAAATAACATAAGTGAACCGCTGTCGCCTGAAGTAAATATTCGCTATATGAATACTTATATGAAAATTCTCAAAAAGATAAATACAATTTTTAAGCCTTTACTTGTATTCTCACAACATGTGAGTCAGAAATGTAAAATTTTTAAATTGTTCGGATAACCGGAATAATTGACGTTATTACTTAAGTATACGTACCTATTTGTAACTTAGACTTTATATCAAGATTCGATAATTAAGTGTTATGTGCGACCTTAACAAAATATGTATATTAGGAGAAAGGAGCGCATCAACAAGAAAGTTGATAAATGCAAAATGAAAAGACGTCGCGAATGTACATTTTGCGTACTCATACGATAGTTTAAAAATAAAGTGCAGGCAAAATATGTGCCTTCTATAATTATAAGGCACTAAATTTCATTAACTTTTAAAAATAAAACATTAGTTTTTAATATTCACAACCTAAGACAAACACATTAGATAAACATGAAACGGATTTTTTGATGTTTTCATCTCAAAAATTAGTCTGTCGTCAGAATTTTTCGGGCAAAAATCATAATGCAATAAAGCTATTTGCAGTTACTTTAATTTAATAAGGCTTCAATATAGATTTATCCGGCAATAACACTGACGTAGATGCAAAATACAACAAAGCGAAATTTTTTAGTTCAAAACAGTCTATCTTTTCGAATACGTCAGATTTATGCAATAATACTCAATTTTAAGCTAAAAAGTAAAGAACGTCGAAATCCTGCGAAAAGTTCAGGGCATTTTTTAAATATTTCTCTAAGCAACGCTAGTTTCGGTATCATAATACACAAGCAAAAATGGGAAAATGCATTATTATTTAGATTTATTGCGTTCTAATTGCTTCCAGCAATTTGTTACATTGTTCTTTTTGAACATGAATTACGACCACACATGGGCGTGGGGATCTAGGGTCCGTACCCCTAGAATGCGGCGGACCCCTCCGGAAAAAAATCGATAGACTCCTCCAGAATTAAATTTTTAGTGCTATTTTTAGCAATTTGCCCCTCCTAGAATTAGATTGCTGCCCGTGTATGATTATCACCGGGACACTATCTCATGAGTTGTTGCCGATTTCACACAAACGGAACACGAAACATCGTCTGAGTCTGTTAGCCAAAAACTGGTTGGGTTCCTAAAATTAGCCATTCATTTTCTCATTGCAGACGTACATATGCATATACTTTTATTTGCATGCGGGACTTTTGCAAATTCAAAGTACATATTGCGTTATCTGTATCACGTACTGAAATACATAAGCTCGGCGAATCGCAGGCGCAAAAGAAAGTTATTTTAAGTTTGGACTTTTGAACAAAAAATTAGAACAAAGTCAAAAAACTGGAAAAGATGAAATAGAAAGGGGTTTAAAAAGGATCGGAACGGTATAACGTGTTCGTCCAAATTTAGTCCTCTCATCGTGTTTTACTTCGTCAAACAATATTAGTTATTTTTGGAGATTTCGGTAGAAAATTTCTAGACAGATGACCATTGGCCGATTTCTTACTATAGGAACGATCATAGCGACTATGGTGGGCATATGCGACGGGCTAACTAACTGTTACAGGTGGGCCATATACAAGTTAAAAAATGATAATATAATTTTCCTGAATTCATCCAAATTCACATGCTTTCTTTTTAAATCCCTATCTTTAAAACTTTCTCAAATAGTTTCTTTTTCACGAGCATTATTTATGGTTTAGGTATGAAATTCGCCGGATTTGCACGTTATCGACGAAAAATTTGCTCACAGTAGATCAAAGCTTTTACGCGAAATACATTTTATCACAAGGTGTCTTAATACTTAGCTCCGAGCAAACAAGCGACTGGTCGTTAGTGGAGACCGCTCGCGTTTTAGAAACGGTATTGTCTCATTTAAGAGACGATTTGGTGACTGCTTTCAAACGGCATGGCTGGAAAGTGAGCTATATTTCTGACGCGGAGATGAGTAGAATAAAATGCACTAAAAAATATAAAAATATAAAATAAAACATTAATTAAAAAGAAATTTAAAATGAAATAAAATTTTTATTACTTTTGAAAAAATTCTGATTAAACTGATTAGGAAAAGTGACTTGTGTTAATATATGTAGACAAACGGATAAGCATTTGTCATGAATTTAACTAGGTACCGGACACAAGCCTTCACAAGGCACTGTAGCGCCGGACGTTTAGTTGCATAATTGTGATAACATGTCAAAGAGTCAGTGCTAAAAACACTGAAAAATAATATTTGAAGTGTTTTTGGACCAACGTCGAAGAACGATTTTAACGGACATAAGGAGAAAGTGTGTCAAAATAACTAGTACAACTGTACTTTTATCGACTTTTTATCCATAAATCGATGCTAATTATATTTCTATGTTTGTAGACTTAAATCCAGAAATAGCGTATATTTTGTTGTGATCATTTTCTTAAATAACTTTTTCATACGATTCTCCACGTGTTTTAGGAATAAAGACATTTGTGGGTTTCTGAGAGTATATAAAAAATGAATCTATTGAAAATTTTCTGAAGTCTTTCATGTCAGAACTACTTTAAAATAAAACAGAAGATTATTTAAGAAAATTAACATTAGCTCAGGAAATCATAAATAAAATTTTTGTAATCTGAGCAGTGCATGGGGTCGATACATAATGAACATTTCTTTTCGACGACTTTATTCGATCCTGACTAATCGTATAGGTACGACTTTGTCAGTCATTCAGCTATCTGTGAGAATCGTTTGATAAAAGTAAAATTTTTGAAATCTTCCGTTCAACAGATTTTGCAGTAGTATAGCGATATTTTTGCTTGGTAAACTTATTCTTAGCTGTGATCTTTCTAATTGAAGAAATTTTAGTCAACTACAATTTTGACTAGGTTCCAGTCATTTCTCAGCTTATTCGAATTGTAATTTTGTTTAAAATTTTTTTGTTTAACACTAATTGTCCGCTAAACTTAGGTTCATCCACACATGGGCATATGGATCTGGCTGGACCCCAGATTCCAAGAGACCCTCAAAATTCAAAGACCATCTATGATAAAATAAGAGGAACTTTCTGTCTTTTCGTAATTTTTCGATATTAGTGAATAGAGCTCGATGAGTAAATGCCCAAAAATGGTGATTTTTGTCACTATCGTCAATTTTGTGGCACTCCAATTAATAATTAAAATTTTTTGGATCCCGAGGATTTGGGTGTTACTCGCGTAAAGGTTCATCTTATGATTCGTTTCTATCTAATGAACCATAAATAGATAAAATTTCACTTAAAATTTTCATTTTTCACTTCCTAGTTTCTGATAAACTCAGCACATCCTTTTTTGATGTTTACAAAAAATTGGAAACTGACCTGTTTGACATGACCTACGATTTCAGAGAAGGAAAAAGCAAAATATAGTCGGAAACACACATGGGCGTGGGGAGAATTGGGGTATGCATCTCCCCAGAAGGCTGAATACCCCCAAACCGAATTACCCCATCCCCCAGAATTCAATTTTTAGAATTTTTTTTGGATTTTTTTTCAAAGATTTCTAATGCCAATTAATAGTGCTCAATCATAAACGTTGAAAAATGGAGTTTTTTCGCTATTCCACCATTTTAAGACCATTTTTGGACCTTTAAAAAATCTTGCATCCCCCTCACACCTTCCCCAGAATTTCAATGCTGTCCAACTATGATCGGAAAGGATAAGATTACTTAAGCCGTCATTTTTCGTTTCTGCAAACGGAGTCAAAGGTGAGTGCTCAAAATTTTTAGGATCCTCACATTTAATTTAAACTTGGACGAAGTGCAGAAATGCTAAAAGTTGGTAAAAAATGAAAATAACTTGCTGATTAAAATTGAAAAAGAGCTTGATTTTTCATTGAAAAATATGAGCTAAAATAAGAGTCGGAAAAGCAAGAATTTTGAAAAAATGTAGCACGTAATGAAGATAGGGTCGACCAGCGATTAATGAAAACCTTTTTATCCCAGTCATACAATGGGATCAACAACAACTCTGTGAATTCAGGCATTTAACGATTTTTCACTAAGTTTATAATCTTTCACTCTATTTCGCTACTGACTCTTATCAGTCTTTTTGAAAAGATTCTGGTCTACGGCGGATACGAAAATTTTTGTTCACTACCCGAAACCCGTAACCCGCAATGCGTGCCCAGTTCTCAAAAAGGAATGACAACAGGAAATGCGATAATTATTCCACAACTCGGGCAAGAGTGCCGCAGAAGTGGTTTCTCTACTTATTCCACATTACTGCATGAATTGGCGCATGCTATGAATGCGGCCATGAACACAATCGACGTCAACTTCCAGCATCAAATTGAAGTTAGTATGAATAATTGAGAGTTGTAGATTTCTGATTAATTCAGAAATTGACAATGTTCTGTTCTTCGGCTTAGCTTAGGCTTTTATTCAAGGTAATTCTTTCATCATGTGAATTGTTTAATTAAGCATTCTCCGTGACCGCTTAAAAATTTAATTGTTTTTCTGAGTAATCGTCACAAGAAAAATTTATGATCACACGCGGTCAAGGCCGAAATTAAGGATAAATAAGGTTCAGAAAATCAAAAAGGCTGAAAATTGATGGGTAGAAGCAAAGGAACACCATTTCGTGATGCACTCGCATCAGCCTCTATCCAAAAAGATAAAGATTGTGGAAAAAAAGAAATCGAAAACTGTATGCTATGTTTGGCCCATTCAGTGGGAGACCTGTCAAGTCCAGAGGTCAAATCTCTTTCGGTCATGCATGCAGATTCGAAATTTTTCAGATATTATAAATATTCTAAGAACCTATGCATGCTTACTAGTCCACTGCAAAAATTTTTCGCTTGCATTGTGAAAGCATCAGATGTATGCACTTAATTGATTTTTATAGCAAGCTTATCAAACTGCAAAAAGTACGCAAATCTGGCCTCTCGATCAATACGTCATGAAGGATGTCCATGAATATTTTGCTAGCCTATGGGAGCCATTTTGGTTTCAAGAGGACCATTATTGTGGTCCAAATTCTAAATTATGTAGCAGGAACGCAACTGCGCTCCACGATCATTCGTTTGCTCGCATTATGCAACAATTATTGAATAAGCCATGGCGATCAATTCTGAATTTAGGCTGCCAAAATCAGTGTGACATGCGGAATATTCAGAAAAACTTAATCGAAGCATGCACCTACACACGATCAAGAGGTAGACATTAGGTACATGTTTTTTGAACTTGCGATGTCTATTGCCATCTTAATGCTCTATTATAAAGAAATCATATAAAATTTGAAATTTAATAAGCAAAAAAAACGTTTATATCCGTTCTTTTTTATTCATTTGCTTTACTTCACTAGAATGTTGAAATATCAACTCTGAATAGTGAATTTAAAAACTGACTGAATTGAAAATTTAAAAAACTTTTCAGTGCTTGGTACTATAAATGTTAACATGTCTTTTGACGTCTTATAGCTAATAACTTTTCGCACTTCGTCCCTTTCTCAGCTTCTGAACTAATCTCTGACCATGCTGTTCATCTATCTTTCAAACTCCAGCTCAGGGTTACATGTACATACATGTAACAGAGGGTTTAGGGGATCCCCCACCCAAACTTAGACGTTCCTTCTGTCCCCCCTAAGTCAGAAAATTTTTGACCTACCCCGATTTTTCGAAAAAAAAACTCGTTTTTATTGGGCATTTGCACGTGTTTTTTAGCCGTATTTGGCCAAACTTCTAAGGTCATACCGCAAAATATTCAGGGACCCCACCTAAAATTTCGAGCCGTTATATGTGTGCTTGGGATTCATTACAAACTATAATGAGTGAATCGGATGATCGTGTAACTTATGGTGAGTCGGATGATAGCTGTTATAATTTTAGGTGCACACCTGCGATGCGTGGCAGGCCTGATGGGGTCAAGTCGGCCTAGGAACGATACTTTTTAATCAAAATGACCCTGAAAATCGGTGTAATTGTTACTAACGTTTAAACTGACCTAACTGGGTTGATTTCAGGCAATTTTACAAGAAAGCTCTGATTGTTAACTTTTTTGCCCTTAATTTTGTCTTATTTTTCTCAGAAAATTTTTTCTCTTGTCCTTCTGGAGAAAATTTAGATACTCAGTTCATGTTATGTACATACAGAGTATATTATGCGATTTTAATTCTAAATATTACACGATAATTAATCAGCATGACTGTTATTTCCTCAAACTCTCTCAGGATCTGTTGCTGTTCTAAATCAAAATAACATTTTTCGGAACTGGAGAATTGCCCGATCAAAACGACATTCTGTGCATTTTGTTGAAACTAGAAGCGGCGATGTGGGTTTGAAATCAGATCCTGACAGGAAGGCAAGTACAATTCACATTTTCAAAGTTATAAACATGCTACTTTAAAATGGCCGAAATACATAGGCACATACCTATAAGTAAGTATGTAGATAGGAACGAGCTCGCTTCTTCATTACGTACCTACCAGTGTATTTCAGCAATATTCGTCGCAAACTAAATTGTTTTTTTTTTAAATAGACTTGTAGAGTTTGAGTATTTGAATCGCCAGATAAATTTAAAATTCCACTCCAGATATTCTAGATTAATACAGATTGTTCGAAAAAGTTAAAAATTACTTATCGATGAATTGATTACCAATTTTTGTTGAGAACGTTGTAAGTTCAGCTCCAATCTGCTATGCTGCATCGATCCAATGCAGACGGCACGACTTGACCTGCACGGAAGGGGGGCAGGGTTTGGGAGTCACTTAGATCGATGGGGGCGAAATCGCCGAAAATTGCAAAAAAATTCAATTTTGTGCGATTTTGGGGGGTTCGCCAGATTCTCGGAAGGGTACAGACCATAGATGCACAGCATGGCCGATCTGGGGGTAAGGGTCAGCCTGTCTGAGCGGAGTCCAGAATTGAGCTTTTTGGCCCAAAACGACCTCCTAAACTGGCATAAACTCAAATAGCGTTTAAATTTTGTTTTTACACAATTTCTGATAAATCTAAAGCACTTTAAAGAACATTTATAAATTTCATCCATTTTTGCCTTTATTCTGCTTCATTTTCCCGAGAAAATTTCCCATTTTACCATTCTGGGAGGTGTGGACCTGCAAACCCTCTCACGTGCAAGTGTGATCCAGACTCCAGAACCCCCCCCCCCCGCCCAGCGTGCTTTAGACATCCAATAAATAAATAAATGGAAAATTTTCTTGGGGAAATAGAGCAAACGTTTGGTCAAAATGGATGGAAAACGAAAAATTTGAAAGAGTTTGAAATAGACTAAAAGCAAATCAACATAGTATAAACGCTATTTTACCGTTTATTTCATGTTTTAAGGTCATTTTGGCCAAAACAAGCGCTCTATTTGTTTATACTGGCCTTCAGACTGGCTAATCCAATCCGCAGATCGATCATGTTGTGCGTACGGTTTAGACCCCCCCAGAATGGAAAAATCTTTCTAATAAAATAAGGCGATATGAAGGCTAAAAACATACGAAAACGAAAAATTTTGTTGGCAAATGCTTGAAAATGACTATAAAGTGTACATTAAAATAGTTTCAAATTTATTTTAGCATTTATACCAGTTTTTGACACCATTTTGGTCCAAAAAAGCTGAATATTTGAACTCCTTAGACCGACCATGTTGTTCTTCACTTCCAAAATGTAAAAATGGGAAATTTCCTGGGTAAAATGAGGCAAAATCAAGGTCAAAAATGGATGTAAATTGAAATTATTTATGAAAGTGCTTGAATTTGACCAGACATTGTGGAATTCCTTTCCGTTGTTACCCGAAAAAGCTTAATTTTTGACTCCCTAGATCGGTTGATCCCCTTAGAATGACCAGACTAAGCATTTATTGACTACTCGATACATCAGTCGAGAAATACACAGCGCAAACATTGCTTTAGATTTTGACAATTTTTCAAAGTAAAAACATAGAATCTATCGTTTCTGCGCAAAAAAACCTTGTTTTTGACGCATCTTATCAGATTTTATTCAATTCCGAAGAAAATTTTAGGAAAGTGATAGTCTCAATTTTAGGAGTAAGACTTCAGTTTTTCGAAACTAGTCGACCACAAATCCCTCAATACAAATGTTGTAGTAAAAAGCTCGAAGTTCTTGTAGTGAAATCGAATTTATATTTGATTATAAAAGCAAAGAGCTCAATTTTATTTCCTTCATTCAGACTTACATATCTCAGACGATCGAAAATGCTGCTCATCAAAGAAAGAAATTAATAGCTGCGAGCCACAGAATTTAATTTATGTTTTATTATGTAAATATGAATGTACCTAATAGTCTATTTTTTAAATCTGTGCTTGAATTCGCTCGGCAAACCAATTAGCTTATTACTGTTACACCCGATTCCTTCATTGCTCGGCCCTCCATACCAATAAATAAATTCGCACTGACTCCGCCGATCAAGGGAAAAATTGAGCGCTACAGAAATAAGGATATCAGTTTTTTGAGCGGATTCATGTACTATGTAGGTTAAAAACAGACTATACCTCCTGTACCTTTGTATAATCTGTTTCATGAAGTTTGATCATAAATTTTATAGAATCTTTATCGACTTAACCCGCTGGATTACGATAATTATGTAATAATTAGATCAATGCAACACTCACAATCTTTTGGCTTAATCAGGTGATGTATCTTGATTAAGCTCATGAAATAATGAAAATTGCTGCTTTTATCGGAAACTCTCAAAAATTTTTGGCGCACGTCGTCGTAGGATCGTTATTTTACATTAATTTGTCTCAAAGCGCGACTGAAAGACGTCACTTTTTAGTAGAGAAAAGGAAATTTTTCTTTCAAAAGTTTAACTTTACGAACTTAATGAATAGAGCATTGTTCTGAAACGTCAAAAGAAAATGCACTTTATTTTGTGCACCGTCGAACATATGTACATACGTATAGATCTCGTACACGTAGGAGTACATATGTACAACGTGGTACCTATTGTATTCCGAAATATAGGGTCACCAATTTTCGGACAGACCTCTGCGACAGCTATGCATAGGCAACGCCGAAATTTGACAATCCAAAATTGAATAAAAAATATCGCACAACTGACACAAGAAGCAAAAAAGATCATTTTTCGACATTTCTCATCGAACCCAATTAAGAAAACCGCGAAAAATTTAGTAAAATTATGGAAATCTCCCGCAGGTCTGTCAGATCTTCAGACCAATGCGTGAAATTGACTCCATCAAAATAAACGTTAATCCCAGAGGGTGGGTAGAATCCGGAAACGGTAGCGGACGAAACGGAAAAGTAAATGACTTTGCAACCCGGTTCCGTCGGGGGTTCCTCCACCCTGGGGTGATGTGAAGCAACTTCGTTTCCGGCAGAATTACTCCAAAGCATACCGGGGCGTGGGGGGAATTGGGGGTATGCATCCTCCCGAGAAACAAAATTACCCCCCAGAAACTAAAATCCCCCCATAATTCAATTTTTGAAATTTTTTTTTGTCTTACGCAATTTTTTAATGCCAATGGATAGTGCTCGATGAGAAACGTTGAAAAATGGTCTTTTTCGCCGTACCACCCTTTTTAAGGCCATTTTTTGACCTTTGAAAAATCTTGCACCCCCTAGAATTTTGGTGTCGCCCACATATGCTCCCAGGGGGCTTGATGGCTTGCAAAAGGGGTACCCTAATATTTAACATAAGATCTTGACTCGGTTCTGTCGGGTTTTTCCACCCTGGGGGTGTACTAAATTGCCAGAACCGGGGTTTCTCATCTCAGGTACGGCTAGCGTTGGCAAAAGTCCGGGAAAAAAAGACTTCCGGACTATACTCCGGACTACAAACCCAATTTTAAAGACTACCGGACTATGGTCCGGACTGTGATCCTTTAAAAAAAGACTGGTCCGGACCACAGTCCTTCAATGCTATGTTACTATGTTGATTTTATTTCTTATCAAATTTTATCCAGTTTGCTACAAACTTTATCAATGTATTTATTCAATTAACAAACAACAATCATATATCAATCGCATACCTGAAAAATGAATCGGAATCAAATTTTAAAAAATACCCTTTTCCATTTGATTATCACTTAAATTAAGACGGTTTTTCTCCAAAATCAAACTCGCCCGGCTGAAAACGCATCCACATGGAGCTGAGGGCTGGGATTGCCAAATGCGCGTTGCCACTTTATACAGCAAAGGAAATGTACTTTTTCTTTTCTTCCAGTATTTGAAAATCTCACTATCCCCAGAATTAAATTTTTGGAAATTTTTTTGTTTTCTTTCGCGATTTTTTAATGCCAATAGATAGAGCTTGATGAGAGACGCCGAAAAGTGATTTTTTTGCCATAACACCATTGTTAAGACCATTCTTTGACCTTTGAAAAATTTTACAGCCCCTCCCTTAGAATTCCGATACTGCTCACCTGGATACTACTACACATGACCTCCCAGAATTTTAATATTTTATTTGAAAAATCGACAACTCAATAGCAAGATTTTCAGAGGTGGCTCAAAGTTAGCAAAAAACAAAAAATGTCTTGTTCAGGCCAGAAATAGCCAGTTTTACTGCATATAGTGACAAGTTCCTAGGAAAATGAAAAATTTTCTAATTTTTTGTTTCTTTTTGTGAGAGTTTTAAATTATGTGGAATTCGCAATAAGCTTAAACTGACATGAACGTTACCGCTCGAAGCTCAATTAAAAGCTTTTGCAATAGTATTTGTTGATTTTGGTTGGACAACGCCAGTATTTTCCTTCGCATCTTGGGGAAAAGTAAAATCCGGAAACGGAAACGAAAATCATAAAAGCCGGTAACGGAAACAGAAACGGAAACAATGGGTAAAAGCAGGAACCGGAAACAGAAACGATCCAAAGTGGCGGAACCGAGGTTCCCCAAGTAGGGCCCATTAGGTTCAACACCCCAACCCCGTTTCCGTCAACATTTCACTCATAGAAGGGGGTTTCAGGGTATGCAAACGGGATACACCATTATTCACATGTAAATCTGACCCCGGTTCCGTCGGGAGTTTCTCCGCCCTGGGGGCAGTCCAAAGTGGCGGAACCGGCGTTCCCCAACTAGGGCCAATCAGGGTCAAGACCTCTCAACCCCGGTTCCGCCACTTTGGACCACCCCCAAGGGGAGAAATTCTCGACTGAACCGGGGTCAGATTCACATATGAATAATGGGGTAACCCGTTTCCGAGCCCTTAAACCCCCCTTCAGTTGAAGAAATTTTGGCGGAAACGGTGTTAGGGTGTTGACCCTTATGGGCCCTACTTGGGGAACCCCGGATTCCGCCACTTTGGATCGTTTCCGGTTCCGGCTTTTACCCTTCATTTCCGTTTCCGGCTTTTACCCTTATTTCCGTTTCCGGCTTTTACCCTTCGTTTCCGTCTCCGTTTCCGTTTCCGTTTCTGGATTTTACCCACAACCTCACATCTTTTCTCTGTGTTATTTTGCTTGTCCCGGCTTGTAGCCGTGGTTGCACATTCTGTTAATAAACGTAGAAAATCCACCCAGGGATATTTTATATCGAGGGTAGGAAGGGTGAGTTAGACGACGACGTTATTTTGGATTTAGCAGTGTTTGAAAGGGTAAATAATTCTTGATCTTATCTTTTATGGAAATTTCATCATCCTTTATCAACCCGAAATTTAGCTAAAATTATATTTAATATTTCATGATGACTGACCAGTTGAGAGCTCGCTGGTGTTGTTTTCGAGATTCAGAGTGCTACACAAATTAGGAACCAAAAACATTTCAAGACAGCCTAACCCTTGAAAATAGGTTAATTCATCAACTTGAGTTGGGATAAAAGAGAGATAGATAAAAGAGAGATATCAAAGAGATAGGTCAACTGACCTCGCGAGCATACCGGGAGGTAGGTACTTTTAGGATTTAGGGCGTAGCTGCTGAGATTTCCCGTGAGGTTTCGGTCAGCAATATTAGGACCGAGGGAATCGAAGCCTGTAGGTTCACAAGGGTCAACTGATTCGAAATCGCCTTGCGATAACGCGAATCTGACCAGCGCTATGAGCAGATTAGGTACCTACGTAAGTCCCGAAGGCAAATACTAGCCACGCCCGTATCGCTCTAGTAGATACTGGGCTGCTGTATTTACAATATGTGATGCTGACCCCGGTTCCGTCGGGTTTTTTTCCACCCTAGGGGTGAACCAAAGTGCCAGAACCGGGGTTCCGCAGGTCGGTTGAACATTCCCTACCCCGTTTCCGGCAAAATTACACCCAGTCAATGGGGTTTAGGGGTTTGGAAACGGAGTACCCCAATTTTTAACATGTGATCATGAACTCGGTTCCGTTGGGAGTTCCTCAACCCTGGAAGTGGTGTAAAGTGCCGGAGTTAGGGCTCCCTATGTAGTTTTTAGGGTGAAGACCCCAACTACATTTCCAGCAAAATTACTCCCAGTCAATGGGGGCTTGGAGTGGGAGAAATTTTGCCGCAAACGGGGTTGGGATGTGAACCCTGATAGGCTCTACTTGATCACCAGTTTCGGCACGTTGGACCACCCCCAGGGCAGAGAAACCCCCGACTTAACTGGGGTCAGCATAACGTATAAATATTGGGCTACCCTGTTTCCAAGCCCCTAAACCCCCCTTGACTGAGAGATAGTTCGCCGGAAACGGATTTGAGGGTGATCATCCTGATGTATTCTATGTACCTGGAAAACCCCAGTTCCGGCACTTTACGCCACCCCCAAGGTGGACAAACTCCCGACGGAACCGCGACCAGCAGCATCACAAATAAATATTGGGTACCCTCTTTCCGAGCTCCTACACTCCCTTGACTAGGAGATATTTTGTCGGAAACAGGGTTGAGGGTGTTCAATCTAATAGGCCCTACCTATGCAAGCTCGGTTCCGGCACTTTGGTCCACCCCCAGGGTGGAGAAACCCCCGACGGAAGCAGTCTCAGCATAACATGTTAAATATTGGCGAACCCCCTTGATTGGGAGCATTTTGCCGGAAAATGGATTGGGAGGTGTTATCTGATGAGCCCACTCTTGTCAAGCAGGAACGTGTCGTTTACGTTCCCGGATTTTACTTTTTCTTTAACCCCAGGTAAAATGCTGCAAAATTTTATCATACTTTAAAAAGTCCAACCGGGGCAATCAACATGTGGGCGTGGGGGAAGTATGCAGCCCCGAGAACCAAAATACCCCCCCCCCCAATTCAATTTTTGAACATTTTTTTGGCGATTTTTTGTACCAGTGGATACTGCTTGATAAAAGACGTTGAAAATAGTGTTTTTCCGCTATACCACCAATTTTAAGACCATTTTTTGACTTTTGAAAGATCTTGCCACTCTGCAGAACTTTCGGTGCTGCCCACCTATGGTGCAATCTAATCTATTTTTGGCTTAGAACTCACCTTCACACAGCCGATTTTGTGATCATATTGCTCAGTTTCGCTATTTTATTTTTTAATTATTTCGAAATTTGATAGGATGATAG
The DNA here is from genome assembly GCA_036768485.1 of Mermis nigrescens. Classification (NCBI taxonomy): domain Eukaryota; kingdom Metazoa; phylum Nematoda; class Enoplea; order Mermithida; family Mermithidae; genus Mermis; species Mermis nigrescens. The sequence continues at coordinate 13,662,094 of JAVLUZ010000142.1, read as the reverse complement.
TAGATCTTGCGCGTTCCAAAAGCAAGAATCGGAAGTCATTCTAAGAATTTCAACCTTGTTATAACCCACACTTTTCGTATGTACGTAATTAAATCGTACACTTTATTCCAATTAAAAATAAAAACGAAGAACATCAAATAAATCAGTACCTATAACATAGAGAAAACGAATGAGCAAAAGGCAGGCAACCGATATTCCATTATGTACGTACTATAACAGGTAAAAATGGTTAAAGTAGACAATTGTACAACATGCACACATGAGATTAAAGCGTCCGGAAAAAGGAGGAAAATAAACGCGCAAGACGATGTATGAAGCCATTAAATTAACGCTAAGTACAGCTGCGACCCGCAAATACAAATTGAAAAGAGATATGCTTAAATAAAACAACTTTTTTGGCACGCATCACAATATAATCGACGATTGCTGTACAAATTTCCAGAGATCTTGGAAAATCTTCATAGCTCACTTGTAGTCATTTGGAAAACGATCCTGAAATGAAAATGGTAAATGAACGTACCTGCATCATAATGCTCATAGCCGTGGGTGGGCGACACCAAAATTCTGGGGGAGGGGGTGTGCAAGATTTTTTCAAAGGTCAGAAAATGGCCTTAAACATGATGATATGGCGGAAAAACACCGTTTTTCAACGTTTCTCATCGAGCACTATCCATTGGCATCAAAAAATTGCGAAAAAAAAACAAACAAAGATTTCAAAAATTGAATTCTGGAGGGGCGGTATTCTGATTTCTGAGGGGTATTTTGGTTTCTCGGAGGGGGTCGCATACCCCAAACCCCCTTCCACGCCCAAGCATGCTCATAGCTCATAAGTGTGTCCTGTTCCACATAACTTTGGGTACGTACGACCCTTGACTTTTCTTACCAGAAATAGACTGACAGACTGCGATCATTGCATTGATAATTATCACAAAAGTGTGGATGAAACTTCTAAAAATTTATGCCGAAATTAATGTGAAAGAGAGTACAGACTTTAGACAGACTATAAGGGCAAGCATTAACTCCACAAAAGCATGTTAGAATTTGCAATTTTTACCAAAACAGAAACATAATACAGCATGGTCGATCTAGAGAAAGTGTCAGCTCAAACGAGCCAGTCGAAAATAAAGAGCGTAATATTTAATTTATTGAGCTAAAATGACTTTTGGAAATCGGTTTTGATATTAAAAAGCACACAAGCTATGCCTTAATTGAAGGTCTACGTGTTATTGAAAGTTTAAACATTTTTTGAAAATATTCCATTTTTTCGCAATATGTGGTTCTGATGGCTTTATTTTTTTCAAACTCTGTCATCTCTAAAGAGTCCTACACCTAAAGTCTCGGTGCTGGTCCGGATTGAGCCAAAATATTCTATGCGAAAAATAAGGCAAAAATTGAAGCACGAGGATAAAAGGGAAGTTTTGCAAAACCGGCTTTAATTCGACCAGTAAGCTGATTTTTCTGCGATACTGTAAAGTTCAAATCATTCTTTAAGGCCACCTTAGCTCGATAAAGCAAATCTTCATCTCAGGAAACCAATCATGTTGTGAACTGTTCATGTATCTAGAACTTAATTTTTAAAAATTTACCCTGGCTCACTACTCTAGAAAAGGAACACGAAGATAAATGTGACAGTACCACACCTGATAAGATAGCTATATACCGCTTTTGAACTTTTAGGTTGTTGAGAACAGAAACAAAGACATAAGTTTCCAAGATTCTGTTTAAAACACTTATATGCTTCATTTTTAATCTGGAATTATGATACACAGTTCGACTCTAATACTTAAATAATTTAAGAAAGCCTGAAAGCATAGCAAGAAAAGTAATATTTCTAGCTGATACGTGAATGAGAAATTTTGATTTTCTATCTAGCCATTGATCCTCCCACATAAGCTAAGATCTCTTGTTCTAACCTTCTGTATATGAATCTGCTTGAAACTTATGGGCTCGCGAGCAGAATCCATGACCCGTTTCAGTCTCATTCATGGGAAAACTTTGGATGTAGCAAATAAGACTTTTGGCCGCGAAAAAGTAAAAAATTAATGAACACAAAAAAACAAAAACCCATTTTAGGAGAGAGCGTGACAAGAGCTGAAACGGGAATGTTTGCAATTAGAGGTATTTCTTATCAAAGAAAATTTGCAGGGCAACAACCAGTTATCTAGAGCCAGTACTATGTAGACGAAGACGACTATTAGGAAGAACTGAACAACATGGAGCTTGATTGAGCTTAAATATGCGGCATGGTGTAGCACTATTCCCAATTTTAGGCTGCATTTTCGTGAATGACTGCATTGATAACAAGCTCAAGCTAATGATGCATTTGATCCTACACTTTGCAAAAGTTTCCGATAACTATAAATGATGTAGAGCATACACGCTTACCTACCCATCGTTGTTTGAGCACTAAAAAAGGTACTTTAGTAGAAAAATTTTCGGTTTTACCCCCAGAATTCCCATCCAGCGCAGGTATGCTTTAAAGTGCTATTATAGTTTGATAAAGCGTGACTGGAATTAGGCTTACTAAAAAACGTAGTATTAACTACATAGTTTAACTAGCAATATACAGCCAAGCATTCGAAATTGTAGTTTACACAGCCTTTTTGGACAGACATATACGCAGCTCACTTCTAAACGCCATGGCTACCACACTCAACCAAGAAGACGAATTTTACTTTGTTCAAAACAAGAAATCTGCTAAGTCTTTTCATATGTTCTAGCTTTAACCAATGTACAATTACGGATCGATGCATTTTTTAATTAAAAATTAGGTTTTTAAGTTTTTAAGTATATTTTTATGGAAAATAAAGCTCAATCTTCGCATATAAAAGGAAAATCGAGAATTTTTCAGTTCTAATACTGGTCTTTAAAGCATAATCGAAGTACACTTAGCCAAATTTCTAATTATCTTAAACACACTTCCGTTACTTTGCAAGTCAGATAGATCAGAGAAATGGATTCAGAAGAGAAAATAAAAACAAGAGATTATCTCTGATCAACGAGGCATTGTTGACTCGAAGATATAGAATAAATCAACGTACGACGCCAGCTTTTTGTGAAAAGGCACTCCAAAATACCTCGATTCAATTAAAAATCCTTCCACACTTAATTTAATTTCATCTTCTAAGATAAAAAACCTTTCGTGATTACTCTCACGTACATATGCGACTCTTAACCCTCGCATTCCCGTGTTCTTTGAAGTCAAAGGTTCCCGTGCTAGGACGCCGTCCTAGCCAGGTTAAAATGTAATTAGTCTCACTTAGAGCTGCACACTTTGCAAATTTTACTATCCGGGTACCCAGGACCTTAGATAAAAGAGAACGCAGTGAACATTGTTTATTTACGATTGACAGTGAGGTCTAGGGCAAAGTGATATTTAAGCAGTAAAATTATTGAAAAAGTAAGGCAAGATTAAATAGAATCAAGGCTTTAATCTGAAGAATTCGTATGCATTTAATGAAATTTAAGTCATTTTCATAATTCAAAGCAAAAAATTGTGAAGCAGGTTTTGTATCTTTATAGCGTCATTAAAACATTTGAAGCAGGAAAACACATTGACGAAAAGCAATTTTGAAATCAACCGGAAATGAAAATTTATTCAAAAACAAGTCTAAGTCTATCTGCAGCTGACTGCAGAGACGTAGTCAGAATTTTGGTTCGGCGGGCATAAATGTTTTCGTGTAGAATTTACGGCCTTTCTATTGGCAAACAGTTCGGAATTCATAAGTGGCGCAAAGGGGATTCGGGTACCCGGGTATACCCGGGTAGTAAAATTATTTTCTACACGGGTACTCGGGTACCCGTTCGAGTACCCGTTCGGGTACCCGCGTGCAGCTCTAGTCTCACTCAACATAGCAAATATTAGTATCATTTTATGCAATTTTTCAAGCCTATTCCCGAATATGTTTGTCATTTTTCGCTAAAGTAACTTTGTTAGAAGTTATAACTGAAAAACTGCTACTACACTTAAGCATATGCATGAGGTGAACATGCATAAAATAAATACAAATAGTTTATTTTAGTTGACTAAAATATCATTTTAGGACTGTAGTAGCTGATTAAAAAGTAGAAGCCCACCAATCATGTACTAATCATTGACCAAAACTTTTTTGTAATTTAAGTTTTTACGTGATAATCATGAGAATATGCTAATTTTTAGGATGTATAATTTTATTTACTAGCTTGAACATTTCAAATGATGTAACTAGGGCTAAAATGAGGCTGGACAAAGTTTTGTAATCATACAAAAACATACAACGAAAAAATCACAAAAAAATGATCGGCTAGGACACTGTCCTAGTTCACGGGAATGCGAGGTTTAATCGTCAACCGATAGTCTTTATACTTGCATCACCTCCAAATTTCGTGCCCTACGATGACATTTAATTATTAGCCAATCAGGATTAACCTTCGAATTACATAAGCAAAGCAACCCAATAAGCTCGGCCCTCTAAAAATTGTAGTATGTGTACACATTCATACTTATATAGACATTTAAAAAAGCAAAAAAAGCATAAAAGCGGGTTAGTCACGGAGGATTATAGCAAAAGCCACGTTAAAACAGTGAAATTTTATTAGCGCGAAATAAGCCAACAAATATAAAACACTAATAAATTGGTGTAAACTACAGGATGCACTTGTCTCGTATGATTCCGTGACAACCGAGCTCACGAAATTTCTTCCTCACAATCTCTTCGCTCAAATCGTCGCCCCAAGTAAACCAAAGAATATTATTGCTTTTGCACAACAAACAAGGAGTTTGATCACGAAGCAAATCGCTGCTGTACAACGAAACTCCCTTAAACGAAACGTAAGTTTTAACGATTTACAATCATTTAATTTAAATTATTTTTCACAATTTTAAAAATGTTTTTGTATACTGATCTATAGTTTTCGACAGGAAATTTGAACACTCAACAATCCTTAAGATTTGTTTAGGATCGATAGCCCTACGTATAACAAGACATTTTTCGAGGAAATAGTATGTTTAACATAGCTGTGACAAATATGAGATGCCGTCCTATGTTATAACATAGGGTGAGCAATCCTTAAAGATTGTTAAGTTTTCAAATTTTGTAATGAGAATTGAACTTACCAATAATTTATGACAAACTGCAAAATCAATAGCCATCGAGGAACTGTTGCACAATTGATCCTTGTAAGGCGGATAATGACACGTTTCACCTTGCGACAGAAATAATACAGGGTAGCGATTCTGCTTTAATTTCAACCTTAAGAGCAAAAGAGGCGATTATTTGACTCAAGGTCTCCAATACAAATTACTAATAAGTTTTCATAAGAATTGTTTATTCTAATTTGAAATTTTTAATATTTCGAAAAATTCACCACGTACGCAAGAATGTGATATTTTTTATTTTAAACTATCAGGTTTTCTCCGCACTCTGCAACTTTTCTAGACTAGACTAAATTGTTTTATCATCTTAACTAGTATTTCAAATATACGTCATAAAAATGACAAAATTTTTGATCATTTACCGTCTTTTTGGCTCTGTGATTGTTTTGAAGTTAAATTTTGACTCATTTTAAATATTTTGCAATTTTTAATTTTTTTTGAAAACGAAATTTTCTGTTCAGAATCCAAGCGAATGGGCTAGACATTAGTTACATATCATTTTCGAGAGATGGAAAGGTAAACTCTAGGTTGCGAATCATTCTATTGAATTAACGCTTCTAATAAATATGGAGCCGGATATTCATCTTTGAGATTCTTTTAGTCGATGAGATTTACTCAAAACGCGTTTAAAAATTAAGAAAAAGGCGCAACAATGAAGTATTTTATTGCACTAAGGTCATTTTTGTTATCCCTGAATAAATTCAAAACTTTTATAAGACTTGTTGAAATTTTCCATTATTTTAAAATTATCAATGGCAAGTGTGAAGGAAATGAAGGATTTAATACCACGAATTATATTATATTTCTGATATGTTGCATAAAATAATCAATGAAAATTAATATCAAATCAAACTCACATAACGCAAACAATTGGCACGAATGAAGTAAATATTATCCGTCGACTCGATTCAGAATGTTTCAATACAACGGCCAAAATCTGATCGACGTAAAAATTGATTTCGAAAACCGCTTCGCATTCCCAACTCAAGTCCTGCAAATTTGAAACGAATTCGCCTTAATATGCTTTTGCACTCTTTTTTTAGCACACCTGGGCAGTGGCGGATCCAGGATTTTACTAAGGGGAAGGGGTACCCCTAGGGGAGGGCGGAACCCTGACTTGGGCGGAAAAATTAGCCGTGTTCAAGCCGAAAATCGCTAAAAATCGCTCAAAAATCCTTAATTTTGCGCACTATTTCGGGCCAATGAGGAGGGGAGGCGGCCGCCCCCTAAATCCGCTCCTGCACCTGGGCATTAGCCTATCCCAGCCCGTTAATGGAACGAGCTGACACCACACATGGGCGTTGGGGGTTTGGGGGTATGCACTTCCCGAGAAACCAAACTACCCCCCTCAGAATTCGAGTTTTGAATTTTTTGCTGTTTTTTTCGCAATTTTTTGATGCCAATGGATAGTGCTCGATGAGAAACGTTGAAAAATTGATGTTTTGTCGCCATATCACAATTTTTAAGGCTATTTTTCGACCTTTGAAAAAATATTGCACCCCTCAGAATTTTGTGTGCCGCCCACCTATAGCTGACATATAAGCTGGACGGGCTGAAGGGTCCATTTGGACGGGCTGATTTTGGAAAAAGTGTGAAAAAACAGTGGAAAATCAAAGGAAATTGTCTTTTCAACCCATTTTTAGCTCAACTAGGGACCAACCAAGCTTTGTGAGCCCATAGTAAGACGGGCTGGAGCCTTGGCTATTGCCCAAGTATGCGTTTAAGTCTAAAATAGTTGAACCAATCATAGAATTTTGGCGATACCGTAAAAATCCTAACTGTGCCTCTAATTGAAACAAAGAGAATTAAAATAGCGAAAGAACGCAATTTTCGCCGGAAAAATAAATGCGATAGGACTAAACACCATACATGCCCACGGTCAAAACTTCTGGGGGGTGGAGTTTCCTTGAATAGAGGAGGGGAGTAAATGATATTTTTGACTAATTATGGCTCTGAAATGACGAGTTTGTTGATTTTTCAGATATTTTTGCTGTTCCTTACCCCCTTCGTCACAACCAGTGAAAATGCTTGAATTCCTTAAATTGTACTCTTCTTAAAATATTCGTGATTAAGTTTGTATGACGACAAATGATAATAAGAATGGTGGAATGACTTGAACTATCAAATATGGATAAAATAATAGACAAAGTGTCCGAATGAATGAATGGGCAGAGTACTACTCGAAAAGTACTTCAGATTACACTGCTGGGCATCGTTTAGCGCTCATTTCATAATTCCAACAATAGGTTTTGGTCCGCAAATGGCCTGAGGGGGTGTGCTCTTCAAACGTTGTGGTACGGGGATACCCCCAACCTTCCCACAGTGTGCATGTGTGTAAACCACCCTCAAATTCAGTCAGCGTCACTCGATTTCCATAGACGACAGCACTTTCTTCCGACCCCAAAGTATCGATTAATTTGCTTTTTAAAAGCCAAGCTGTCTAGCAATCAAACCAATGAATCAGTTAGTGAAAATATCTGCTTATTCAGCAGCGAAATTATGATGGCGTATCTATTCATATATCTCTTTATCTATTCACGATATGCTCAGCATGGAAGTTTGGGACGTGAAGTGCGCCCTAAAAATTTTTTGCATTGCCTTTTTGAACTAAAAAACGATAAGTAAATACGCATAAAAAGCATCATTATTTTATACTTCGAACGATGTTTTTTCTCTCTAAATGATAAAAACAAAAATTATGGAAAAAATTCAATGAAATTGAACAAGATTAAGCAAAAAATAAGTGATTTGCGCAAGGCGCCGAAAAATTGGGAACATCTGGACAGAAACGTAGCTAACAAGCATAAAACAGAACATATTCAAGAGTTTTTGGAAAATTGCCAATTCTAGGAGAAAACATTCGAGGACCCAACATCATGTGCGAGTATGCCTAAGATGACACATATTTACGCAATATTTATTTAGGTATCCTAATCTAAATTTTTGTGATAACTTTTCTATCGTTCAGTAAAACTCATTTAAATTTTAAAATTTTATGAGTCAACTATTATAACAAGTTGTGACAAAATGCCATTAAATTTGAAAAATACTAAGGTTATAGCTGCACAAGGTCAGGGGGCAAGGGAGGGGTGAAATCCGAAATTTATTTGACAGTAGTTGTATTTATTAGGTAAATCAGGTCGGATTCAAATGAAAATTCACTATCTTGGGTCGAATTCACCCGACGGCATACATGTAACAGAGGGTGGGGGGAATCCCTTGCCCAGAGTCAGACGTCCCCTCATCCCCCCAAAGCCAGAAAATCTTTGATACCCTTTTAAAAAAATAGAATTTTCTAACCGTTTTTTGGCGCTTTTTGGCAGAAAATTGGAGGTCATTTACCCCCCCGAAATTTGAGCCGTCATATGTATGCCCGACAGCAACCTAACATCGGATCCTTCGTATAAGGGTTATCCCTATCAGTCCTCCCTATTAGCATGTAGGTATGTAAATCATGTTCAAACTACATTGACCAATCAGTAAAAATCAAATTAAAATCAAATGTTGTTTAAAATTTAGAATCAGATCCGATCTGAAACAATAACACCGTGGTAAACCAAAGCTTCCTTGAAAAGGTCATATTTGTCAATAACAAAAATTCACAAGAATTAAATGAAACTACATACGTTTGAAACGACTATTAATTTAACCGATTATCTGATGAAGTTGACTTAAACGCACATAAGATACGTTGAAATTAATCAGATATTCACCCTTAAGAAATTTCATAACTGAGTCAGTAATTGACAAATTTACGATAAAATAAGGGCAAGGATACCTAAATGGGCACCGTTCATTAATAGACGCGAATACACAGGTTCGAAAGGGCGATAAAAATCAATTTCATATCATCAGTCAAAATCGATAAGTTTCCCCAAATTACTGGAAAATTGTCACAAATTTCTCTTCCTGCGCATTAAGCGCACGGCACGAACTATTTAGGCCGTCTCGACTGTGTCCGAAAAAACGAACGACGTCATCAAAAAGGATCACGCGATAATCGCTTGCTGTTCAGGACGAAAAAAGTCCTGTCACAAATACATAGTAGGCAAGTCATACGGAAATTTTACGTTAAGCTGCATAGGGTATTTGATTTCGATGACAAAGCCCAGCTTTTCGTCAACGTTGCTTAGCACGTTTTCGAGCGTAGGAAACGGTTTTGAGAACGCTTCGTCATCCGTCGAACAAATAGGTTTGAAGTTTCCGTTATGATAAAACTGAAATAATAAAAATGACGAGCAAGAGCATAGAAAAAAGAAAATATAAAAAATAAGAGTAAATAAGTTGCATACATGCGCAACTGTTCCAACAAAAACAATGTAGCAGCGCAGACCTTTCATGTCAAGAAAGATTCCTTTGCCAAGCAAAAAATATTCGCTAAAATAATAAAAGAATGCCACTGTGCACACTGATGTCTAAACCCAAACGCCCGTACATCCTCTTCTTTCGACAAAAACTACTGTCAATTGAGGAAAACATAAATGTAACAGGAGGGATGGGGCCTGGGGAAATCACCAAAAGTTGGTCTTTCCCTCATTACCCTCAAATGCCAGAAAAATTTTACCCAACCTCACCCCCCGATTCTTGTGAAAAATTGCGTTGTTTGGCCATTTTAGGTGGTTTTGGCCGATTTTGGCCAAAAAATAGGTCATTAACCCCCCCCCCCCAAATGGCCGGGAACATTCCATCCAAAATTTTAAGCCGTTACCTGTATGATAGGAAGAGAAGGACATAATAAATATATTTTCAAAGACTTCAACAGTCAAACACTACCCATTAAAAGGCAAATGATCTCCAAAAATGCAGCTGGTCCTCCCAAATTACCAATCTCAAAATGCTCCAAGCACAACGCTCTTACTTTTAGCTTAAAATCAAGAAAGCCCCTATTTCGATCAAAATTAGAAGAAATGACAACTGGAAAAATTAACAAAACAAAAAATTATAGGTTTTTTATAGGCTTTCTTTGAATTTCATTTCGCGATTGTTCTCTCATTATGTCCAACGGACGAATAAATGTTATTACTCGCACCGCATCATGGAAGATCCAATTATCTTTTTGATCACAAGATTTATGAAAATTTGTTTTCGTCAAACCCAAAACAGAGAAAAACATATGTAAAATTCAACAATATAGACTGGTTTTAAAATCGCTTTAATTAAAATTGTTTAATTTCGAGACAAGAATTAAAGTAGTAGGTATTGAAAAATTTAATCAAAAATTAGCTCATTGTTACGAACAAGAACAAATATGTTGATTCAAGTGCGGATTTAGAGGGATGCGGGGAGGGGCGGCCGATTCCTGTCGTCAAAAAGTATTTGGGCGAAATAAAGAAAGATATGTTTTTTGATAATATAAGCCATTTTTTATCACGATTTTTCGAATTTTTCCGGCGCTTCGCGCCGGGAAGTACTCCTCAGTGACATTTATCGACTTTCTTAGCGCTCTAAAAAGTTTATTTTTGCGTCAGAAGAGCTGTTTATGTACAGAACAAGGATTTTTGAGGCTATTAAATTGATTTTTCGAGTATATATTTTTTGGTGTTTTGCGCCAATTTTGGCACTAATTTTGCGCGTTTCCGTAGAAAACTTAAGAAAATTTCTTACTTTTCAATTCTGTCCGTCAAAAGACGGTCAAAGACCGATATTTAAAGCAATAATGGACGGATTTTTCGGACAATTTTTGACACTAAAATGAAAATTGGAGGTTTCGCCTCCCTGACAGAAATGCAGGGACCGCCACTGCTTTAATTCGATTTTTATAATTTAAATATACATATGTATAATTATGCATTGTGCACAAGATATGTTCGTGTAATAACATTTCACGTCCATATCTACGATTTCATCAGGTTTACGCTTCATACTAACAAAAATTGATTAATTTTTAATTTGAAATTTGAAATAATATAATGTTTATTTCAAAGCAAACATTAGTACCTGCCTGACTAAAAACATGACGTATTGTTTACGTGGGATAATTGCCAATGCGTGGAAAAAATTTCAAAAACATTATACCACGCATGGCTTCAGCGCTAACGACGTCACTAATACGTCTTCAATCAAATGTCTCTTTAATTGAACAAATAATATCCCAAAAATGCTCCTCGACCAGTTTCAAACGAAATATATACATAGTTGGTAGCTTACAAATGTTTTACTCAAAATCGTCTAACCCTTACGTAACTTCTAAGTTAAGCAGTGCACGATAAGTACAGTGCTTTAGACGTGATAGTAATTAATAACTAGAAGAGTAGTTGTGACTGCATAACTGCATACAAATTTTCACAGTTGCAGATTGCAGAGTCAGAATCACACACGAGCATGGAGAGTCCTCCAGAAGTTAACCCCCGGCAGATTACTGTAGACTCCCAGAATTCTATTTTTAGTAACATTTTTGGCAATTTTTGGCGATTTCACTCCCCCAGAATTGCTAAGCGTGCGAAGAGTCGTTCCGAATTTTCAATCTCACAGGAGGAGCTTAGTTAAAGAAATATTTGTGCAGGTATATTCGATAGAATGTACTTTCCAATTTATTTTAAATTGACGATAAATAGAATCAAAATCTGTCACAAACATACATGCACAACATGGGAATTCTGGGGGAAGGGGTAGAATTATTAAGTGTTTTTTGGGTCTAAAAATGGTAGGTACGCGTCAAAAACATCGTTTTTCGGCGTTTCTGACGATGCTCTATCTTTCTAGAGCATAAAAACAAAAAATTTCGAAACAAAATCAGAAAAAACCGAAAAATTGGACAAAATACAGTTAAAACATGAGTGAATGGCGCGAAGCGCCGAAAATCTGACACTTTTGAGCTTGGGCAAATAGATAGCTAAAAACGCTTAGAAAAGCACCTTTTCAACAAATTTTAAGGAAGTTTTTGGGAATTTTCGGAAAATTGCGAATTCTAGGGAGTGCAAAAATTTCTGCAAGGGCATACATGTAATTGGTGGGATTGGGGATCCTTCCACCCAAAGCCGGACGTCCCCCATCCCTCAAAGTCGAAAAATTTACGATCCCACCCCCACCGATTTTTTGAGGAAAATCAATTTTTTTGGCCATTTTTAGGCGTTCTTTGGCCGATTTATGCCAAAAATTGTAGGTCATTCACCCCCCCACAACTGGTTAAATGAATGCAGAAAATATAAAAAAACATACATGTGCACTTTTAATTCAAAAGTTTTCAATTTATTTTAAACTAAGCTTAAATAAAATTGAAATCAGACTGTCATATCACTTGTTTCAGTTTTTCATATTCTTCTAAACATATTCTCATCCAGGAGCACCAAGCGGAAAATTTAAGTAATATGCGTGTAAGCAATTTTACATAAGAAAGATTTTTATTAAGTTTGAGCTGATGTTGAATGAGCGTTCTAAACTAAGACTTGAGGGAAGATATATCGATTTTAGGCTTTACAGAGTAAACCTCACTCAAGCCAAACTACTGGAAAAGCATTCTTTTCACATAAATGCAGGGAAACCTAATTTAAAAAAAAATTTGCTAATAAAGAAACCTAATTTGCTATGTACCCACGGGTACACAGCAAATAAGTACGCGCGGCCTATGTGAGCACAATTTAGATTGGATATGCATGCATATTATTTATGCAATTCTGCAAGCGATGGAAAATAATAGCAATCCATGCGTTTTGAATACTTTGATAATTAGGCAAAAGCATATGCTTAAGCATACATGTAACAGGGGGATGAGGAAAATCCACCCAATTGAAGTTATTCGTCACACGCCATTCCCCTAAAACCAGAAAATTTTTGACCCCTTCCCGATTTTTAGAAAAATCTTGCATGTTTCGGTCGTTTTTAGGTGGTTTTAGCCGTTTTTCGGCCAAAAATTGAAGGTCAAACACCCCACCCGCTAAACATGGTCGGGAACTCCTCCAACCCGAAATTTCGTGCCATTACATGTATATATATTTGCTTACTTAGCTTAAGATAAATCAGCATTTATATTTTTCTGTAAAATTGATCGAAAATAACAGGGATTCACGACGTTTCATATTCAATACTTTAATAAATGAGCAGATAAATCACGCTGAATTTTCACCTTGAACCTTTGCAATTCAGCCAAGTTTAAATTTTTCAAGTAAACTCGATATGCAAAATTTGGTTCGCAATCGTGACTAATGCTCGACTCAGGCTTGCAGTATAAGTCAAAGTCGTGATACAACAAAGGAACGAAATCTTTGCTCAAATGTACGTCAAACTCAACAAGATCTAATTTCTGTACACAAAAAAGTTGCACATATAGTCATCGCAACGTCTGCATGTAAAAGGGTCCCAGAGCATTGAGTCTAACAGTCTACTAATTTTATGAAAAAACTGCTAATGCTCGAATAAGCCACGTTAAGGCTATAATTTAGTGGCGCAGGTGATCGAAGAAATAGCACAAAGCTGCAATGTAAACCCCAACATTAGCCCATGACTCTACACGCTTATATAAGAAAGTGGGACTACCCTATGTCATTGAAATTTACGGAGAAAAAAACGGAAATAATCCCTAAAATACCTCCAAGTAAAACGTATTTCTTTCGTTTTCAATATGCATATTTATTTTGCTTCAGCTAAAATTGTTTAGCGTTTGTAGAATCGGTCCTCAAAAACTGTTATGAAGTCGATTTTGTGAAAAAGAAGAATCAAGACTGATGAATAAAGAAAATAATTATAAATATACAGAGAGCACTCGAATGCTTGAAAGGCGAAGGACGATAGCAATCGAGTTGAAAGTGCGAACTCAAATTTTATTAGAAAATTTGCATTCAGCTCGCACGATTTCACTGAAATAATAAAATCTTATTAAAATACTATTAGAAAGAATGCTTGCGTTGTTTTCGCAAAAGTTAAAAAAGGCACTGCGTCATTTTAGAATTTATCCACAATGACAATTTATCCACAATGCAGGTAGCACTTCTTTGACCATCCTGAGCACAATATTTGCGATTACACTGAAGAAGTGCTGAACCAACTTTTTTTATGTAGACGAAGTAAAGAAATCAAAGTGCAAAAATGGATGGCATACGGAGCGAAATTTTACAGAGGCAAAAAAACGTAAAAAGAGATCAAATTATTATCATGACCCAAATTTTAAGGATGAATTATAACAAGTTTTTTAAATTTTCTTCCATATTCAACAACAATTTTAATAAGTTTTCAATTTGCAAATGAGTGGAAAAGCTTTTTTAGTAGTTCAAAGTTATCTCAAGCATATTAAAGACAATCATCATTATAAAATGTCATTTGTCCTCTTAGACACATTTGTAGTTATAAAAACATTAAAAATTACTCAGTATTTAAATTCGTATGGGGAAAAATGAGAGAAAATTAAAAAACAAGCGAGAAACATGCTGGGGTATCAAATAAGTCTATAGTATGTTTCACGCAACTTCGTGCATAAATTATAAGAATTTTCAGCGACAGTAAGCTGACAGGTTACGATAATTATAGATCAGATCAATGCTAAAATCGAGATCTGTCGACTTACTGTCGAAGATAATTTTTAAAACTTATGCCTAAACTTATGCAAAACAGATCATAAATTTGTCTTTAGCTTAGTTAGAAAACTAAACGAAAGTTCACAAAATAAACTTTAAATTCGAATGCCATTACAATAGTAAGATTAGGCAGAAAAAGAAAGATTAGGCAGCGAATATCAATTAAGTATTTGCAACGACTTAGGTCTTCTTAAATAAAATTAATGAACGAAGCGTAAAAAAGAAGAAAAATTACTCATAGTAGAAAAACAAAATGATTACATAAAAAGCCGATTATATAAATATGTCAGTTTGCTATCATAAACTGAGATTCGATCAGTTTTTTAACATAATTTATCAATTAAAGAAATTCCTATATAATTAAGTATCAGAAATAATTGAACTTTTGAAAGAGAATTTATGATCGAATTTTCAATCTAAAGAAAAATTGTAAAAACCGTATGAAGCAAATAACATGCGGCGATTCTAGAATATTTACAAAAGCAATAAATGTTTAGCGTTATGTAGGAATTACGAGCTGGGCCGCAAGATTTAGCGACTCAATTGTGTTTTCGCGGGCCAAGGCATCTCTAAAAGAGAATGTCACGGCAACATATACAACGAAACAGGTACCTACTAACTAAATCAAATCGCCAAAAATGTCAACAGCGTTAATAACGAGTTATGCGTCAGTCAACGCACTGCAATATAGGACTCGCGCATGAACGAAAATTAAAAAAGCGCCTATTCTTTTCCCGACTGGTCTCACTCGCTCAAAAGTATAACATAATTCGCTGCCTGCACTGTCGGATTTAGAGGGAGCCAGGGGTGTCCGCCCCCTGTCGTTAAAAAAAGATGGGCGCAACAAAGAAAAGATGTGTATTTTTTAATCATTTTAGCCATTTATATCATAATTTTTCAGATTTTTTCGGCGCTTCGCGCCAATGTATAAAGATGGTCCCCAAAAGTCTTTGTACATTTTAAACATGCAAATTTTTGGGTGCTATTTTATGATATAGTAGCATTTTCGGTGTAGTAAAACAGGGTTCTTCGCCCTTTGATAGTGTTTTTGAGCCGATTTCTGGGTTTCTGATGACAAAAATGCAATTTCTGCCATTATAAATAGATATAGAACAAACAGTTACTCATTTCGGCGCGAAGCGCCGAAAATTTTAGGAATTTTAGACTTTTTTACACTTTTGGTCTTCCCGAAATTCTTTGTAAATGTACGAAGACGGTCCCGAAAAGACTTTGTACATCTGAAAAAATCTTTGCCGAATACAAAAAAAACCGTGATAGAACTCAGTAAAGACATTTACTGACTCTCTTGACGCTCTGAAAAACTTAAATGTACGTCAGAAGAGTAGTTTGTGTACAGCACAAAGAGTTTGTAGCTCTAAAATAATTTATTGTGTTTGTTTGCGATTTGCGTCGATTTTTGCATTAATTTTGCGAGTTTTTCTCTCAAAAAAACTTTCAAAAAATTTCATAAGTTTTTTACTTTTTTAAAATCAGAAATAATTCTGTTTATCAAAAGACCGCAAAAATCAGTACTTTGAGCATAATACACGAATTTTCGGGAAATGTTTGACACTTTTAGGAAAATTCTGGGTCACGCTACCGGTCAGAAAATCCTCTGATCCGCCACTAGCTGCCTGCCGACTATTATTTAAAAAATGCTCAGATTTATTACAGATAATAATGGCTGCTTTTCTTATTTTGAGGTTTTTAGAATCGCTAATTTTCGGCGTTTAGCGCTAAACAACAATTTATTTCAACGTACTTATGCAATATTCTTACACAGAAATACATTGCAATTATTCAATTTGCAGAGGATGCCACGCTAATTTTTGAATTTGATTAGCTCTACTCGAAAAGCACAAGTTCCTTAGGTTTTCTATAAGAGCCAGACAATCAGCTCCCACCCAACACTCAAAGTGCACGGGTATCATACTGAAACAATATGTGTATATAAGTAGGTCGTACATAATTTTTAATTAGTTGATTCGGCCAGACTTTAAAAACAATGAAAATGATTGGAGAATCCGATCAAGAATTTTAGACACTTTACATGTAAATATGTCAAACGTAAATAATTGAAAAAGTCAAAACGTTTTGATTTGGCCCCAAAATATTTTATTAGCGCTGCTTACTAACCAACCATATGTATATGTAAATACTATGTAATCTACTTTGTAACAACAGCTCAAAATTTTGGATCGGAAGATAGTTGACCGTATTGCGAAGGAGAGGAAAGCTTGACCTTATATTTTTAATTTAAAATAGCATAAGACATATGAAATGACTTCGCCATTTATGCCCGAAAGTGGGAGAAAGATAAGAGTCATTACTTCAACCGATTAGGAATAAGGTCAACTATAAGCGGGGAAATCTTAGCATCCTCTGTAAATGTACCTCGTGCAAAGTTGTTATTAACGATGGATGAAAAGGTGTTCGAATTCTCTTCTTGCAGAAATGTTATATTATATTATAGATGATACGCCTAAAAATCCAAGCGTCTCATTTAGTATTTTGGCTCTTTCTGGCTCTGAACGCACTATATCTATTAAAGTGCGCCTTTAGAGAATTACATACAAATAGGCGACGTTGCGATCTCTTCCTTGTAAGCTTGCGTTTTTAGATAGCCCTTCACACATATTCCCACAGGCGAGGTGAGGGAGTATCACCCCTACCTGAGGGTCCAAGACTCGAATCACTGTCAGACGATTTTAAGCTATCAAACATTTCTGCATGATTTTCGGGCACGAAAGTAGCAAATGTTAAAAATTTTTCGGCGCTTCGCACGACTAGTACATTTCCGTTGATCTGAAAAGTCCAAATCTTCGATGAATTCTTTTATTTTTTACTTACAAATGTGACGAAACTAGTCAGAATTGGACAAAAATGCAAAAAATGCAGTTTTCCACATTAAAACAAGTTATCTGGGATGTTTTAACCATTTTTCATATTTGGCCTACAAAAAATGCTAGAACTCTAAATTTAGTGGTCCCAAATTTTGAGATTTCACTCCCTGAACTTTCGACGATGGGAAACTATGGCCGTTTAACATTTTAATGTTCTCTTGTACGGAAAGCGTGTCATACGTTCAATAACACATATGTAAACTAAGTTTCCTGCGCATAAACTATGCACTGAGTTATTCTGGTTGTCAGCTAACCACGAACTTACGCGAACGAGAGTAAGCAGATAAACAAAGCGAACAACAGACTACACGAAAAAAGAATAAATTAAAGAAGCGAATAGTAAAATAGCTGCGATTAAACAAAAATGAATGACTAAATAAAAAAGACATTAGTCAAAATTACGCATGGTTGAAAATCGGGTCGTTAGACCGGCTCCATAATAAAGAGATATGAATGTATCTAATACCGAAATAAATTTGGATCAGTCCTTGAGAAATCCTGGTATATACAATAACAAACCTCTTCCCTCCCGAATTTTCGGCAAAAACTTGCGCTCTTAGCAGGCACGTATCTCTGAGGGGGAATGGGTGGGGGTTCCAACCCCCGAAAATCCAGAAAAATAGGACTTCTTAAACGTTATTTTGTGCTAATTTTGGCCTTTTTGGGCTTAGTCCTCCCCAAACATTGGAGTTGGCCCCCCATAAAATTGGAAGTGCCCACCCAAATAGGTCAGCCAGCTACGTGCCTGGCTCTTACACCATGCATACGTGCTGTTTCATTTCTGCTTATAATGAAGCGAATCTAATAATCAAAAGTAAATTTTTAACCAATGCATCGAAAGGCGGTATTTCTAGAGATGAATGGTACCCCGTTCAGGGCCACATTGCAAATAATTGAATATTATGGAAAATATAATGAAATCAATTAATATAAGCTAATTGAAAAATAATAATTTTAGCACTCAGATGAAATACATTTTCCGTTTCTTTGCAATGCATTAAATCGTGCCGAAATTCAAGTTTTAGGACTAATCAATGAAAATGACAAATATACATAAATTTAAAAGGTAAAATTGAAGGGAAATCCCAGCTTACATCATGAATGATTTACCGACTCCTCTGTGACCTATATCTAGCGCACGCGACGGCATCCAAAAGCGGTCAAACGTTCTATTCGCGTCTAATTTAACAACGCTATCCACAAAGGGGTGGATTATCGAATAATAAACTGTAAAAAGAAAAGAACAGTGACAATAATAAATCAAGCGTGGTTAAGTAAATAGATAATAAATTAATAACAAAAGACAATAAAAATTGAATCTATGTAATTCGCATTCCTCTTACGCATATACGAGGGGTATTACTTAAGTCCTCAGCTTTCTGAGACCTGTTACTTTCTAAGAATCATGAAGTATTGTTTCTTGGTACGCATCATGTCATCGTGGACGTATACCGAATTTGAATCATATGACTCGATTGTGTAAAGAGATATTGTTTATTTTGTAATTCAAATTTGTGATGACGTCGAAAAATTTGCTTATTGAGAAACGATGTGCTATTCACTATTGAATATAACTCGATATTAAATCAGCCGGAAATCAATTAAATTTGCGGGAGGTCTATGACGAAAATGACCTATGATTTTGCATTGTTAACTTTGGGTAGCGCTGTCTAAGGCTGGCAGTGAGCCATTCCAAAATGACTGTTGTCCTGGCGCTCCAATACAAGTGCTGAAACACGAAAATGCTCAACCCATGAGAAACCTGTTGGGAGGCGGTCGGTGAATTAAATATTGTCTGGTAGCTTACACCTTGGATATATCAAAACAAACAGCCAAGAAATTCTTAGGAGATGACTTCGGCTTCTCCGGGATTAGTGCCCGCTGGATCCCCAAACTGTTGACTCTTGACCATAATCAGCAAATTACATAATCAATTTTAGCTTTGAATTACAAGTTTCAAGATGAAACTGAGAATTTTACCGATAGATTCACAAGAGATGAGTCTTTGACTCATTGATATGATTCGGAGAAAAACAGCAGACCATACGAACCAAGGGCTTGCTTTCGTTATTTGGCGATGCCCTAGCTCTCACAGCACAAGTTTCTTAGGTTGCTCTGTTTGAGAATTTGAAGTAATACTTCTGAGAAAAAATATTTGCATGTTTTCATGAAGCAATACCTAAGGTTATAGTGTGGTCAAATATTTAACCTGTAATATTTAGGCTGATTGGTGTAGAAAGGCGTAGGAGGAACTAGCTTAAGTGCTATAGCATGTATGATGACTATACTAAAAAATGCAATGTTTGTTGGTACATAACTAGCTATTGTCTCTCATAAAAAGTTATGGACTTATGGGACACCCGTCGTATGTACATTATGATGCTTAGAACAAGTCAGGCCTACTTGGCAAAGGAAATGAGCGAGATCAAACATATACATTTAATAGGGGCAATTCAAAATTTATGTACATACCAACCTAAAGAAAAATAGTGTATAATTATGTAGAAGTCAAAAGGACACAATCGAAAAATAGTTATCTCTAACCAAAAACCTTCCAAATGTCACTACTAAGCGTGCTAAGAATAATAAACGTTTATTAATACTCCATCACGTATGTTCATTAGGGAAGAATCAAGTCACTGTCAGCCGATTTCGAACAATCGAGCTTACTGCATGATTTTTAGGGACGAAAGTAGCAAAGATTTGAAAATTTTTTCTTCGCTTTGCGCCGACTAATCACATTTATGTCCCGTTTACCCATAAAATGCCTAGAATGAAGTTAAAATTATCTAAAAAGTTGAAATTTCCGATTTTTACCGATAAAAGTGACGAAACGAGTCAGAATTGGATAAGAAGTACATGATAAAAATTTTTTCTCATTAAACATTTCGTTTAGGATGTTTAAATCGTTTTTCGCATTCGACTCGCAAAAAAACCCGAACCCTAGATTTACTGGTCCCGAATTTTGGAATTTTACTTGGGAAAATATGCTCCTTCAGCTAATTGTACTAAATATATACGTTAAGTAGGTAGGTACCTACTGAATATAGAATAAGTTCAACCGATCAGGCAATTTCACAAAAATTTAGGGTAAACGTAAATGAATTCTGCGAAATCAACTCATCTCAGTGCTGCTACTACGTATTAAAAACAATATTAAACACTGTCTGATATAATTTCGTTACATGCCATTGCAAGCTAAAACAGGGCAGCCAATCGAACACAGGAAAAACAAAGGGAGAAAAAGTTTTGCTCATATTGTTGCCCAAAAAAGAAACGCCTTTCTTGTGTGAATGACACATGAACCAAAGTGTTAGTACAATTTTAGAAGCTTATATACATACCTCGTTTTCGCTAGAAATGCCAAAAATTTAAGAAGAGAATATCGCGAAAAATTAAAAATAATAAAGCTTTGCAGAAGAATGTTTTAAAAAAATTTGCAATGAAAAGCTGAAAATTGTTAAAATTTCTGCCAAAAAAATGTGCAACGAGCGTTAATGTCGTCATATCCTTGCCTTACCTAAAAGTGGATCCAAAGACGGCCTATTGGGGTTCAACCGAATTGACCCAAAACGAAGCAACCACGCAGGGCAGTCTGACCATACCTGGGCGTTGGGGTTTGGGGGTATGCACCACCCCCCCCCCCCCAGAAAGCAAAATATCCCGAGAATTCAATTTTTGGAATTTTTTGTTTCTCCGCAATTTTTTAATGCCAATGAATAGTGCTCGATGAGAAACGTTGAAAAATTAGGTTTTTCGCCATATCACCATTTTTAAGGCAATTTTTTGACATTTGAAAAATCTTGCACCCCCAGAATTTCAATGCCGCCACCCATGAGTCTGACCTGTCATACAAAAAAGTTTAGTTTTTAAGCATACACCGAAGAATTGTGTAAGAACAAATTTAAATTTTGAACGTGTGTTTGTTGTTATGTCTCATGATAAATGGAATTACGACAAGTGATAAATGTGCATTTGTATCACAAAAGATACAAGAGGACACATTCTTAGTTTACATAGTAATTTGCTTGAAGTCTATATAACGTAGGTAAAATATTTTGGTCAGTGCAAGTAATATGACTGGACTGATAAATGAACAGCGACTTGACTACTATGGGAAAATACACTACACTTTATCCAACCGCACAACTAAGCTCGAATCTGTTGAACCTGATAAGTTTGTGCGTTTCAATATATGCCAAGAAATATCAGCCAAAATTTAACACAAAAACATAGACTTCTGCATTTACGTATAAACTTCAGGGCAGTAACTACTTTTTAGAATTGTTCATATTTCAACGCCACAGGTACAAGTGGAATAATGCTCAACCCTCTGAGCCGAGTTCTACTACGATATATTCCTGAAATCAGCTTTCTTTAACGCGAAGCATATCATCAGAATTTCAGTCACACATCTAGTGAAAACGGGTGACAAAAATTTTGAGGAACGAACAACGCATTAAGCTATTGCGTACGCACGCAGGCCCGTAACCAGGATTTGATTTCGGGGGAGCGGGGATGAAAATTTTTGAGTCCAGATATCTCGAGAACTATTAGGAGATACGTGAAAATAAAAGCAGTTTTGAGCGTATCTCGGCGAGCTCTATACGATGGTGAAGAAAAATTTCAACAAAAAATTGAAAAATTTCCACTCTATTCCAGCAAATTTATCATTTAAGCTGATTTCCCATCACTTAATCGACGAATTATTTCTTATCCCTTGCCTTTGTACTTAATCATTGTGCATTACAGAGAAAAACAATACGGATAATGAATAATTTGGCGCCAAGCGCCAAAAAATTGACATATTCTGCATGTCAAGTTCAAATTTGAGCAATTTTCAGCGGGATAGAAGACAAAAAACATATATAAACAATAAATACGGCGCCAAGCGCTAGAAAAATTTCATGTTTCCCATGTCATAACTCAAATTTGAGCTGTTTTGAGTGAGCTAGAAAGCAAAAACTATAGCTAAACAATAAATCAGGCGCACAGCGCTAGAAAAAAATTGACATGCTCTCTATGTCTAACTCAAATTTGAGCAATTTTTAGCGGTTTAGAAGACAAAACTATACATAAACAATAAATCCGGCGCGCAGCGCCGAGAAAATTTTGAGTTTACTAGCTCGGAAGTACGCTAAAAACCTGTTTTGGCGATATCTCAGACGCACTTCGCCAATTTTCCATTTTTCCCTTTGAGGGACCCTTGGAAGAAACAAAAATTCCCCCCATTTCGGGGGGACAGGCCCTCCGCTCCCCCTGGATACAGCCCTACGGCCCTATACGCACGTATGTACAAATACAGGTAAATAAAACATTTCAAATAAATTTTGACAAGGCCAACCTGCTAAAGTCCCACAATTGACGTAATTAAGATCAAAGATGTCCAAAACAAAACAACCGTCGTTTGGCCTCGGCGCAGGGGTCAAAAGGGCGCATCCAATTTTTTGCAATGCGTTCGAACAGCCGTCCAACGGATTTTCCTCATACAATTCGAATATAAAAACCTATGCGTAAATCAGCTCAAAATAAAATGAAGAAGTCAGGAAAGTAAGAGTGATTTGGTAACCAGGACCAAATTTATTGATTGAAATCCAGTCTTCGATCAATGAAAATAATTTATTATATCTAACATCGATGGACCAAGTTAAGCAGCGATTGTATGTAAAATCGAGTGACACATGCGTACTTTAGCAGATAAGTAAGAAAGAGCCCAATTTTTTAATAACAAGAACGGTTGACCTTCAGTGGTACTTACCGAAATTCTGACATTACGGACGGCACGTGCTATCAAAATTTGGCGAACGGCATCACAAATTCCAATAGGGGTAGTGAGGGGGTATTACCCCCACCTCAGGGTCCGAGACTTGAATCACTGTCAGACGATTTTGAGCTATCGAATATTTTCTGCAATGATTTTTGGGTACAAAAGCAGCGAAGATGTTAAAAGTTTTTGGCGCTTCGCGCCGACTAGTACATTTCTGTTTTGTTTACCAATAAAATAGCTAGAATGAAGTCAAAATGATCTGAAAAGTCAAAATTTTCGATAAATTCTTATATTTTTACTTAAAAGAGTGACGAAACTAATCAGAATGGGATAAAAAGTAGTTAAAAATGCAGTATTCCACATTTAAACATGTTATATAGGATGTTTTAGCCATTTTTCATATTTGACCTGCAAAAAAGGCTAGAACTCTAAATTTAGTAGTCTCAAATTTTGGGATTTCACCCACATCTGAACTTTCGACCTTGGGAAACTACGAATGGCATGTACATACTCATATCGAATTACTAAATCTTGTTTTACCAATTGAGTGGACACAATCAGACATGCGCGTGGGGAAGGGTTTAGGGAGGTCTGGACCCCAATAGGAAAGAATGGGAAATTTTCTCAGGAAAATGAGGCAAAATCAATGCAGAAAACGGAAGAAATCGAAAATTTTCTTCAATAGTGCTAAAAGTGGACCAGAAACATTGTAATAACGTTAGTTTTACCGCTATTTTGGCGCTTATACCAGTTTTTGAGGCCATTTTGGCCCAGAAAAGCCCAAATTTTGACCCTCCATACCGGCTGACCCCCAGATCGAACATGTTGTGCATCTACGGACAAAATCGTCTGAAGTTGTGCGATAAATTGGAATCTTTAAATGATCTAATACAACTAAAAACACAAGCTTCAATTCGTGAAAATAATTAATATAATTAAGATAAATATGCCAATTTAGGCAATGATTGCAAAATCAATGGACATCTGCGTTTATGCACTTTAGCCGATAAGTAGTAAAATGCCCAATTTTCTAAGGGTAAGAGCGCTCGACCTTGAATGGGCAATTGCTAAAAGTCTTGAAATCACGTCATGACAGTGTTTTTTGTAAAAGGTCCGTTTTTACATGTACAAAGACGGTCCCGAAAAGTCTTTGTACGTCGGCAAAAATCTTTGCCGAGTACAGAAAAACACTGCATGTACTACTAAAATTAAACTAAAATTAAACTAAAATTAAACAAACGGACAGCACTATATCAAATTACTAAAAATACTTACCAAATGAGTGGGAATAATAGTTTGAAGTCTGTACAGTAAATAGGAATCTTTAGCAATATTAATTCCCTCTTCGGCTTGTGGCACGAAAGTTACTGGCTTCAGGGAAAAATCCTGAAAAAGGCGACTTTTAATAAAATATACAAATTTATAAATGAGCGAGTTTATTAAATGATTAATTGATTAAGGGCAATTAGCTAATCTAATATGAAAAAGTAAGAAAATTTTCAGAGGATCTACATCAGAAAAACTTTCGTCTTATCCAGTGGCGGATCTAGGATTTACTAAGGCGGAGAGCGGTACCAAAACTTTTCCAAAACAGCCGGAAATAAGTCTAAAAATTTGCCCTTCAAGTGCGAAATAGCGTTTTTAGGCGTTTTGCCTTGTCTACTTCTATTTAAAATCACTTTTGACACAACATTTTTTCGAAACATTTCGAAATTTTCGACAAATTCGTCCGAAAAATCATTAAATTTCTTCAAATTTAGCGAAAATTTGGCGCCAAGCGCCGGAAAATTCAAGAAAGTGAGGGTGAAGTGCGTTTATAAGTTTGAAAGCTTGATTTATTCCACGATTTCCTGTATTTGTAGCATTTGACGCAAAAGGCCGAAAATTTATGCTTGAAAATATAAGAAAATATACTCAAATAGATGCTTCTGCTGTGAAATTGTTTTCAAACCTATTCCATGAGCAAAAAATGGCTTCCAGATCGCCCAGGAAGAAAATGAATGCCATTATCCCAAGCAAAGCGCAGGAGAAATTTTGAGAAATTATGGTTGCTGACGGTCAAAAATCATTGCGAATTACATATCCATTCTTTATCTCGCCAACTGTTTTGAGCCGGGAGGGCGGCCGCCCGCCCTTAAATCCGCCCCTGGACTTATTCAGAATGTTTTTATCGATATTTCGTAGTAAGTAATGTGTACATATATTATTGCACATTTTTGCAAATTTTAATCGATAATAATCATTAACCACTTACGCAATAAAAAGATACCCACCGTTTATATACTGTTAGATATAAATCAATAACTTACGGCAACATAAACCGAAGCGCAATGCTTTGAGTCACCGGTAACAATTCCATTATTCAAGATCGAATGAGATGAGTTGATCTGAACGATGAATGAATCAAAACTTTTATTATTAATAAATGTGGTCAGAATCAAAGGTGAGCGGCCGCAAAGGTTTTGGGGTGCAAGATTTTTTCAAACGTCAAAAAATGGCCTCAAAAATGGTGGTATGACTAAAAACACAATTATTTAACGTTCCTCATCAAGCACTATCCATTGGCATCGAAAAATTGCGAAAAAACCAGAAAAATTTCAAAAATTGAATTCTGGGGGGTATTTTGGTTTCTGGGGGTATTTTGATTTCTAGGCGGTGCATGCTCCCCAAACCCCCCACGCCCAGGTATGGTCAGAATCCACGAGGTGAGACATACATCATACATACACATAGGAGGTGGGGGTATCCCACCGCTCAATGGGTCAGCCAGATAGGTACTGTCCGGCGATTTTGAGCTGACGGGACGTTTTTTGCATCATCTCTGAGGTTGGAGCAGTAAAATTGTCCGAAATTTTCAAATTAATACTTTTATGTGCTTTTTACGCGAAAAAGCGCCTGATATTAATCAGTTTCTATATTTTTTAGTCTTTAAAGCGATACAATGCGGTAAAAATACACTAAAAATGCTTTTAAAATACGTTATTATCCTGAAAAGGCGTTTTATAAACTATTTTGACCGTTTCAGACGTTTGAATAGTAAAAAATCATGAACATTAAATCTACTGTTTTGGATTTCTAGGATTTATCAGCCTGCCGACCCTGACCTTGTACATCAATGGCATAATCTTTACATATGTATGATACACAGATGCACAACGTCGGGATCGGCAAACTCAGAAATCGAGATTAAATTAAGTCTTCACACTTTTTGCTACTCAAATAACGAAAATGGTATAAAAAACCTATATAAAACGCTTTTAAATATGTGGTAAGACAGCGACTTTTTAGCATTTTGGTCTATTTCTGACAGAATTATTTCACTTTTAATCATAAAAAATATGGAAATTCGTCAAACCGTCCAATACATGTTGATTTTTACAGCATTTTGACAAAGTTTTGTGCACTTTCTGCGTAAAGAAGACATAAAATTATTATTCCGGTGCCGAAAAAATTGCAACATTATCAATGCCGTTCCCCTCAAAATTGATACATACAGAAAATATTCTATCGGCTCCAAATCGCCTGACAGTAGTACCTATTTGTGTGGCCCTTCTTCACTCACTCTAGTATATTCCTGACATATATGTACATACATACGAGTATATACATATATAGGGTGTTCCAAAATGATCTGCTCCCTAAGAAAACATACTTCTAGACTAGATACAAAAAATTAGATATATGTACATCTAGAAGAGAATTTAATTCTGCGTTCAGTGATGTCTTTCTAATGTTTCTCTTTGCAACGTGGCGTGAACTTTGGAAACGTTTTCGAAATGAATTTTGACTTTTACTCCTCTTGATTTTGCGTGTTTTCGATTCTTGCCTGCCGAAATGGATTTTCACTCAGAAAACTCAAAATTTCTTGAAACTAAGACTATTCAATTCCTGGGCAACGATTGTGGCCTGGTAACAGTCCTGACTCGAAGTGGACAGGGAACCTGAGTCAAATTCTCATGAACAGAGTGGAGACGCCCATGCACAAGGAAGCCGCTCAAAGACATTTCTAAATTAAACCTAGGACAAAAAATAAATAGTATCGTCTTGTCTGAATTATAATCTGATGGAGGTTTGTTCCAAAACTTTTTGCGTTCCATGCTAGAATAATGAAGTCAGGTCACGATGCCAATGATTATAAAATAATAATTAAATTTACGACAATATTGAATTTTCTCAATTTGTTTCGCTTTTGTGCAATAAAACAATACGTGTTTAATCGTGCGTATTAAAACTTACAACATTAAATGCAGAATTAAATTCTCTACAAGATGGTAATATTTAATTTTTTTATATCTAACTTAGAAGTATGTTTTCTAAGGGAACAGATCATTTCGAAACACCGTGTATAGCTAAAAATAATGTAACAGGAGCGGTTAGGGATCCTCAACGAAAAGTCAGCAGCCCCTCTTTAACCCCTATGCTCAGTTTTAACCGCCTTCTTTTTGGGAAAAAGGCGTTCTAAGCCATTTTTAATTGATTTTTGACATTTTGACCCGAAATATAAGGTCATAGTTTTTCACAGGAAAATAACCGACCACCTCCAACCAAAATCACGATTCGTAAGCGTCAAATTTTACCGCAATTCAAATGGAAAATGATGAACATAGCGAATTAAATCGTATCTATAACCTAACTTCACCTCTAGCATCAGATATTTCCAGTAAATTCAATCCATTAATGCATTCTTGCTTCAGCTGTTTTGATTCAAAATGAAGCTACAAACTTAGTAATCATAAATAATCGGAGCCGAGGCCAATGTCCCGCGCGAAAAGTCATTAAATACTTATTTTCCCAAAGCTATATAACTATAAAGATCACACATACATACTAAGGGGTATGGGATATATGTATATATATCCTAACAGGACTTCTGGATGGCACACCCCCTCAGCATACATGCAAAGCATGGGCATCCTGGGGGACGGGTGGAGGTTTAATTTTAGAGTGCCTTTTCTGGGTCTAAAAATAGTAGTATGCGTCAAAAATATCGTTTTTCGGCGTTTCTGACGATGTTTCTATCTCTCTGTTGTTGTTGTTGTTGTTGTAATTGCCGTCACATGTTGTCATCCATCGATCGATCAAAGGTCTAGAGAGGCCACTACTAATTGTGGCCCTTTCCATAAGTCACTGACACGAGCTTGTGTTGGTCGGGATGGACAGTTGAAGAGGTGTCGTGTATCTTCTGTTGCCGCCAAACAACGTGGGCAGGTGTCAGGTGTGAGGCCGCTGGAGTCGAGTTTGCTGCGCGTGGACGCCAGCATGTGACTGTAGTCACATCTAAGTTGGGCTAAGGTGGATCTTGTTTGGCGAGGTAGCAATTTCTCTTGTGGGGATATATTGGGAGGACGTCGGTTTATTAATGGGTTGCGTTGAATGAAACGAAGGCGACAGGCCTGGATAGCATTCTGATGGAGCTTTTGCAGTTGTTGTTGCAGTGAAGCTGTTGAGGGTAAAGTTGTGAGGTGCCGTTTGACTCTGTCGTCCGAATACATTTTAAGAGTGTTTTTCAGCCGAAAGTTCCGTTGCCGCCGTGTAGGTGGTCCAGGACAACCAAAAAGTTGCCTGCACGGATGTTGGTTGTGGAGGCAAGATGCATAAAATTGGTCTGTCAAAAGTCGATTGTGGACTTGGACCGTCAGCATACGTGTTTCGCTGTGTAGATGGTCAATTGGCGACATTTGAAGGCAGCCAGTATGTTCTAAGTGCGGTGTTCTGGCAGATTTGGAGTTTGGCAAGATTTGAGGATGTTAGTGTTGGAGTCCAAACTGGTGCCGCATAATTAAGAACCGATCTACAGATCGCCTTATAAGTGAGGAGCAATGTTTCTTTGTTAGAGCCCCATGATCGGCCAGCTAAAGCTTTGATGATGTTGTTTCGTTTCTGAATACGAGATTTCAGAGCTTCAACATGTTGTTTGAAACAAAGACTTGGGTCGAAGAGAACCCCAAGAATTTTAGGGTTCTTAACGGTTTGAAGTCGAGCATTATTAATAAAAATGTTTAGTTCCAGCGAGTGTTGGCGTGTCTCGAGGAGTAAACAACGTACAAGTAGATTTTTCCGTCGAGATTGTGAGGTGGCGCTGCTGAAAAAATGAGGAAATGTCTGTCAGATAGTTGTTCATGTTTGTTTCCATTGCTTTCACATTCGAGTCGCTGGTGAAGATGGTAATGTCGTCAGCGTATGATACGATATGAATGTGTGGTGGTGGCAATGGAAGCTCACGAATGTAAGCATTAAAAAGAGCTGGTGAGATCACTGAACCTTGAGGCACACCCATTCTGGTGATGGCATAACTTGACGATGAGTTTCTAAACTGACATTTGGCTTCTCTTCCGCGCAAATATGCCACCAGCCAGCGACAAGTCCAACCAGGCATCGTGGAGTCCGCCAAGATCTTGATTAACGTCGTGTGGTCAACTGAGTCAAATGCTTTACTGAGGTCTAGGGCTATAGCAATAGTTCTCTTAGCTGGTTTAGGGCAGTTGAATCCTTGGCATATTGCTGTGGACAAGTTAAGCAGGGCAGATGTAGTTGAGTGACGTGGTCGGAAACCATGCTGATGAGCCGCAGGTGGAAGGTGTTCTACGATTATTGGAAGCAATAAGCGTTCCATAATCTTTGCTGCTGGGCATAGGATTGAGATGGGGCGGTAAGAGGAGGCTGTGTTTGGTTCTTTGCCTGGTTTGGGAAGTGCGATGATGGTGGAGCGTTTAATTTTCTATCTTTTTTATCTCTTTTTTTTTTAATTTTCTATCTTTTTTATCTCTTTTCTATCTCTCTAGAGCATAAAAACGCAAAAAATTAAATAAAATCCAAAAATTGAATAAAATCCAAAAAATTCTTTATATCTTGCGAATTTTCCGGAATTTTTTGGAAACTTTTGAAAAATCGCGAATGCTGGGGGTTTAAAACCCTCCAAACCCCCATGATCATGTCTGAGGGCCTTCCGGGACCACACCTGTTCCTGGAACCATGAGAAAGCGTTAAATGACGTCTAATAGTATAGTTTTAGGTACATGTACTAATTTTTCGAGCAGTAGACTGTCCAATTGATTCATCAAACAATTTTCGACCAATATTTTGTACATTTTTTGATGTTGCAGTCGCCCTTATCGATTTTGTTTTCCTGCAAATTCGACCATAAATATTCACGAAGAATGAAATATAACAAATTAAGTATCAAAATTTGACGAAATTTGACGTTAAATATTTGAAAGATTACTCATTTACCCCCCCCCCCCAGGGGACCCGGTTTACCCTCTCTCAGAACTTTTGACCCCGTGCACGTAAGATGAAGTTTAACGATTGAGCACGCTTTTTACAATTAACTAAATAAATGCTAATTCAATTTTTCTACGAACAATTTTTCATTTTTACTTCAGTCACTCACCCATTGCCTTATGTCAAGCACCCTAACGCGAATATATACATTGCCGCGAACAACTTTAACGTCAGACTTAAATTCCAAAGCAGACTGTCCACGAATAGACAAGTGAATTTCGCTTTGTTTTGTCAGCCATCCTCTATCGACCGATTCTACGCCGTCCTTAAAAGTTGCAAGGATAAAAATTATGTCGAACAATAACGGTATTATTTTATAATTTGGACCTTGTTTACAGGCACGTATGTATGCTCTGGAGGAATGGGGGTCGGACCCCCAAAATTCAGAAAAATCAGAAATATGGGACTTTTTGAGCGTTATTTTGTGCTATTGTTAGCTTTTTTGGGCTTAGTCCCCCCAAAAATTTGTGTTGGTCCCCCAAAATAGGACGGCCAGCTAAGTGCCCGCTTGTTTACCAATGAAATATTCATCAGGCGATTAGTTTCCATTTTGTCTTGTTCAGTGTGCAGACATGCGCGGCTTAAGAATTCTGTAGGGTGAAACCGAAAAATTTTCTTAAATACCTACATCTTTTTGGCTTAAAACGGTGGATATACGCGCCAAAAATTTTGTATGGCTCTTCTGACAATTCTCTATGCTTCTAAAACGTAAAAACACAAAAAGCACAAAAAATCTGAATAAATCAAGCAAAATATAGTCGAAATATGAGTATATGAGACGAAGCGTCGAAAGTTTGACAATCTTCCTACGATTTTTTTCGGAAAATGGCGAATTTTGTGAAGGAACCCCACAAGATCATGTACGTTAGTGTGTATCAGTAAAGCGCTTGAGGTTGAGTCGAAACAAGTTTCACTTTTTCGATGCCCAGCGACACAAAACCCGTAGCTTTGATGTCATTAATAGACTATTATTTGAGAATCGCCTACCCTTAACGCCGAACACATCGATGTTATCGGAATCAAGTCTGAACGTCCTAGGAAATTCATGGCATTCCCAGCGGCTTACTATCGGTGCCAGAACGTTATTTGTATTTTTAAGCTTCTGTACAATTACGTATCGGTACGACAGGAAATGGACCGCGTCTAGCGGTAGAACGAGCCTTACCGAATAAAGACCAAGTCTGGAAGAGATAGCACTTTGAGAATTGTTAAACATAATTGGATACCTAATAAATTAACGATCATTTCCCAGGCACGTAGCTCTGGGGGAATGGGGGGTCGGACTCCCTCCAAATTCAGAAAAATTGGAAAAATTTGTGTTGTTTCTGGCCTTTATGGGCTTAGCCCCCCCCAAATTGGTGTTGGTCCACCCCAGAATAGGACGACCAGCTACGTGCTCGCAGTTCCTACCGAAAAAAGATCAAACGTGTGTAAACAGTTTTGGAATTCTCGGAGGATTAAACTAATAAGAATGTTTCTAAAGTGCTTTTGGGCTCAAAACGATGAATACGCATTCAAAACGCCTACTTTTGATATTCTGATGATTCGCTTTCTTCCGCGACAATGGAAACGAAAAAAATTCGAGAAAAATTCAATGAAATGCAACAAAATTTAGTCAAAAGTGACTATTTGGCGCTAAGCGCCAAAAAATTAACATTTATGAGCAAAAAGATCGATAAAAACACGTCAACGGAACGTTTTCTATGATTTAATAGAGAATCGAAAATTCCGGGGGCCCAAATTTTCGGCGGCATGCGGAAAACCATTACGCTCGCAAAAACAATTTCATCAACAATCAAAAAATTTTATGGAAAATTTTGCATGAATTAAGGAATAAACTGTAAAAACAGATAAACGATAAACGAAGGGCAGCTACAAAGAGGTTCAACCATTTTATACACTCCTTACTAAGCTACATTGTCTTTTTATTTGTGAGAGCCTCTTTGCACATGTACAAATATCTCATGAGAAGTGTTTGTACGAACAAAACAATTCATACTCATTCTATTGATTGAATTTGCAACCGTTACGTCACGGTTTTTTATATTCGGCAAAGATTTTCCCCGATGTACAAAGACTTTTCGGGACCGTATTTGTACATGTACAAAGATTTCTGAGGAGACATAAATTGCAGAAAAAGGTCTAAAATTCGCGAAAATTTCGGCGCTCCGCGCCAAAATGAGTAATTGTGTGTTCTACATATCTTTATAATGGCAGAAATCGTATTTCAAAAGGAAAAATGTCGAATTTTTCGGCGCTTCGCGCCGTTTTAAGACGATTCTTAGTGATGTTTGCCTTTAGAGACCCAGAAATTAGCTAGAATACACTACCAAAAGTCGAACAACTTCGTTTTCACAACACTAAGATCGCTACTGTACCATATTTTAGTACCCAAAAATTTGTGTGTACAAAATGTACAAAGACTTTTGAAGACCATCTTTGCACATGTACAAACGGACCTTGTACAAAAAAACAGCGTTATGTTGCCAACGACTGTATAAATTGGCCCTAAATTAAGTTAATAAAAAAGTTTGGCAAAATTTTTTAAGATTTTCAGCGAAACATACACTTGAGCTAAACTCAGAAAACTGAAATAAATTGTATTACACAATCAGAAATGATTACCATAAGGCCCATGCTAAGCGAACCAGGCAATAGCCGTGAATGCGCTAATAAATTTAATGTAAAATTGATATAAGTATGCTGATTTTGTCCTTATTTCATGGCAAAAAATTTAAAAAAAGCAAAAACAGAAGACATCATTGCAAAATGCCTTTCAAGTTGCACAAAGATCGATTTTGGAGCGTGTAAATCGCACTCTGGAAGCTAAATTTAAATTGCCGCTAAACGCCGAAAATTTTTTGAATGTTCGCTACAAAATGTTTAGAAAAGTGTTAAAATTATTCAAGTTTTGTCCCATGAAGTCATTTTCATTGTTGAAAGATCGTTAAAAAATCTTTGTATGACAATAAAAATCTGTTCCGTAAAAAAAGGAAATCAAGCAAAGCTATATACGAATAGTCTCATCCCATCCCATAAAAGTTTCCATTAATTGAACTAATGGCATGAAACAAATTTACTGCTAGCATGATCTCAAAAAGTGTAGGCCACAGCCAGCCATACACATAAGGGCTCGAAATTTTGGATGGTGGAGCTCCCCGACCATTTTTAGGGGTTTTCGGGGAGGTACCCGGTCATTTTTAGTGGTTGGGGGTAAACGACCTCCAATTCTTGGCAAAAGGCTGTCAAATGTACGTCTAAAAACGGCCAAAAAATTCATTCCCTAAAAATCGGATCAAGGTTAAAAATTTTCTGGCTTTGTGGGATACGAGGACGATCAACTTTGGCTGGGGAATCCCTCATCCCCTCTGTTATATGTACGCCACTGGCTATTTTCTCAAAAAAATTACCGCTTAGTGCTTTCAAATATACGTATATGAATTAGAAATATTTCTTATTCTTGGTAAAAAAACCAAAGATAAATGGGCAATGGACATTTCATATCAAAGTTCTAAAAAAAGAAAAAAACAGAAAAATATAATCCCCATGATCAATTAGGGTACAATTATAAATGCTGAGATTCTTATCGCAATATTACCAAAAAATCTAAATTTACGAGTATTAAGATTTAATTAAGTTTAAATTCAAATTTTCTAGAAACATACTGAAGTAAGATCGACGATGATCAACATTCGATGAAGAAGTTTAGAAACGTTGAGCGAATAAGAGCATGCATACCCTACCCATTCTTTTTGACCTGAAAAATTCACTTTAGAAATTTTGTATTTTCACAATTCCCTGGCTGCGCGTGTATAGTCCAGAAAGCTGACACAATAAGAACAATATACATTAAATCTGAAATATGACAGTGGAATCTGAGTAGGTATCAAAGGAATAAGCGTAATATGAAAATTTTATCTTACTGATCATCTGCCGCAAGCTCCAACGAATCTGCGTAGTTCCACACACCGAGCTCCGGAACATTACCGACGACATGTACGGCTGATTCGCTTGCTTCCAATTCAACTGAAACGCGGAAGATGATGCTTATGGACATGAGTCCAAGGTCAAATTGTGAATAATTGCCTTATATCATTAAGTTATAGCGCCTAAAGACTACATATTCGTATACAGAGAATATCATTCAAGTGAACGTAATCTTGAAATAAAGGTTGATTTACCTCATAATGAGGCACGTGACATGATCTGGGGAACTTCAACCCAAAGATTTGTTTATCCCCTTACCCAGATTTCGCGATTTTTCAGAAGTTTCCAAAAAAATTTGTTTTTAGCTGATTTGCTCAGAAGTGTCAAATTTTCAGCGCTTCCAGTGTTATTTTTTTGTATTCGTCAGATTTTTCCCGGTGTACAAAGACTTTTGGGGACCGTCTTTGTACATGTACAACGATTTTTGGGAAGAAAAACCGCAAAAAAAGGTTTGAAATTCGCAAAAATTTTCGGCGCTTCGCACCGAAATGAGTAATCGTGTAAGCGCCTGATTTTTGCCCTCAGAAACTCCGAAATTAGCTAAAATACACTAACCAAAGGTCGAACAACTCTGTTTTTGCCACACTAAAATCGCTACTGTACCATATTTTAATACTCCAAAAATTCGTACATATGTACAAAATGTACGAAGACTTATAGGACCATCTTAGTACATGTACAAACGAACCTTATACAAAAAAAACACTGTTTGTGCCATCTGGTTCGGAAAAAGTCAAATTTTGTTTTTTTTAGTTTAAACTACGAAAATTAAGAAACCGTAAAAACTTTTTTGCCAATTTATGGCACAACTATTCCTAAATTTGCTAGCAAAAATTACAGTAAATCGCTCGCAGCCACAGGTATGCCCCACCAAAGTTCAGAGGGGTGCAAGATTTTTCAGAGGTCAAAAAATGAATTTAAAAATGGTGGCATAGTGGAAAAACCACCATTTTTCAACGTTTCTCGTTGAGCAGTATCCATCGGCATCAAAAAATTGCGAAAAACCGAAAAATTTAAAAAATTGTGGGGGTGCATTTCCCCGAACTTCCACGCCCAAGTATGCTCGATGCTAGTTGCTTGAAGCCTTGTTAACCAAACTCAACCACAAATTTACTTCAGTAAATTTTCCATTTTTTAATGCATTATACACTACCTGCTGAACGAATCCTCTGATCAGGAAGTTGTACTATGACCTTTAATACGTTTTATTCTATATTTTAATTGCTCTCTGAATATAATGTAGTAATTTTAAATCGAAAAAATCAGAGTCGCCGGAAGCTCGGACCCATCCTTGCACGATTTATTGTCTTCTGAAATTTGTGCAGCATAGTGTGATGCTTTATTAAAATAATTGACTGCACAAAACTCATGCCAAAGCCTACTTGAAATAAATTATTTTTACTCAAAGAGATGCCTCTTAATCCATGTTTATGCATTTTGGAGAAAATAATGTCACAATATGCTGAAACCTAGTCTAATTTCTGTTTCTTAGGAAATGAGCAATATTGAGACAACATTGACGCCCCGGGATCATACGTTGGCAGCAAGAAAATTCTGGAGAGGGAGAGTGCAGGATTTTTAGAGGTCAAAAAATGGCCTTGAAAAATGGTGGTAAGGGCGAAAAAAAATTATTTTTCAACGTTTCTCATCGAGCACTATCCATTGGCATCAAAGAAGGCAAAAAAACAACAACAACAATTTCAAAAATTGATTTCTGGGAGGGGGTATTTTGGTTTCTCGGGAAGTGCATACACCCAACCCCCACGCTCAGGTGTGCCTGGGATCAGTGAACACTCTAAATCCGAAATTCTACTTTCAGCGCCATCTTAATATTGTTCTTATTTATATATCACTATTTACCAGCCTTCTTATGCTACCCAAACACATTTTGACATTTATTATATAAATTTGAACGACACTGAGCTTTAGTTAGACGAAATTTGATGTTTCAAATCTAGGTTGGGGTGCACGTTTGAATTTGCACGGAATATGGATAACTCGTCCCTTATTTCGCCCCCAACCACAACTCTCCTCCACAACTCGCCCCTCCACAACTCGCCCTCAACAACTCGCCCCCTCAACAACTCGCCCCTCCACAACTCGCCCCTCCACAACTCGCCCCCTCCATACCTCGCCCCCACACAACTCGCCCTCTACAACTCGCCCACTCTACAACTCGACCCCCCAACAACTCGCCCCCGCACATTTCGCCCCCACACAACTCGCCCCCCACTCGTAACTCACTCCCCTCACAACTGGCCCTTAGGGTTCATGATTGCTAATATGTATATGGAGCTTCACGAAAAATCTTATCTGTGGTGAAAATTGTACTCATATGATGACGAATTTTAGCGACGTTTTTACACTGCTGCTACAGCATAACGAGTCTCTTATTTTTTAAAGGTACAAAGTAAGCATTGCGTGTGCTGTTTTTTGGAAATCAGTCGTGGGCATAAATGCAAAGCATGGTCGGTGGAACCAGCTGATCTGCGGACAACTTTTTCTTGTTTCAATTGGTTTTTAGCCTTTACTTTGCCTCATTTTTCTCAAAAACGTCCCATTTATACATTTTGGGGGTCTAGAGGCCCTGCAACCACACATGAATTGTTTGTGGAAGTCTACTCCCCAGTTTCCAAACCCGCCCAAATCGATAAACTCCAGAAATTCTTTTGTTTTTTCGCAATTTTTTGATGCCAGTGGATATTGCTCGATGATAAACGTTTAAAAATGGTGTCTTTTCGCCATATCACCATTTTTAAGACAATTTTTTGACCCTTGAAAAATCTTGCACCCCCTCCCCCAGAATTTTGATGCTGCCCACTTATGATTGAAACTGACCATACACAGGCAAGACAAAACATGCAGGAGAAAAAATAGTGTTATGGGCAATAAAAATTTTTTGTTAGATTTTTCCATCCAGTAGCATCGAAAAATAACAAAACAAATTCAAAAAATTGAACTCTGGGATTTTCAGCTTCTGGGGGTCCAATCAAACCCTCCATAATTGGACTGTAATTGTGATTCATTCGAGGCTAGTTGTAGGAGAGGGGCGAGTTGTGTGGAGCGACTTGTAGGGAGGGGCGAGTGATGGGGGGCGAGTTGTGGGGAGGGGCAAGTTATGGAAGGGCGGGTTGTGGGGAGGGGCGAGTTGTTGGGGAGGGGCGAGTTGTGGGGAGGGGCGAGTTATGGGAAGGCGAGTTGTGCGGGGGCGAGTTGTGCGGGGGTGAGTTGTGGAGGTGCGAGTTGTGTGGGGGCGAGTTGTGGTTGGATGCGAGTTGTAGGGGGCGAGTTGTGAGGGGGCGGATTGTGGAAGGGGCGAATTATCCGTAAACCATTTGCACCGTAGTATGAGCTATGTGTACAGTAGGACAATGAACTCTTAAGACAAAGTTAACGATATTTAATAGGTCATTTCTGTAAAGTTTCATTATTTTTTCTTGAGTAATAGAAGTTATTAAAAATTAAAATTTGTCCTTTTTTCCGAACACACCCTGCATAGGCCACATTTTAGGCGTTTGGAGGAAAACTTGCATAATTTTGTTCTGAAAAAATCTGAAGCAAAACAATTAGTATACTCGTCATTAGCGTATCAGAAATAATACAAAAACTTATTTTTCAGCGTAAAACTTTGAAAAGATGAATTTTTGGACTAAAGCGGAATAACAAAAAACAATAATTTTGTGGTGAAATCCGAAATATTTCAGGAACAATGACCAGTTTTTAATCAAATTTGTTTTCCGCGCTTTATTTATACGACTTCAGCATGTTTTGCGAAAATGCCAGTCTCTAAACAAATGTTTACTGATTTATTACGGAATCCATAAAAAGGTAGGTAGTCTGCATTTACTAAGAAAAAAATCATTATCAAATTTAATTTCGAGGAGAGGAGCGCGTGACACGGGCCTGGACACCTAAGAATAATTAATAGATACCTATAGCAAGTCATTTTATACAAGAGAAGATTCTACGTAATTTTGTTTTATTCTAAGAACTGAAAACGCTTTTATGTACATCCTAGTCACTCTTGAGCAGGGGCGTGAGGACATGAGGTGCACTGAGTGCAATTGCACCCCATGGACGCCGGGCGGTCTGGGAAAAAATTCTTGACACATATACCAAGAGCAGGCAGGCAGGCTAGCTTTTAACAAATGAGTTTTAGTCGGGTTTTACAAGTAAGATAAAAGTCGTTTGACATTCTAGAGAAGTCTTACTATATTAGTCTGATGTTAATAAGTGTACATAGGTATGTTACGAATTGATTTTAATCTAAAAAATAAATAAGAAAAATATTGACAGTAGGTAGATGATCTTAAAAATCATATTTTCTTAAATTGACCTCGATGATGTTCCTCATCAGGCTGACATGCAGCTGTTTAAGGCGACCAGTTTATACTCCGGCCGACTGAAATGCTTGACCAATAAATCACTGAGCTTTGTTCTTGAGAGGTAGGTATTGGATGATTCTATGTGAAGTGGTATATACGGGGCCAGCGAACGACCTGGCCCAGAATTTGGCCGGGAGTGGGACTTGGCTCTAGAGGCTAGGACCAGGACTTAATATATATATGTAATATTATGTAGGTAGGTATGCGTGTATACGTCATCATATGTTTAGTGTGTTTATAATGTATAAATGTACCACAATTTGAATATCTGTCTACCAGCCACTGTTTTTTTGCATTAGGCAACGATTTTTCC
The DNA here is from genome assembly GCA_036768485.1 of Mermis nigrescens. Lineage (NCBI taxonomy): Eukaryota > Metazoa > Nematoda > Enoplea > Mermithida > Mermithidae > Mermis > Mermis nigrescens. The sequence continues at coordinate 13,622,818 of JAVLUZ010000142.1, read as the reverse complement.
CGATGTACAAAGACTTTTGGGGGCCGTCTTTGTACATGTACAAAGATTTTTGAGAAAACAAAAAACCGCAAAAAAGGTTTGAAACTCGCAAACGTTTTTCGGCGCTCCATCGCCGAAGTGAGTAATTGTGTGTTATATATATCTTTATAATGTTGGAAATTGCATTTTGAAAGTAAAATTGTGAAATTTTTCGGCGCTTCGCGCCGTTTTGAGACGATTATTACTGATTTTTGCCTTCAGAAACCCAGAAATTAGCTAAAATACACTACCGAAAAGTCGAACAACTCTGTTTTTGCCACACTAAAATCGTTACTGTACCATGTTATAGTACCCAAACATTTGTGTGTACAAAATGTACAAACACTTTTAGGCACCATCTTTGTACTGTACAAACGGACCTTGTACAAAAAACAGTGCTACCAGCTCACTTTAAAGACTACAGATTTTAATGACGAAATAGTATAAAATCACATTACTATTAATGTAGTCTTCAATAGGTACTTCCTAATTAGTAGTTTAACAGCAAAATCGTCTTTAAGCAGCTTGAAATAGAACTGATTTCTCATGTTGTTGTCAATGGTGCATTGTGTTCCAATGCAGTGTTTTTTTGTACAAGGTCCGTTTGTACATGTACAAAGATGGTCCCTAAAAGTCACTGTACATTTCGTACACACAAATTGTTAGGTACTATAATATGGTACAGTAGCGATTTTAGTGTGACAAAGACAGTTGTTCGACCTTTGGTTACGTATTTTAGCAATTTCTAAGTTTCTGAATGCAAAAATCAGTAATAATCGAGCTCAAAACGGCGCGAAGCGCCAAAAAATTTGGCATTTTTCCTTTCAAAATGCAATTTCTGAAATTATAAAGATATTGCTCATTTCGGCGCGCAAGCGCCGAGAATTTTTGCGAATTTCGAACCTTTTTTGCAGTTTTTGTCTTCCAAAAAAATCGTTGTACATGTACAAAGACGGTCCCCGAAAGTCTTTGTACATCGCGAAAAATCTTTGCCGAACAGACAAAAAAAACCGTGTTCCAATGTAACATTTATTTTGATAAGATGCATATGTAGCTATTTTTCTTAATCGTAAGAAGGATAATATTTTGATTAAGCAAGTGTTTTATAGCAAAAAAAGTAGGTATTTCTATGCATTGCTGCTATTGATAATTTACACTCATTTATTACAACGGTTAATGTGAATAATGAGCATTATTTTAACCTTTAGTTTGCATCTCATTTTCTTATTAAAAGCAGACTCATTCCGTTCTATTCAAATGCAGTCTGATGCAGAAGCATGTGGATTTCCGTGAATTTTTCGCTACTAAAGCTGCCTGGTGGTAACCCAGAAAATGTTGGGCCATTGCAAACACGTTGAAAATCCACAAAAAAACTTTTTCTTAAATTAAAAGAGACAGTGCTGTTTCTCCAACCTTTAAGTTCACAGCTTTAGATTCTTTATAAGTTACAAATAGTAAAGTTTTCAGATGAAATACAGAAAAGCAACGAGGCTGAATGATAAAAAGCGTGTTTAACAGAAATCAGTGAGATATGAGCATAATTGGAATTTTTGTATTGTTCAAAATACTTGTAGGAAGCTTGTGGGTAGTTTCTACAACATGTTATACGAAATGGTAACTTTTTTAATTTTAACTGAACTGGATATGCCCAGATTTGTTGAAGCGTTTAAATTTGCTACTAAACCTGTAAATTGCACAAAAGTGCTGTCAGGAACCTTTAATACAAATACAAATACAAATATTTTATTTTCGTCGCACAAAAAGAACACAATAAGAAAAGAAACATTAATATACAATGCAATACAATTATAAATAAACATTCGACATGAATCATCATACAGAATCACATATTCTAAAAGCAAGAAATTACTAATTAAAGTACATTTATACGAGATTCGTGCAAGAGACGAAGGTAGGTGCGCAGGCTAAAATAAATTATACACTTAGAACACCCCTTTTCTAGACTTTAAACTTATATGTACATCGTGAACTCTTTTAAAAAATCTACTATTCTGCTTAATTTTATTTTTCCTCAATTAAATTTATACTTCATTTTTAAATTTATCGCCTTTAAGGAAAATGATAAAATAGGCGTGGTTCATTTGGATTTTTTGTAGAGAATAAGGCTGTAATCGCTGAAGTATGTTACAAAAGGTGCTGTTGAAAAACTTTTATCCTTGCGATATATTCTCGGAAAATGCTGAAATAATTGATTTATGTAGAAAGAAATTCTTTCCTGGTATAATTTTTGTCCAAAATTTAATCCTTGTTAAATACCTATTCCAATCAAATATCAAAATTTTTCACTTTAATTAATAAAGCGCTTCTAGCATCTATGCAGCGAAGCGCAATAATTTTAATTTTCATGCAATTAAGCGGTAGAAACTGCCAAAAGTACATCAGCACGATCACCGAATTTTTTAATTTTACTCTGCAGAACAGCATCATGCAATCATATCGCTCAGTTCTTAAATATGTCGAAATTTTTCTCAGGGGAGGAATTCCCCCTTCCCCTACTGGCTACGCCAGCGTTCATCTCAACCAGTGTTGCCAGGTCAAAATTTTTGAAACTGCCACAATTCTTGAATAAAATTGCCATCCTCGCACAAAGTATATGGAAGCGGCCCATAAAAACTGCCACGGACCCATCAAAAAACTGCCACGCTGTGGTTAAGCATAGGAGTAAAAAACTTCACAAAAATCAAGAAACTGCCGAAATGGAAGGAAAGCTGCCAACTAGTGATCGACTGGGGCGACTTTTTGGCCAGGGCCGGGGCGGTACCGGGGCTGAAAATCTCCAGCCCCGGCCAGGGCCGGGGCCGGGATTAGACAAGGAAAATATTATTGCATGACACATACTTGGGGTGGGCATAGGAAAAGAAATAATGAGCGACTGCTCCATTCAGTAGTAAATGGCAAGCGCAAAGTTAGGTGCGCCTTTTCATATCAAGTTTTATTACTATTTATTTCACAAGAACAAATTAAGTCCAGTGTTTCATTGTCTGAATCATCAATATAGTCTATGTCGCTGCTATTAGCACGCTCTATATCATTTGAATCTTCGCTACTGCTACTGCTGCTGTAGCAATTAGATGCAATAGGTATTGCATGTAATAAATGAGACATCACACATTCCCATAAGAGAGGAGGGGTATTACTTCCCTCAGGGTCTAAGACACAAGTCACCGTCAGACGATTTTTGGTGAAAACCTTTTGGATTTTTTGAACCTAATTTTTTAGTATGGCAAAAGTGTACCTACCTATTAGAATTTCATAGAATTTCACGAAGTGATACATTATTTTAGAATGTGAGCTAGATTAAATAGATAAACTATCACTATAAAACATGCATGTGATCGCTTAAAATTTTATGAGGGTCCCTCAGTATACATGATAACGGCTGGAAATCTAGGGTAGGGGTCCCTCGCCATTTTTAGAAGGAGGGGGTTAGCGACTAGATCAATAATGGTAAAAACACATAAAAATAGCCAAAAAAGCGCAGGTTTTCGCCAAAAAATGGGGGAGGGTAGGTCAAATATTTTCTGACTTTCAAGGAAGTCCGGGGCTTCAAAGCGTGAATGGGGATGGCCCAAACCCCCTGTCACATGTATATTTCTCGGCCATTTTCAGGGAAGAGGGGTAAGCGGCTCCATTTTTGGCAGCCACGTACCCCCTGAAAATCTTCAAAATGGTAGAATTTGCAATAAAGAATTCTACACCTTTTCGAGTTTTTGTTCTTCAAAAATCTTTGCACGTGTACAAAGACGGCCCTGAAACGTCTTTGTACATCAGCAAAAATCTTCGCCGAATACAAAAAGACTCGTGCTTCTAAATGTGATAATTCGACCTGAATTTAGTTGATAATATTAGTTCGGCGCGGAATGCCGAAATTTCTATGAGCTTTTGATGGAATTCACACATAAAACTCCATTGAGAAAGCTAAAACAAATTAAACCACAAAATCAGAAATATTACAATAATTGTAATATGCGAATTAAATCTTGTAATAAGCTAACACTGCGCTTAGAATGGGAAAATGGAAAAATGTCAAATATTCAGAAACCCTAAAATTAGCCAAGTATATACACTACTAAAGGTCGAAAAACTATGTTCTACCACACTGAAATCGTTACTGTACCATATTAAAGTATACAAAAATTTGCGTGTACAAAACAGCGTTTTTTTGTATTCGCCAAAGATTTTTCCCGATGTACAAAGACTTTTCAGGACTATCTTTGTACATGTACAAAGATTTTTGGGAAGATAAAAACTGTAAAAAGGTGTGAAATTCCAAAAAATTTTCGAGCGCTTCGCCTCGGATATGAAAAATTGTCTGTCCTATATATCTTTAAAATGGCAAAATTTGTATTTAGAATGGAAAAATGTCAAATTTTTAGGCGCTTCGCGCCGTTTTGAGACAATTTTAGTAATTTTTGGCGTTATAAAACCAGAAATTAGCTAAATTATACAATCAAAAGTCAAAAGACCCTGTTTTACAACACTAAAATCGCTACTGTACTATATTATAGTAACCAAAAATTTGTGTGTACAAAATGTACAAAGACTTTTAGGGACCATCTTTGTACATGCACAAACGGACCGTGTACAAGAAAACACTGGTACCAAATGTAAAAAGACTTTTGGATACCATCTTTGTTCATGTATATACAAAGGTACATTGTACAAAAAACACTGTCTTATACTGATAGTGCACGAAAATGTGTATGTTTAAAAATATATTTATATAATATAGCTACAAAATTTGTTAGCTCATACAAAGACCTTTTCGGATATCTTTGTACAAGCACAAGAAGCTCGTAAAACAAAATAGAGTCGGCTAATAATAGCCCACCACTTAATTTTCTGGTCCTCCAATCTGGGATTTCACCCCTCCCTCAACTTTGGATCTTAGGAAACTATTTGAGACATATTTAGTTTATCGGATCGGACGCAATTCTGCAGCGTAGTTTACATTCGCCTATAATTAAGCTCCGTCCTAATAAACATTACACAAGATATGCGTTTTAAAGCAGGCGGTCTCCATTCAATTAGATGTTAGTGTTTTTTGTAGAAATAATTTGTTGACAACGTACAATTTCCAACTAGAAATAGAACGTATTTGTCAACTCTAAATCTTTTAGCCATAGCTATGAATGAATGAGTTAAAAGTAGCATTTAGTTTAAATAAGTTAAGTGGAGGAATCGAAAACATGCAGATTTTCCTGAACATTTATTCAGTAAAAGCTGATTTATACACAGTAGCAAAGCTATAACAAGGACTTAGTAAGTATACATATAGTCTAATCAGAACAGTTCTCAAAATTAACACTTGCTCATTGATAAATAAGTGCCAGTATCACAGCCTGTACAAAATACGAATAACACTAAATTTTTCCCCGGCCCCGGCCATTTTTTGACCTTGCCCCGGCCGGGGCCAGGGATGCTGAAAAATGGCCGGGGATTGCCGGGATTGCCGGGGCCGGGGTCCCGGTCGATCACTACTGCCAACCTGGCAACACTGATTCCATCTCAGCCACCGTTTTTTTCCACTTTTTGGTCTATTTGTCAACCAAAATTTTGGGAAATGGAAAAATTTTTGGGCTTGGTTGGCGTTTGTGGAAAATTTTTTTATGTTAAAATGCGTTTTAGAGAGTTAAAACTTCAAAAATTTTTCGGCGCTTCGCGCCGAATTGATTTAATTCTTTCTTGTTATTGATGTTTAAGCCGCGCGGCGCCAATCGCAACATTTTTATCGATAATCTGATCCCAGAACTCCACTACGATTGAAAATCCTTACCTTCTGCAGTTTTTGAAATGCAAAAATGATTTAGAGAGCTAAAATTTCAAAATTTTCTGGCGCTTCGCGCCATTTGATAAATTATAGTTTTAATTGTCAAAAACGACTTCAGAATTGGCTAAAATGCTTTACTGAAGGAAGGAAATCAAGCTTCAACATAAATAACGTATACTGATCGTGATATTTCTCTTTAGAGCGCGAAATTTTTATAGTGCATCAAACACCGCTATTGCATGGTACATAAAATTTTCTATATAAAAAACACTGATTTTTCAACACAGGCGCTCTATTTTAAACGTTTTTAGACCTCCCAAAAAACGTGGAAAAAAGTCGAAAAAAGTGGAAAAAAATTTGGGTTCGGTCTATAATGTCAACCAAATCGCTGGGAAAAAATGGTGATCTCAGTTAGATTAAGAGAGTGAATACGAACACGAATCAAGACAAGATGCGTATTATAAAAAATACAGTATGCCGTTTACAATGTATGTAGCGTAAACATTAGTACTTGCGTGAAAGTGATGCTATTCACAATCAAATTAATAATAGTGAAATTTCCGCCGCACTTTACTAAGTAAAACATTATACATACATCGAATCTAAATGGTTAGAGTATACTATAGTCTGTTTCATTTATCCGAGAGCTTTTTCAGCAAACCTTGTTCAGGGCGATAGTAACCCTATCCTTACCTGCTTACTGTAGGTCATTTAGAGATCACTGTAGTTACATAGGAAGGGAGAGTTTTAAAATTTTTTACGGCATAATTTATTCTCGCCTTCCAGCAGATCAGGCAACATGCGTTACATCAACAAAAAGTTCCGCTTGTCGTCGAAGCAACACGTGTTCGATTCCCGCTGCAAGATTTTCATTTAGCGCACTTTTTGTAGTATGTCACAGCATTGTTAAGATGCTTGATTTAATTCTTATGGACGTTTCGGTGCATTTAAAATGAAAGAATGGCGGCCGCTCGCCCCCACTCAACTTTTCTGTCGAGTTACAGCAAATCACCTAAATGGGCATACTGTAGTCTTAAAAAACGTCCACTGAAAAAGCTCTCGAATAAATGAAACAGACTGTAGCTGCATGTCTACCCATTGTTCTGCTACTCCCGCTAGAAATATTCGACTTGTTTTTATATTGTACGTATACATACTCTTCAGCAAGAATACAGCACTTAACGCCATTCAAAGGTTGCATACGTAACTGCATGGGTACAGTAACTACTTGAAATTGTATGGTGATGTGAGAATAGGCTTTTGTAACCTAAAGAAGGCAAAAACCAATGACATGCATCTTTACTTTTCAACATATCAGCCAAGGCAGATGCAGCATAAATGATCAGATGAGCCATCTGTTTCAAACGCAAAAAAACAACTACTGTATACTGTATCTAACGAGCAGCATTTATATTATTCTTTAAATTTTTCATTAAGAGTACGCTGGCGCAGTGTGTGCACACGCGCCAGCATACCTTTTAATACTTTTTTCAAAGTGTCAAGGTCGAAGCCCAGTGGTTTTTAGTTTTTTCAGAATTTGAAACTGCACAAGTGTCGCCCCTAACGCATGCGGGGGGCATGCGTTACGGGTCAATATTGGCGTCAGAATATTTGTGGGCTAATATTGGCCTATATGCCAAGAAAATCCTGGCTCTGCCCACATATAGTGAGCGTAGCTAAGCCCCCAAGAATTCAATTTCTGAGAATTTCTTTAATTTTTTCGCAATTTATTGATGACAATGAATAGTGCACGATGGGAAACATTGAAAAATTGTGTTTTTTTGCCATACCACCATTCTAAAGATCCATTTTTTTGACCTTTGAAAAATCTTGCACTCCCAGAATTTCGGTGCTGCACACCTATGGTAATCATGCATTTCTATACTCCGTTGATTGTTAATATTTTTTACAATTTTATGTGCAGCGCAATGGATGCTCATGTACTGAAGCACCGAATTTAAAAGTCAATTCTAGAGTTAATTTTCCTTAACATATGTAATGTATGTATTTGATAACAAGCAAGCATGTAAGAAAACTTCAGTAAAATAAGATCAAAGTAACATATAGAACATGATTATCGCAGTAAAAAATTCACTGGCGAATAGATCACGACTGCAACAGAATATTCAATTCGCATTCTTAGTTAATCACCTGTAACGAGCAAAGTATAATAATGAAGTTGCTTAATCAATTAGAACATTAATAGTACCAAAATTTTGTTAATTTAAATCTGTTAGTAGCCAATAGCTTAATTGAAAATTATGCAAATATAAAATTTTTAAGGATTTTGTACTTGATTAATAAAACAATTTAGGGGAAAAGATAAATAAACGAAATCAGCCTTTTAAGAACATTAAAAAGGTTATGGAAAATTGAACATTAACACATTAAAAATAATAGGTAGGTATGTGAAATAAAACCTGCACTAAGACTTCGAGTGGGACCAATGACTATATTTTTTATTGAACATAAAAGTTGAACCGTGATATGTCAGTTTTAAATTTTTTGTTGAAAACAAGCAAATTGATTATACACCTAAACTTGATCACCACCCGATCCAAATCAATCAAGCGCTGAAGCCATACCTTAACCGACACTGTTTTCATTTTCATCTTGATATTGATTCCTTGAAGGTAATCTGCTATTGTATTCACTTTAAACTTGGAAAAGCTCAGGAAACCTAAAATTGTACGCTGTACACTATATGCGCCGATAGTTCTCTTGACCACCAAAATTACTACATTGATAGGCTTCCAAGGAATTTACTACCGAAATAAGAACGATAACAATGCTGAATATAATGAATAATTTCAGAACATAATTGAGCCAGGTAGGGATCCCGCAGAAGTTGCTCCTTTTAAATGAAACTTCAGAACATACACTGTTATTGAATAATAGGTTTTTGCAAATTTTTTATTAAATTTGAAATATTATTAAGGAAGCCGGAGCTCAAAAAAATCAGCGGACAGTTAGATGGCCACCCTCTTAGTATCTAAAATTACATTCAATTAATTAAAATTAGTGTGAGAAAAACAATCCATAAGCTCAACCTTTTCAGCTCAGCAGTCTGATCGCTAAAAAGTGAGATATTTACTCAGTGGCTTTCATCTAAAATCGATTGCAACCCAGCATCTGATTGTACGGCGACACTCGGGTTTAAACTTCGCGACAAACGGTATACGAAATAAGAAGTCACGGCAAAGAGAGCTACAGTGAACAGCCAGTTAAAGATGCTTTGAACTATATAACATTTCCGTCTTGTCTCTGGTTTTGGACTGATAAAGTAAACGTGACGAAGTTGCCTTCTTACATATTCTTCCGACGAAACCACCTGGAAATGTTCAACTCGTATAAGAATTTCACATCGACAATATTATTGAAATTATGATAAAAACTAGAAAAATCAAGGAATTGATGAAAGCGGAAGCGGAAATGATTGTGCACCCCGTTTCCGTCGGAGGTTTCTCCATTCTAGGAATGGTTCAAAGCGTCGGCGGAACCAGGGTTCCGCAAGTAGGGTCCGTCAGGGTGAACAGAACACCCCCAAACCCGTTTCCGGGAAAATTTTTCCCACTTAGGGATTGTCACGTATATGTACATGACAGCTGCTAACTTAAGCAACAGCTGTCGCTGATTGCCACAGTAATTGTTCCGTTCTCTTATAAGGAAGAGACGAATTTCCAGCAATGAACCGGTCCGAGCTCAGCAAGTAAAACTGCTAAGTGAGGAGTCAGCGCTGATAAAGGCTGTTGGGTTCGCCCAACAGCGCCGGTTTTGTTCTCACTCGACAGCTCAGTCCGAGCTGGTGACTACCCGAATCTACACTCCTGGTTTAGTGGGTATGAATTATTGAATTGATTATTGATTATTAACTCCTAGAAATGGAGGTTAAATTATATTATTTTATATGCCCACACCAGGCATCCTTTGTTACAGGATGGTTCCAAGACTCGGATCGGAAACAGTTCTGGATGTGGTTCAAATTGCCTGAACCGGGGTTCCTCAAGTAAGGCCCATCAGAGTGAGCACTCCAACCACGTTTTAGCGAAATTTTCTCCCACTTAAGGGTGGTTTCAGGGCTAGAAAACGAAGTCCCACTGTTTTCTTATTTCTGTACGGGGGACAAAAGATTTTGAAGCTCGTACAAAGATTTTTGGAGCGATCTTTGTACATCTTTGCATACAAAGCACAGGAAGTATTTGGCCGGTTTTCGATTGCGCAAAAAAATCAAAGTTCTTGCGCATAAAAAGAAAACATTGGGGTACCCCACTATCATACATGTGAAAGGGAGATGGGGGCCCTCTCCCAAAGTCGGCCGCCCCCATCCGCCTGAGCCAAAAAATTTTTTGACCCAACTTTTATGGGAAAAATTATTTTTTGGTCGTTTTTACGTGTTTTTGGCCGTTTTTGGCCAAAATTAGGTACTATCTGGTTATACCCCCATCCGGATTTTCACCATTTTTCTACTCTAGCATCGCCTCGTTTTGGAGTCATTTGGGCTCGACCATTGGATCCAGTCAATCGAAACAAAATTACGCAAAAAAAACGCTATATTAGAGGAGGTAAATATTCGAAACCGGATGAGGCATTGTTTCCTTTTTCGTTTCCATTTCCAGATTTTATTTTTCCCAATAATTTATAAGTTATTAATAAAATCGTCATTTAAAAATTAGAATAATTTAAAAACGAATAGATGAATAATTTCATGTAAAGATTAAAGCGGAAAGAAATTGCCGACTTTTAAACTGACAAAAGTTGAAATCTAAAATCAGTGAAAAATCGGTTAAAATCAGACTTTTCGATAATGAATGCTGACATGGAATGACAACACTCGTAGGAAGATGACCTCTAGCATTGCATACGTATGTTAGTACCTTTGGCTGCTGGGCGATGAGTGACCTCTTCATGACAATATTCGGTTAGTCGAGATAAAAGTCGAATAAGATGTTGAAAACGAAATCACTGACAGAAAGCAATAATATGACTTTGCTGTTATAGAGAGTAGTATCAAAGAATGTAAATAAATAAGCCAATTTTAAACATCGTTTGATGATCAGCAGATTAAACAATCACCTTTTGAGATCGTAGCAGTTTTGTAGCAAAAACAATACTTACCAGGTATTCATAGCGTGTCCTGCTGACGCATCATAAAGAATTGCTGGTTGACAACAGCTGAGAATATGAAAGCCGTAAACTTAGTTATGTGAAAGAGACTACAGTCACGACCATAGGTGGGCAGCACAGAAATTCTGGGGGGGGGTGAAAAAATTTCTGGAAGGGGTGAAAAAATTTTCAAAGGTCAAAAAATGGTCTTAAAAGTGATCGTATGACGAAAAAAACACCATTTTTCGACGTTTCTCATCAAGCACTATCCAATGGCATCAAAAAATTGCTAAAAGAGCAAAAAAATTTTTCTGGGGGTATTTTGATTTCTGGGGGGGTATATCAACTTCCGGGGGGCATACCCCCCAAACGCCCCCACGCCCATGTGTGGTCACGACACGACCATAGATGCACAGCATCCGATCTAAGGGTCTAAAATTGGGCTTTTTCGGACTGAAATGACCTCAAAAACTGGTATAGGCGTAGCGTTAAAACTCGTAATTACTAGAGAACTCAAAATTTGGTGCGAAAAAAATCACTGATTTAGTGCGAAATTTGGTGCGGAAAAATCCAGTAATTTGGTACATAACGTGCAGGTTTTACACAAACAAAAACCTGTTAAACGTCTTTACACTGTGCATCTCGATATTTTCGAACAAAGATCCTTGCCTAAGATCGGTCTCTGGTAGTGTTATTTTGGTAGCCCAAAAATTATTAAAATATGATATTGGTATAATTAGCTCAATTTTAATATGATATAAATATAACATTTCGCTATTTTTTATTTAAAATATGATATATTTTTGATATTTGGTTTATATTTAATACGTTTTTGGTAGGTAGTGCAAATGTATACCTATTATGTATTTTCTGCAAAACCATTCAAAGTAGACCTATGTAAGCAAAATAGTTGGGGAATTAAATGCATGCATATCAATGCGCTGTAATAAATTATGCATATTTTAAGACTCGTTTAATTTATTTCAGTCAAAAGGCTAAGTGTGCAAGTAATCAATATTTTTTAAACGATTATCCCTCTTTCCCAACGATTTTTCACTTAATCGGAAGCAACAATTACGATGTTATGCATAGAATGAATAAGCATAGCTAGTTTGTGTTACAGTAAGCTACCTAGAAACGAGTTTTGTACCTGCTCACTAATCGTATAAATTGATTTTAGTGAACAAGGTTTTGTGAATTAAAGTGTAGAAAAACACGAGCATTACATTTTTAGACGTACATTTCAAAAAATTTCATTTATTTAAAAACTTTCAAAATTTACGAGATTAAGCTTCAAAATTATATGAATTCCTTTCACATTTCGACAAATAACAAAATTTCGGAATATTTGGATCACAATCAGGGAAGCTCAACGGTCAAGAATACAGGTGGCAAACAATGATTAAGAAAACAAATAATTCAATGGTCATCCATCATTCCTACCTACCTACCTAATGTTTTGTAATCGCCCAGTCTGTTTCACACAAGTTTGGGCATAAATTTTAAAAACGATGTTCGACAACAAATTGACAGATTGCGATTATAGCCCCATTATTTATACGTAAAGCCGACCCCGATTCCGTCGGGGGTTTTTTCGCTTGGGGGTAGTCCAAACTGGCGGAATCGGGGTCAGCATCACATTTATAGTCTGTTTCACATAACTTCGTGCATAAATGCTAAGAATTTTCAACGACAATATATATATATATATATATATATATATATATATATATATATATATATATATATATATATATATATATATATATATATATATATATATATATATATATATATATATATATATGTGTGTGTGTGTGTGTGTGTGTGTGTGTGTGTGTGATGTTCTACAGTACATCGTGTTACGGAGACATTTGCATTGCGAAGTCGCATTAATGCATCAAAATTTTGAACCACTTTTGTAGCCTAATTCATGCGAATTAAATTCAAAAGGAAACCTCGATTTTAAATAAAACTAATTATAAAACTATAGTCTGTTTCAAAATTCTTGGGGCTTTTTTTACAGTATGGTGATTCGAAAGTATCAAGAATCCGGCCGATCGGCAAAGAGCAGTTTCTTAGTACCCGCCTCTCGCATCCAAATGATTCGTTAATTGTACAATGAGCTATGTAATACTAGCAAAGAAAAATGCTCCGATGGAACAAAAAAGATGAATATACTTGGAATCGTGGATTATTATGGATGTAAAAGGAGGGGACTAGGAAAAATCTACCTAAAGTCGGAAAATCTGCTAAAAATCACACTTTCTCTAAGCAACGCAAAAAATCGATGTATATTCTGCGGCCAACAGATTAAAATAAATATTCAACCATAACAATGATTGAAACAGCAGCACGTTAGCTATGCAGTAGCTATGGGAAATGATATTAAGTAAACTAACAGTCTTCCAAGCCAATTGAATGAAATAGCAAACATCGAAGACAATTGAAGACATGGTTGGTTTAAAACAGTAGGAAACGCGTAAGTTGACTTGAAACAGACTAAATGTAGATACACTAGCATGCCCGAAACGATTGTATGCACTAATCAATCGGCTCCTGCTTTGCTTCCTATAATGCTCATAACAAAATAAAAGAACTTTAAATACAATACCTCTTAGTTTTCTATCAATCAGGTGCCAGCAATTTAAAAAAGTAACCTTGATAGATTACGTTTATACACTCTTATCTGAAACTTCGAACATTATTTAAAAAAGACACTTTTTTAGAGGCCGCAGAATATACATCGATTTTTTGCGTTGCTTAGAGAAAGTGTGATTTTTAGCAGATTTTCCGACTTTAGGTAGATTTTTCCTAGTCCCCTCCTTTTACATCCATAATAATCCACAATTCCAAGTATATTCATCTTTTTTGTTCCATCGGAGCATTTTTCTTTGCTAGTACACTACTTTTAATTAGCGTGATTTCAGTACATCAGTCAGTAAACACAATCAGTAATATGCCACAATAATGACAACAGTCCAGGAACGCGGAAAACAATATTGTTCTTAACATCAGCATTATCCTTTTTAAACAAGACAACCTTATTGACACCATCCATTTTCAAATTAAAACTCCATTAAGTTATTTCTTCTTAATGTGCAGTTCACTTATAATCAAGCACAAATATTTAACCAACGAATTCACATTGCAAATCCTCACTCAATCAATACACAAGCACAATGTGTTGTGACTTTTGAAATTGAAAACACCCAATTTTCAATTTTCAAATTGAAAATTGGATCAATTTTCAAATTGAAAATTGGGTCAATTTTCAAATTGAAAATAGGGTGTTTGAATTTGCGATAAAGAAAATAATCAAAAGATAGTCACTTGGTTTATTTAAGCCGAGTAATAAAATAACGACCGTCCACCAATTCCAAACTAAACGCGACTAATCTGATCACTATGAAAAAGTTTTGAAAAATGAGCTTGCTAAGCGAGAGTTGTAAACCAAGAGAAACTTAAAGTTAAAACCTACTATTAAATTATTAAGAGACTTATAAAAGATTTTAAACTTTAAGAAAATGGAAAAGGCGGGATGTTGGTAAATTAGAAGGCAAAGTTTTTCGGCAAAAATTCAAAAACTTCACGCAAATATCAAATGTAAGGAACACTAACGCTTCGATTTGGTAGTAAAATAAATTTGTAGTATAGACTACATATTAACAACAAATGAATAGTGCAAACTTTACACAACTACTAGGTGTAGAGAATACTAACAGTTTACGGCTTATTAATGTACATGATTACAATAAAGCTGCATATCTTTGTCGACTTCTGTGCACAGTAGTGTGATTGCTGGTTCATTTTAAACCACTTTTGCAGGCAATTTACATCAATTAAACGATAGCTCTCCATGTGCAAGATTTTGTGAAACATATTATAAACACGGCTAAGAAGGATTTAACTTTAATGCAACCCATTTAAGACAAAATTACATCTCTTCAATGATCTAAGGACACTTGAACATAATTTTTAAATCACTTTAGATTACTTTTGAGGGTAAACAAACTCACTTAATTGATGTCTCACATATGAATCCTTGAAAATTTCTTGACTTCAGTTACAAAGTCTCTGCAAGTCTATCGAATTAAGGTTAACACGTAATGTAAACTTTACACAAACACATAGCGTAAAGAATATTTTAGTCGGATTCGTAATTTTGATATTGCTCCCATATTACTTTCAACATTTATTTAAAAATGAGTCCATAATGTTTTAAAGACAATAAACATTAGGTTTAAACCACTTTGCAATACTGCTGAGTGTAAGCAAGCGCGCCCAACTGACGTATATATTTCATTCCCTGTAAATTTTTATATATCTGGAAAAAATTTCGGATTTTGCAATGCTCTAGAACAAAGGCTAACATGCAGTGTAAAAAATTACTCGGATATTATGATCAACATTCATGAAAAAATTATGTCTCTACAATGGTCTGAGGACATATAAACAATGAGTGTAAACTACTTTACATCGCTGTTGGATGTAAACAAACGCACCTACGTGACGTCTCACATATGATCCTTTGAAAACTTCTAGACTCCAGGAAAAAATTAGGTTTCTGGAATGCTCAAAAACGAAGATAAATACATATGTAGTGTAAACTTCATGTAAACACCTAGTGTAAAGAAGATTTTAGTCAGATTCGTAATTTTGATATTGTTCCGATATTACGATTAATATTTATGAAAAAATTAAGTCTACATAATGTTCTATGGGCAAACTAACAATTGGTGTAAACTACTTTACAACACCGTAGAGTGTAAACATATGTGCCAGACTGGCATATCAAATTTGGTTCCTGGTCCATTTCTAGACTTGATAAACGTGTCCCTGACTCGTATCCGGAGAAGCAGGCAGAAAAAACAAGACAGAAACGCATTTTAGACTCCAAATTTTTGACTTTACACTCGCTAAATATTAATGTATAGACAATTTGCTTTGACATGCATCCGATATAAAGCACTTTATTTTTATTCTATTAGACTTATCCCGACTTCTGGACGGAGAAAGTGGCGAACAAAAAACGCAACAAAAACGTATTTTCCATCATTTAGAACACTGTAAACTTTAAAATTCCGTACCGAACTCCCCATTGAGTTTAAAGAAATTCGGTTTCGTACAATTTGTAGCTTTTAAATCGTAGTACATTCCGGTGTGCCAAAATTCTCTTGCAAAAATTATTTGGTATGATTTATTAATCAAAATTCGGAAAAAAAACGTGTTTTTTCGCCCATTTTTTACCTCTAATTTCGAACTTTACACCCCCATAAATAACTCAATATTGCGTTTTTTTAAATGCGGTTTGCTGCGATGTGTAGCCCCTGAGAGGCCCTTTATTACTGCTGTATTAAATTTACCCTTACTCATAAGCGGGAAAATTTGGCAGAGAAATCTTAGTTAAAATCCGTTTTTTCACACCATTCACTAGAGTGTAAACTTTAAACCCCAGGATCTAACTCACCATTAAGCATAGAAGACTTTGCTTATATACAGAATGTAGCCCTTGATCCGCTCTACATTTCTGTCAAAAAACATTTCGAAAAACCTCATAACCGGAGTTAGTATCGGACATAGGAAGGTTGAAAACTCGACCAAAAAGTGCTTTTTCACCCCCAGATTTTCGCACTCTTTACACTGCCGTTCGATAAATAATGCGAATTTCAAAAAACAAAAAAAGTGTCATCTGTAGAATTCATCCCTCTATTATCCTATTCTGTTCAATCCTTCGAGTCATCAATACTCAGTTGTCCACATGCCGCAGTAAAAAGGTCCCAAAATTTGTTCTATGTTATAACGTTACACAAAAACTTTACACCTTCTTTACACAGTCAATTTTGAGTTTCAAGAAAAACAAAAAAACACGGGCAGCGAATTTTTTTATTATCTTTCTTTTAAAAAAAACCGCACCTTCCAGAAGTGTCCCGTTATAGCTGTAGGGGGTGCCCAGGTGTTGGGGGTACCCAAGTATATTATAGGTACGCGCTAACGCGCTACCTATGATTTCAGAGACGTAACCACGATTTTAGTTGGGGGAGGTACACGCAAATTTTTTAAGACTGCTTTTGCATTGAATGCTTTGACATGGTACTGTAAGGCGGCATGCATAGTAAAACTGAGTCTTTCAACCTTTAGTAGTGTTGCATAGCTAATTTATGAGTTTCTGCCGATCTAAATTACAAAAAGAGTAAAGCGGCGCGGAGCGCCGAAAAAATTTTGATACTTGTGCCGCTTTCAAGTAGAATTCACGGCCTTTTATTGGATGACAATACTTCAAAAATCATTAATCCACAAAGCGCCAAGAAATTTAGTCAGTTTTTACCTATCTGAACACAGTTTTGTAAATATTGACAGAGTAGAAAATTATCAACTCTATTCGAACCAATTTTGACATGATTTTGACTGATTCAAGCTTTTAAATGCAATGCTGGAGCTTTACAAGCAGAAATAACACAGTAACCGGCGCTAAGCGATGTAAGATTTTAATGTTTTTACTCTATAAACTCAATTTATATCTTACGGCTGGAGGGCCTAGGGTGGCGCGCTCAAGCGCCCCCTCCCCAGCGGGGTCAAAGCAGAGCCTTGGAAAATTTTGTAAAAAAAGCGTTTTGATGTTCAGTAGTAACTTTAAAATTTTCGCAAAAATTAGGCAAATCTTGGTTCTGAATTAAGCCTAAAAACAGTTAAAATTGAACAACTCCCATGGTCTGTCCCATTAATTCCAGTGCTTTTTCAATAAATTAATTCGAAAGCTGCAGTGACCCTTACTAGGTGATCTACTGTAACCCGACAGAAAAAATTAGTGGGGCGAGCGGCAGCTATTTTTTCATTTTTAATGCACGAAACTGAGCGTGTAGACTTAATTCAAGCATCGAAATAGTGCTGTGACATACTACAATAAGTTCGCTGAATAAAAATCTCGCAGCATGAATTGAACCCATGTTGCTTTGACGACAATCAGACGTTCTACCACTACGCTAAGCAGAAGTTTTTGACAATGTTTAATACGCTGGTCTGTTGTCTTGAACGATCGATTTAGGACAAGCTGAATGCGCAAATTCCATCCGCATGCTGCATGATAATCTACTGGAAGACGAAAATGAATTATGCCGTAAAAAATTTCATTAAAAACCCCTCCTTCTCATGTAACTACAGTGATCTATAAATGACCGACAGTAAGTAGGGAAAATAGAGTCACTGTAGCTTCGGAAAAGATTTGCTGAAAAGGCTCTCGGATAAATGAACTGACTATATGTACATACATATGCACAAAACTTTTCAACCGCTTGGAATTGTCAAATGTGTTCTGAGCTAAAAGACGTTTTTCGACCCCTCCTAAAATTCTTGAGACTTTTTACAGTTAGCTGATTCGCAGGCAGTGGGAATTTATAGCCCCTGTTTTATTTAACTTTGCGGTTTTCTTTCGAATTTAATCCGCATGAATCAGGCTACATAAGTGGTTTAAACTTTCGATGCAGAAATGCGGTTTGGCAATTGCTAGCGTCTCAACATAAATAAGTATAATGTAGAATATCGCAACTACAGTGTTTAAACCACTTTTGTAGGCACTTTGAATTTTTTCAAAAGCCTCAAATTTAAATGAAACGGACTATAGCCAATCGGCTCAACGCCTTTCTTCATCCGATTGGCTATAGCCTATTGCACGTCATTTAGCTCTTAAGCTTGAACTTTGGCACTCTGGGTCAATCTGGCTCTAAGGAGCTATGAGAGCTTGACCGGCGACCTCGCGCAAGAAAAATACCTATCACGCGCGGAATCGAACTCCGTATTTCACGTTGTGAACTGAGTGGTAATACCGCTAGACAACTTGAGGAAGCCGAGGGAAAGTTTAAAATATTACATAGCTTATTGTACAATTAGCGAATCGGTTGATGCGAGTAGCGTTGGCAAAAGTCCGACTTGGTCTTTTTTAGCCGGTTAGTCCGGAAAAGGAATAGTCCTTTTTTTGGTGGACTAAGTCCGGTTAGTCCGACCTACCGGACAAAAGTTCTAAGTCTTCCACGTTGTGCTGTGCTATCATTTATTCATTTGTAGGTACTAAATTGTTTGTAGGTACTAAATTGTATGCCGCGCCCGACATTCGACGTGCGTTTTTCAAGTCTCCACTTCTCTTTGGGGAGTGTTGTTTGCGTTTAAGGCCTATGTTCACGTTAGTTTTCCTTTTATTGTCTGGTTTTCAAACTGTGCTCAAAGTAATATGTTTTATTTGTTTAATGGAGGCGAAAAAACAGGTGCGGTTGTCAACCATACAACAGCTAATTAGTTGTCAGCTCAACAACAGCTATAGTCAAGTTTACATTATCAATGTTTTTTAATAAAAGTATTGTCCCCAATGTCCACTGTCATTTTTTTGTGAGAAGCTCAGAACATAATAGTGTAAATTAAATGGGTTGATGGGAGTTGTGAAGGTAGGTACCGATAGCTAAACGGGCAGCATGCCGCCCCTATAGTTACCAAACCCACAAACACAAACCCAAACAACCCAAATAATTACCTTCGGGAATTACTTAAGTACCTGGCTACTCTTAGCGCTGGTCAGGATGTTAAGGCAGTACGCCCGGTGTCACCCGTTGGCCCTCAAAGTACTTAATACCTAAAAACTCCTCGGACCTAGATTTGTCCGTACCTAGGGAGAATTAGGTACCTACGCCCTAGCAATCCTACACAGCAGTACGTAAGCAACCCCGGAAATTAACCCTTAGGTCAGTTGACCTATTCAGGACCTAAAATATTAAATTCGCGAAAGCCTGAAATGATATTATCGCCAGTGAACTTATGGCGTTTTTTTTTAACTTTCAATTTTGGTTCCAATAGCACAATACATATTGAATACAACAACTAAGAGCTCTAGCCCGGGCAGTCATTTTAACGTAAAAATTATGTAATAATTTTTATGATTTTTGGTTCCGAAACTTGAATGGATTCTTTCTAGAAAAGACGAAAAATAGTAAAATGTGATCACCTTGAATTTTACGACGAAATAAAATATTTTATGAAATCGTCGAAGGCCGGGCCGTCCAAACCGTTCCTTCTGCCTGCAGTATAATGCACTTCAAGGCAGGTAAAAATGCTACGTTTATGTACAAGAAAAAACAACAAAATTGAACGGCTGGATACGGCGAAAAGAAATGAATAAAACAAAAAGACGAGCGCTGCTATACAAGCGTCGAAAACGGCCAAGAGAATGATTCCTTCCACTAAATTAATTACAGTATATCTTCAAATCAATAATATGCTTATAACAAAAAAGATTCGCACGTAGGCGGAGTCAAGGGGCGTTCCGATCTCAACACAGGCTTAACCTGATTAGCGGTCATGTCGCCTATGTTTTTAATGATAAAAGAAGGGGCGTATAGTAATATCCACAAGATGGCTCACATAGCATACCTCACGGGGTATGTACGTGATTTGCCAATGGACCAATGGGCGCGTAGGGACTTTCGCGCCCGAGCGCCATGGCTAAAGGTGGGTGGTTAAATAGCGAAAGTTCGCCTCCTTCGGCTGGAAACGCCGGGAAAGATAATTAGGCGAATATTGGGCCAAAAACGATGCGGTCAACGGCGTTCCGCTCGATAACGCGAAACGCGTGTAGATACACTATCTACACTCCTCCCCTCACCGGGAAAAAATTCGGATCACGAGCCGAATTTTTTAATTGGAGGAAAGAGAAAAATGACCAAAAATTGAGTAAAAATTGTTGACGGATGTCAACTTGACATTTCGAAGTCAAATAGAATTTTTGGGCCCATTCCCTGTGGATAGGGGGAATAAAAATTTGAATGAAAAGTATGGCGGCTGAAGCCATGACTGAGCCTCTGTCAAGTAGTGTTGAGAACGGAAGCTGAAAGATAAAAGATAAAATTTAAGTAGTTTTTAGATAAAATTTTAGATAAGGCCGAAAATATGTGAGCAAAAATGGAATTAAAACGAGATAACAATCAACGAGATTATAAGACGAGATAAAATGACGAGATTAAAACACGAGGAATGTTAAGGCACAAAAAACAATGAGGAGAAAAACAAGATTTTACGATAAGGCACGATAAAATTGACGCAAAAACTGCTGGCCGCTCCGGCATCGATCGCAGAGTTCAGTTCTATAAGCCAAGAAAAATCAATGGCGACGTTTATAATCGGGCTTCGTAGTTGGGAAAAAGCGTGATCGGCGATCCGATCGACGTTGCGAAAAATCGCTAGTGTCACGGTAATCGGAATCGCGACGCGATGACGAACGCTCAGTGCTGGTTGTGCTAGAACGCGGCTGCATTCGTTCGCGAAGATGGCGATGTTGGTCATATGGCACGGAATCGTCCGATGGTGAACCGAAACCATAATAGATACGCGGTTGTCGCGGTGGAGATGGGCGACGGAAACCTCCAAAACCATCAGTCGAACGCACCGGAGAAGCTGGGCGCGTGAATCCTCCAAAACCATCGTTCGAGTTAAACGGCAAATCCAACAAAGATGGTATTGGCTGGAGCTGATGCGGGCGATGGGTTGCCTGCGTATGCGACGGTTTGCTCGATGAAGGCTTGTGCTTCTGGGTCTGGGACTCAGGGCGCCTAGGATGGGAAGGAGAGGTATGGGGTTTCGGATGAGCCCTTGATGACTCCGACGGTCGTCGGTTGGCCATCGCCTGGGTCTCACGTCTTTCCTTTCTGCGATCATTTGCCAGGTAGGCTCTTTGGGTATGCTCAAGCTTTTTCGGTCTCGACGACTTGCTCGTAGACGAGGGATGGCCTCATGGTAGGCTCGCAAACGTTCAAGATAAAGGTTTTGATCGACCCGACGAACGTCAGATGAAACGACCAGTGAGCCGGGACGACGCGCGACATTGACGCGCGGCGGTGGGGGCATAGGGTCCGTTTCGCGTTCGGCTTTTTCAGTGGTCATGCGATCTCGGCGGGTATTAATTTGGGATTGCAGAGATAGGTCACGAACGTTGCGCCTCATCTTCGCACGAGGTCCGATCGGGCCTTGCGAAGGAGCAAGACGTTTCTGGGATTCGCTGTGTTGGGCTTGTCGACGTATTCGTTGCAGTTCGTGGGGCAACGTTTTGCGCAAATAAAAAGAGGAATGCTGGCGGGATTTGTGACGGCCGAACTGGGCTGGGACAGTTAGTTCCGGGTCCGTCGCTTCACGAATTCGCTTGATATCGCGATGTAGGGCGACGGGATCGGTAATTTCCTCAGCTAACTCCGGAAATTCCGGAAATGCCTCTGTCGGAAATTCCGTATAGGTGGGGCCTCGGAATGCCGCAAGCATTAAACGTCGGATTTGTTCACACATACGCCAGGCGATTCCGGGATCGCCGTACCAGGCTGCAAAGGTGAAAAATCGTTGATCCATAAATCGCATGAGCGAAGTGGCTCGCATCACTTGCGGGGTGGCAAAAATGGGTTCGCGAATAAATGTCGAGTTGTATTCGCGTTCAAAGTCTTTGAACGCTTCGAACACGTCGATCATTTGGCGAAGGGTGATGCAAAGGGGGGCCGTGTGATCAGGCTCCGGAATAATGCGATGTGGGAAAAGTTCGATGGGTAACGTGTATCCGCTACGTTCCACCATTTCAGCCGGGGTTATGAGATGGGGATGATTCAGCAAAAAAGGAATGCTAACTTCATATAGCATATAACCCGTCGTTATGAACAAGCGATTTCGGTTGAACAAGGGGTCCGGGTAAAACAACCTGTGAAAAACGCTAGGTTGCGTAATAAAATGGGGAGCAACCGCGTTTAGTTGGCGTTCCTGCTCTTCTTCTTCCGTGGGAACATTAGCTGAAATCATCGGGCGATCGGGGGTATTTGGAAGTTTGGCAAAACGCAAATATGTCGCGTAGAGCGAGTTGAAGTAAATTTGCGTGTCGTCGACCAAATGCTGGAAGATCGCATTGCCATCGTTGGTGCCAAGCCATTCACGAAAATTGTGCAAATTTTCGGGGGTGACACAGGATGGGCGCATTCGACGCAATTCATCCATGAACTCATGAAAGTGCGCCATGAATGCAACAGAACGACGCTGTTCTTCATCTCTTTGGGTAGGCAGCGCCTGTTCGACCGGCGGTGCTTGTTGGACCGGCGATGGTTGGCGCAACGTAGTCGCAGTAGGTTGCGATTTGCGCGGAATTCGACTAGGTGGTAAAGGTTTAGCTACCGAGAATGGGAAAGCCATGGATGCCATAATGCTCGAGACTTCGTGCGGGGCCAAACTAGTGTATTGTGGCTTTGCCGGAACAATACGGGCTTTAGAAGTCAAGACTGGGATACTAGACGTTGTCGCCGCTTGTGAAACAGAAGGCGCACTTTGGGTATCCATAGGCTGATCCAGCGGTATGCTGGTCACAGCCGTAGCTGCCACAGTTTCGACAGCTGGGGCTTGCATTTCCACATCAGGCGGTGGGGTGGCCGCCGGGGGTAACGTTTGCAAGATCTGGTCGAAAATCTCTTGTTGCGTTGGAGTTTCGAACGGATCAGGATCGTCGGCATCCAACACAATCATAGTAGGATCTTCGCCGTCCGACTCAGGTTCAGTACGGCGGTAATTTCTACGCTTGGCACGCTTGCATTTGTGCAAGTTTGGCGGGATTTTGGAAAGTTTGATGTACAGCGGTTCCTTCGGTGGCGCTGTTTGGATGGCCAACTCATCGCCTACGAAGGTGAAACCTGCAGGCACCACTTTAGGAGAAATTTTTCCCAAGTTTGGCGAATACAGGTCGATGAGTATGTAAACATCGAGGGATATGATGGGATCCAATGCCAGATATCGCAACATTTGATTGGTCAACGGCATATTCCAAGCTTGGCCAATTCGCGTGACTGCCAGGGAATCGGTTTCCATGTCGAAAAAGAATGACGCAAGCGTCTTTAAGCGATGGTTTCCCGCGCTAATGCGGTTTTCGATCATGAAAAATTGGGCCATTACAAGGGTATCTTGAATGGTGATTCGAAAAACGGAACGCGAGGGTGGCGAAGTATCACGAGATCGCAAATAACGTGCGATTTCTCGAGTTCGCGGGCCATAGACGTGAAAATAGGCGATTTTATCGTTTCGCGGGTCATGGCAGGCTAGGGAGACATCTAGGAGCGATGCCTCTAGCAGTTCAGCCAACCCGAACGGGGGTTTGGGGAAATGAGAAATGTCCCAAACAAAGACATGACCTTGCACACTCGCAAGCTGGATATAGCGCACGAATGGGCCATTGGATTCATAGTAGGTGGGATGGAATTGTTGCCAATATCGTTCCCATAAACGAAATTCCATGAACGAACGATCGTTCACATGCTCACTGTCGAAGCCAAAAATAAATTGGCCGTTCAACGCATTTTGGGGTTGGAAAAGGGTAAGCATTGCGTTGAAGGACTGTTCATGGGTTTCAATAAACGTGACACGCCGGATGGCGTTTTTGGGAACGTGAGGGACAACGAGGGGCAAACGATTCAGGTTCGTAACCCACCAACGTTTCTGGGCGGTGATACGTGCGTCATGATTGGGAAAATCGTCAATGGAGGGATAGGAAAAATTAGCAATGAGGGAATCCTCAATTTCGTGATAATGGAGTTGGAGGGACAGCTCATAAGCGCGATACTGCTTAGCTGCAGCCGCCGCTTTCATGGCTGTGACGAATTCGCTGGCGTTGTGGGGTTCGTCGTCGTCGACGCGGAATGGCGGACGATCTGGGTCCAAAAGATCCTCTTTCGTGGGGGTACGTTGGCCAGCCATGGATCTGCAAAAGGGGAAACATTAGTTAACGGAACGGCATGTGCTGATTTAGAACCAGTTAACAAACGTACAGGCGCGCAATCCCTCAAATTCCTTTCCCGGCCCGCTAATTCCGAGAAACTTATAACCACAGCCGGACACAGGGGTCGACGGGGTAGTTTCACTAACACAAAATCACCAGGTACATAGGCGTACTTTTCGGCAATGAGATCGGAATAAGGCAACTTAGGGGCAGGTAAGAGGCGATTGCGGTGCACAAGATGTTCAATTAGGGAATTATGCAGATAAATGATTCGCGCTGTTTCAGGGGTGGGTAACGCGACAATACGATATGGGCCAATTTGTTTTGGCGAAAGCTTTCCGATTTCGGGTTGAATTACGGCCTTATTATTCAGATATACAATATCATTTAAGGCGAATTTACTTTCAGTGGTGGATTTATCGTATTGCTTCTTTTGCTGCTTACGCGCTTGAGCAAGATTTTTGCTAGCGATATCATGCAAATCAAGAAGCGTTAGTTTAAGGTCGGCGAGATATTTTTCAGCGACATGAGGCAGATTAGGATTTAATGTGAGATCGTTTAGTAGCTGAATATCAAGCGGAAACGATGGCTCACGGCCGTACAGCATCTCGAAGGGTGAAATATTCGTAGATGACTGCGGTGTTGCGCGATAAGCGAATAATGCGAACGGCAAGAACTGCTCCCAGTCATACTGATTTCTCGCGCTTAGTTTGGAAAGTCCATCAATGAGAGTGCGGTTATAGCGTTCAACTAGCCCATCACACTGGGGGTGGTAGGGGGTAGTGAAGACTTTTTGGACGTTCAAAAGTTTGCAAATTTCCGAAACAAGGGAAGATGTAAAATTTGAACCTTGGTCGGTCAAAAATCGTTTCGGGACTCCATGTCTGGGGATCACTTCACGCAAGAGGAGATTTGCGATAGTTGATGCTTTTATATCAGACACAGCAAACGCTTCGACGTACTTAGTAAAGTAGTCCATAAAGACAACGATTTGATCGTTGCCGGACATCGAACGCGGCATATGGAGACAATCACACGCGATTAACTCGAAGGGTGATGAAACTTCGATGGGTTGCAGAGGTACCGAGGTGGGATTATTGGCTACCTTACGCTGCAAGCACACCTCACAGTTTTTACACCATGCAAGCACATCATTCTCCATTCTCGGCCACCAGTAACGGAGCTGAATGGCGGGGAGGATTTTTCGCGCGGAAAAGTGGGCTCCAAAAATGGAATCATGGAATTCGGTTAGGATGAAGCGACGCAGGGATTTAGGGATAACGAGTTGGTGAATTATGTTAGCTGCGCGCTTAGGCTGAAATCTGCGATATAAGATATCGTTTAGGATGAAAAATTCATCGCGACATTTTCGTGTTGTCAGATCGTTCAGCGATTCGCGAATTTTATTTAACTCGTCGTCTTGACGCTGTTCAGCAAGAAGTCTTGCAGGCGACAAGATTTCAGCTTTTTCAGCCTCCGAAAGCGTGATTCGTTCATGAAAAATCGGGGGGTGATCGTTTTGAGTCATTTGCGGTTTTGGCAAAATGGGTGTTTGTCGTATATTGGGAGGTTCGTTTTCATCGTCAGACTCAGACGCTTCAGATTCGAGGTTAGCAACGTTTGCAACGGGTTTACGTTCAAGCTTATAGCGTTGCTCGTCACGATCGTATTTGGGGTGACGGGATAATAAGTCGGCGGCACAGTTGTATGCGCCTGGAACGTATACAACCTCGTACTCGTATTCCTGTAACTTTAGACCCCAGCGTCGTAAACGACTGGAAGGATCTTTTACGTTCACGAGCCAAGTAAGGGCCTGATGGTCTGTTTCCACGATGAATTTTTTCCCATAGAGATAATGGCGATAATGCTTTATTGCCCATACAACAGCCAAAGCCTCCTTTTCAGAGGTGGCATAGTTGCATTCAGCCGAGTTTAAAACACGACTGGCATAGCCAAGGATAAATCGACTTTTTGACGGGAGGTGTTTTTGGGTCAAAATGGCACCTAACGCGTAATTACTTGCGTCGGTGGTCAAAATAAATTGATGCTCAGCATCAAATTTTGGCAATTGCAAAATTGGGGGCGAAGTAAAAGCATCTTTTAACGATTGAAAAGCAGTCTGCTGTTCATCGGTCCATTTAAATTCGGTATCTTTTCGTAACAAACGAAAGAGTGGTTTCGCGATTTTCGCGAGATCTTTCACGAATTTCTTGAACCATTGGACAAGACCGAGAAATTTTTGCAGAGCTTTTACCGTTTTTGGGACAGGAAAATTGACTAAATCAGCAATTTTGGATAGGTCAGGGGCAATACCTAACGAGCTTATGCGATGGCCCAGAAACTGGACTTCCGCATGTGCTAAATGGCATTTTTCCGGTTTAACCCTTAAGTTCGCGTTTCGTAGTGCAGAAAAGACGTTTTCTAGATCTGTTAGATGTTCGGAAAACGTTCGCGAAAACACGATTATATCGTCGATATAAACGAGACAGGTTTTCCAGTTTAAACCAGAAAGAACGAGCTCCATGAGCCGTTGGAAATCGGCGGGGGCATTTTTTAAGCCAAAAGGTAAGACCTCAAATTCATAGTGGCCTACGGGACAGATAAAAGCGGTTTTTTCACGCGATTTATCGTCAAGGGGGATCTGCCAATAACCAGATTTTAGATCTAGCGTACTAAAGTATGCTGCAGACCCGAGGGCATCAAAATAGTCATCAATTTGGGGTAGGGGATAAATTTGAGTTTTGGTTACATCATTTAAACGGCGGTAATCCACAACTGGGCGGAGGGAACCGTCCTTTTTTCCGATTAGAAAAGAGGGCTGGCCCAGGGACTAGTGGTTGGTCGTATAACGTTTTCCGCGAGCATTTCGTTTATTACGCGTTGCATAGCTTGTCTTCGTGCATGCTCAACGCGGTAAGTTTTACCTACAACAGGGGAGTTATCACCTGTGTCAATATGATGCTTAACGAGCGGAGTGCGACCAAGTGGTTCGCCTTTTAACGCAAAGATGGAGTTATATTTATGGCATAAGTCGCGAATTTGTTGCTGTTCTTTAGAGTTAACGATGCAACCTTGCAAAGCCTTATTTATGGAAGCGAAAAGTTCAGGTGACCTATCGTCAGAGACTGCGATATGGGACACCACATCAACGTCTGGCGTTAAGGAACCAATCAGCTCTCCTGTGTCGATTTTAACAGGCGATTTAGAGATATTACAAAATCGCAAGGGAAAAACAGAAAGTGAAGTGTCGACAATAGCAGGGGCGACGAAAAGTGAACTTTTCTTCATAAAATTAGGATCGGGTTCGAAAAGTGCGACAGGGGCATCATAGGAACCGTGACTTATATAAGCAGGGGTAATTATTTCGTGACGCGGCAAAATAGTGATTGTTTCAGAAATTGAAACATGAACACAGATGGGGCACGCGATTTTAGCATTAGGGTTAGTGCGAAATTGCAATTTTTCGCTGGGCAATAAAAGGTTTAATTTTATACCGTTAATGAAAGCACAATCCTCAATGGGATTCACCCAGAGCAATGCAGAACGGCAAAAATCAAAGCCAAGAAGCAAGTCTTCTGGCAAGTCATCAATTATGGAAACTAACGCGGAGGTAGTATAATCAGCGATAGTTATGGTCATATTGAATTTGAAACGAACGACTGCTGTCATGTTACCTACACCGTGCACTATGTTAGAAGTCTGTTTCGGGGGTAGTTTGAAACCAAGTCTCAAAAATGCGGCCGTAGTCATCATAGTGACCTGCGAGCCAGTATCAATTAGTGCCGGGAGTTTAACACCATGGATTTCAGCCAAGATGGTGGGTAAATTGGTACCTGCATGACTGACAATCGGAGTTTCAAAATCCTTATTTAGGGTAGGGGATGTTGCCAATTTTTCATAGACTGCAAGTCTTCGCTGCAATCTTTCGTACTCTTCCAAAAAATCTTGGGACGCAAAACTTTCTTCACGCTTTTTAGCCTCAGGTACGTTTGAGGTAACCGTGTTTACGTCATTTTTGGACAAAAAGGGCGGTTGTGGAGGGGGTAAGGCTCCATTGGGATGGTAATCCGCTATGTGCGTGACGTTAGGGGGATACTGTTGTGGCGCAGAACGATACGATGAGTTATAAAACGTATTACGTGGTTCTGGCGGGTAAGTCACGTATGGGTAAGATTGGCGATAGTCAGAACGTGGGGTACGATTATCGTAGCGCTGATTTTGAAAATTTTGACGATAATGTGGCGCGGAATCATTATAATTTTGCCGAAACATTGGGCGCGAACGTCTCGAATCAAAACGTGCGTCCGAGTTTTGGGAAGTAGATTGGCGATTTTGGCTTTGATCGCGGTATCTAGTCTTAGATGATTGGCGATTATTATGATTATGACGCGACGATGAGCGATTACGATTATTCCAGGAACGCGACTGACTACGCTGACGCATGGTGGAATCGCTTCTCTGTAGTTGCGCATTCTGCTCTGCTTTGCGTTGCCTTAATCGCTGGAAACATTCTTCATGCGTGTGACCCGCGCGTTTACAAAACGTGCAAAATTTTTGCGCTGCTTCTTCATTTGCAGGGCGTTTTGAGCGACTGAAAGTTTTAGTGCGCGAGCGATCAGATTCGACATTACTCACGTGAAATGCAGGGTCCTTAGACAATGGGCCGCCAGTAGGGGTAGCTATCGCCGATACATAAGGAGTTGGAGCTTTTTGCTCTGTGAGTTGACGATTAGCATACTCGGCACACTTAGCATTATGCAAAAATTCATGCAAAAGGGCTTCAGGCGCGCGCTGATAGGCTGCTGTTGAAATTTCGGGAAACAGGCCGCGTTTTAATTGATACCTAAGCATCTTATTAAAACGTGGGGAATCAACCTCAAGATCAGGTTCTGCGCGCTTTAGCTCTCGATGAATCGCAAGAAAATATGCTTGGACAGACTCATTAGGCTGTTGCTTGCGCTCAAGGAAACGGTCCATTAAAGTATCTTGATCGAGGGGACGAAACTCAGCGATCATAGCATACTTAGTTTTGGTATAGGAGGTTCGAATATCCGAGGGTAGGGATTCGTATAAGTTTAGGGCATAGTCGTCAAAAAATGAAGAGACAAATTCAGCTCTTTCCGCTTTGTCAATTTTGTACACTTTTGCCAGTTGTTCAAATAATGCAAAAAATTTTCGTATGTCCGTTTTTTCGCCTTGAAAGGTTTTTCGACTAGCGACTGCGATTTGCATTTGCTGTAAAAACGGTGCACGATTTACTGCATCAGCAAAAGATGAAACTTCAGTTGACGATGATGATGAATCAGAATTATGGCGATGACGACGCGAGCTGCAGTGACGATGCGAGCGATGCGAATGTTCGCGATGCGAATGTTCACGATGCGAAGATTCATGATGCGAATGATTAGAGTCCTCATCCGAGAACGTAACACGACGCTGGCTCGGGGGTTGGGAATTTACGGTGTCGTCGATAGGTATGGGTTCGTTATTAGGATTTAATAAATTATCTTGCGCCGAAAAATTATCACTCACTTGCTGCGAAGCGTGTTGCATAGGCGCGCATTCCGCATTAGGAGGAAAATAATGCAAGGGCGGCGGTTTCAGGGATGAATGAGACACATTACTCGCAGAGTTAGGCACAAACTCAGGAGCTAACTGATTTAATTGCCGCTGCGAAAAATGCGATGCATTAGGAGCGATTTCAGCAGATTGCTGGTTTAACGACCACTGCGAAATATGCGCAGAATTGGGTAAAGTTTCCATAGGTATGGGTTTTTGGGCGCGCTGCTCGCAAATGCGTGAGGTAGGCGCGGAGTCATTAGAATGACGCTCACTCATGGGTAATATGGGCGCAAAAGTCCTTTCGGACGCGAGTTCGACTCTAGGTTTAGGCTTATTAAGATGATGACGCAAAATAGGTGAGGGAGTGTCGGAATTTATATGGATATTATCCGATGGTTCGATACGTCGTTTAGGGAATTCAATAGGAACATTAGTACTTACGTTTTCATCAGGGTGGGATCGCAGAGACTGAGTAGCCTCCGGGCGACCAGAAAACGTAGCCGTAAGACGTAGGGTATTCATTTCCTCACGAATTTGACGCATCTCTTGCGTATGTTGGGAGTTCATTTTCTGAATATTCTCGAGAATAGCCGAAAGAATTCGATCAGAATTGACCGAATTTGGACGATTTTCGTCCTCATTTAGTCCTTCAGAAGCGTTACTTTCCATATCAAGAGTATGGGTGGGTAAAACGGCTTCGTCTTCGGGTTTATTATTATCCGTGCGAAGATTAGGATCAGTATTTACGATCGTTTCGTCAGAAAGAATTTCGTCTGATGTATCGACTGAATTGCCGGTTCCCATAGGAACGCTATTCGTTGTCGATTCATCATCAGAAGGAATGACGGAGGTATTATTCGCCGGGGAAGGTGATTTATTATTATCGTTCGTCGCAGAACTGGTTTGTGGATTCTGCGTTTGGCGCGTCGAATGGGATGATGTGGGCAATTTTTTAGCCGGGGAGTGCGAAGAATTTTCTTACCACCCATTTTTCAAAATGGAACGTGAGGTAAAAGAAAATTTTGGCAAAAATCAGCTATCGTTTGGAGCCAAAAAAATTTTTTCGAATCTGACCCCTTAGGAAAGAGGTTTTTCGAGAAACGTAATATGAAAACGTAATTCGACCTGCCAAACGAGCAAGAGTTACGAGTATAAGCGGGGCGAAAGGCGTATAAGTGTGGCGAAAAATGAGGATTAGTCACCTTTAGGTATAGAAAAATACCAGCGACGTTACCACAAATACACAAAGGATTTGCCACGAACGCTTAACTTAATTGCGCACTGCCTCGACGCGGACGAGACGACAAAAAACACGGGCGAAATAATACACATCATTAGATGGCCAAAAATAATTTATTTTTGGAAAGAAAAAAGATAGGTAGTTAATAATAATGACTGCGCCGGGTCGGTTGTCGCGAGCAACCTTGAAGTGGGACTAACCAATGTAAATTAAATGGGTTGATGGGAGTTGTGAAGGTAGGTACCGATAGCTAAACGGGCAGCATGCCGCCCCTATAGTTACCAAACCCACAAACACAAACCCAAACAACCCAAATAATTACCTTCGGGAATTACTTAAGTACCTGGCTACTCTTAGCGCTGGTCAGGATGTTAAGGCAGTACGCCCGGTGTCACCCGTTGGCCCTCAAAGTACTTAATACCTAAAAACTCCTCGGACCTAGATTTGTCCGTACCTAGGGAGAATTAGGTACCTACGCCCTAGCAATCCTACACAGCAGTACGTAAGCAACCCCGGAAATTAACCCTTAGGTCAGTTGACCTATTCAGGACCTAAAATATTAAATTCGCGAAAGCCTGAAATGATATTATAGCCAGTGAACTTATGGCGTTTTTTTTAACTTTCAATTTTGGTTCCAATAGCACAATACATATTGAATACAACAACTAAGAGCTCTAGCCCGGACAGTCATTTTAACGTAAAAATTATGTAATAATTTTTATGATTTTTGGTTCCGAAACTTGAATGGATTCTTTCTAGAAAAGACGAAAAATAGTAAAATGTGATCACCTTGAATTTTACGACGAAATAAAATATTTTATGAAATCGTCGAAGGCCGGGCCGTCCAAACCGTTCCTTCTGCCTGCAGTATAATGCACTTCAAGGCAGGTAAAAATGCTACGTTTATGTACAAGAAAAAACAACAAAATTGAACGGCTGGATACGGCGAAAAGAAATGAATAAAACAAAAAGACGAGCGCTGCTATACAAGCGTCGAAAACGGCCAAGAGAATGATTCCTTCCACTAAATTAATTACAGTATATCTTCAAATCAATAATATGCTTATAACAAAAAAGATTCGCACGTAGGCGGAGTCAAGGGGCGTTCCGATCTCAACACAGGCTTAACCTGATTAGCGGTCATGTCGCCTATGTTTTTAATGATAAAAGAAGGGGGCGTATAGTAATATCCACAAGATGGCTCACATAGCATACCTCACGGGGTATGTACGTGATTTGCCAATGGACCAATGGGCGCGTAGGGACTTTCGCGCCCGAGCGCCATGGCTAAAGGTGGGTGGTTAAATAGCGAAAGTTCGCCTCCTTCGGCTGGAAACGCCGGGAAAGATAATTAGGCGAATATTGGGCCAAAAACGATGCGGTCAACGGCGTTCCGCTCGATAACGCGAAACGCGTGTAGATACACTATCTACACTAGGCTGTATGAACATTCGAATTCAAAAAATTTTTTTTTTAATATTTTGGGTTCAAGACTAAATCTTGTTGGATTCATATGAAGAATTCAGAGCGCAGTGCTGTGGATAGGTTTATGTGGTCCCATCCCATCCCATTCCTCACAATCTTTCAGATAAAAACTCGTCACAAGTTTAAGCGACGAGCGTATTGAAATGAAAATTTTTTTTGAAGTTTAACTCTGAACTATTTGGTCAGTAATATTTGCTATTTTTTACTTGAATCTGAGTAAAGTTTGTTACAAAATGTATATATAGTAACATCTATAATATATATATATATATATATATATATATATATATATATATATATATATATATATATATATATATATATATATATATATATATATATATATATATATATATATATATATATATATATATATATATATGTATGCATGTACGAGTATACATTCATTGATTGTAAAGTTATTTTCAATTGATTTGCTTTTTGTGTGCAGATTATGTTTTTTTGCATTCACTTATTTACCTTGTTATAATTTAGCCTTAGGAGTTTATCATGCCAAAAGATGACGAGATTAAGTTATTATTATTGAAGCGCATTATAATGATTCGAAAAAACTTTTATTCGCCAAATTTGATGATACTATAACCGCCAGCGATAAGCAACAAGAATGGCTTAAAATCAAAGATTACGCCATCAGTGAAGGATAAAAGAATAAAAAATCCGTGGACGTCGACCGAAATAAGCAAGAGCAGCTAAATCTTCTTGTTCAGAATCGGAACTCAAATCCATTATGTACAAATTCCAAAAATGGAAAGTATGCATATGGTATTAACTCATGCATAATGTCGAATGGTCGGTGCAAGAGCGTACGGTTCAGGAGAAAATCCTTCAATTCTAAGGAAAGCAGTCGGCAAATTATCTGAAATTTCGCAGAAGTATCGTTGACTGTTTGCACTGATCTAAGGAACTAAATTTCACATACATAGGGACTGAACTTAGGATAGAGTAAGCACTAATACCCACAATTGAATAATGAGGCGAATATCGGATGAGGTTTTATTATTTGTGCCACTAATAAAATCGGCTACTAATTTGGTAATAATATTGGTGATTTTAGTAATATTTATAAGTAATTTGGTAAAATTTTATGTAACGGCCGACTAATATTTTGGAAAACCGGTTTTTTCTATTACTAATATTATTACTAATATTTTATTACTAATATTATTATTTTTTGTGAAACAGGAATTCCAAATAAATATTACTAATATCAGCTAATCTCAAAAATTTTGAAATTTTGAAATAGACTACACCTACTTCATCATGCAAAGGAGAAATCGGCTGTTATAGTTCCGTCTGCGAGGACTCTGCTAGAAAATAACTTTGCCTACATGTACGCAGGTAGGTACCAAACAATTGACGAGTGACTCATGTCAAACACAAAGCATATTGCAACCACCGTTTTTTTGTATTCGGCAAAGATTTTTCCTGATGTACAAGGAGCTTTTTGGAGACCGTCTTTGTACATGTACAAGGATTGTTTCAACTTCATTATATATATCTTGATGATGGCACAAATTGCATTCCAAAGGGAAAAATGTCAAATTTTTTCGGCGCTGCGCGCCGTTTTAAGGCCATTCTCATTAATTTTTCCCTTTAGAGACCCAGAATTTAGCTAAAATACACTACCAAAAGTCGAACAACTCTGCTTTTACCGCACTAAAATCGCGGCTGTACCATATTGAAGTACTTCAAAAATTTGTGTGTACAACATGTACAAAGATTTTTGGGAAGACAAAAATTATAAAAGGTGTAAAATTCAAAAAAAAAAAAATTCGCCGCATCGCGCCCAAATGAGTATTATTTATCCATATCTTCAAAATTGCAGATTTTGCATTTAGAATGGAAAAATGTCAAATTTTTTGGCGCTCTGCGCCGTTTTGGAACAAGTTTCAGTGATTTTTGGCTCAGAAACCCAGAAATTAGCTAAAATACAGTACCAAAGATCGGAAACCCTGTTTTACCACACTAAAATCGCTACTGTACTATATTAGTGTACACAAAAATTTGCATGTACAAAATGTACAGACTTTTGGGGACCATCTCTGTACATGTACAAACGGACCTTTTACAAAAAAAAACGTTGATTGCAACTTGCATTACAAAAAAGTATTACTATAGCGTTTTTTGTTTACTGCTCGCTTCATTTAAGACTTCACAGTGACTCATTTTTTCCGGTTTTAATTTTCGTTAAGGACTAGAGCTGCACGCGGGTACCCGAACGGGTACCCGAGTACTCAGGTACCCGGGTATACCCGGGTACCCGGGTAGAAAATAAGTTTACTACCCGGGTACCCGACGGGTACCGGGTATACCGGGTACCCGAATCCCCTAATATAAAATTTAAAATTAGCACTGCAGTTATGCAATATGTGCTAAGAATTGAATTAGAAACCTAGAAACATATTGCTTCTAAAGTGCGACTGAATCACAATGTAAATGTGATTTGATATAATCGACCGTAAAATGTCAAATAGCGAGTCTGTTAATATTTCCTATTATCACAATATATCGTGCATCCCGTCTAGGCATATTCCATTATTCAGCTCTTTAGTTACATCATTTTATTTGTGCCGAATTCTTCTCATTCTTCATTGTAAACAAATTTAAACAAGAAATCATCTGTTAGCGACGCTTTTTTATAATGCATTCACTTCTGTGACCATTATATAAATTTAAACTGCAACTTTTATTCACATCGTGCGCGCAACTGTTTTAGTTAGACCTGGTTCAAAGCCAATCGATGTTCCAAATGCAGTCAGCCATAGGCATAGCCAGGGGGCATTGGGGGTACCTGCCCCCCGAAATTTTTTAGAAAATATTGTTGATTTTTTGTTGCAATAATGTAAGTCCAGAAAACTGAGTCCAAAAAGGCAAAAACGTCAGAATTTTCCGCGCCGAGTCATAATTATTTATTGCTATAAAGATTCAACAAATTTAAAAGATTGAATCAGCTAAAATAATCCAGCCCTCCACATCACTTTATTAATTTAATGCACTATTTGTTCGTTTAATGAAACTGCGCATGCTTGTTGAGCATGATTGTAAAAGTGCGAAAATGATTGTGAGCCAGTTTGTCTATTCTCTGCTTTGTTTGTCTTTTGTGTACCAGATAGTCTATTCTTTGTTTCGTTTATCTTTCTTTACAAGGACACATAATCCTATTTTAATTGGAAGGAATGGCCAAATTTTCTTATGTTTTTGCGCATTTCTTGTTCTATGAAATGCATTTTGTTAATTAGAAGGCCACAAATGGGCCTGAAAACGGTTAGAACAAAATTTTTATGGATACATCGTTCTATATCTTATTGGCAGCGACCCGTTGCTGCGCTACGTACCTAGCAGAGGTCGAAAAACGCATTTCAAATCAGTTTGTGCAATGTAGGAGTTTATCAATTTTAAGTGTTTCTGGGCTTGCTACTGAACCGAGATTTGGCCGATTTTTCGAAAATTTTAACCTTTTTATTTAACGTTGAAATGTTTTTTTACAAAATTTTCCGGGACTCTGCCCCGGATCCCGCTCGCCACCTCAGACGTCCCGCAGCCACAAAATCTCGTTGTACATGTGCAACGAGATTTTAGGGAGAATAAGCCATGTAAAAGGGTTCGGAATTTCTAAAAATTTCCGGCGTTTCGCGCCGGCATCTATTTGTCTGCTTTATATGATTTAAGCGTTATAAATTGAGTTTAATGTGCAAAAACGTCAAAATTTTCCGGCGCATAGCGCCGCCAGTTACTGTTCTTTCTCTTTGTAAAGCTCCAGCATTGCGTTTAATAGCCTGAATCACTCAAAATATCTTCAGTTAAAGTTAGTAATTCGCAGTTTTCTTGTTAGAAGCTTGAATTGTCAGAACTGTTTTGCACAAATTTGATAATTTTCTGCTCTATCAGATTATTAGTATTCACAGAGCTACAAACTGTTAAGGGTAGAAAAATGACTAAATTTCTTAACACTTTGCGCCACTTATGAATTCCGAACTGCTTGTCAATAGAAAGGTCGTAAATTCTACACGAAAACGTTTATGCCCCCCGAACCAAAATTCTGACTACGTCTCTGCAGTCAGCTCCAGATAGACTTAGACTTGTTTTTGAATAAATTTTCATTTCCGATTGATTTCAAAATTGCTTTTCGTCAATGTGTTTTCCTGCTTCAAATGTTTTAATGACGCTATGAAGATACAAAACCTGCTTCACAATTTTTGGCTTTGAATTATGAAAATGACTTAAATTGCATTAAATGCATACGAATTTTCAGATTGAAGCCTTGATTTTATTTAATCTTGCACAAATTTTTCAATAATTTTACTGCTTAAATATCACTTTGCCCTAGACCTCACTGTCAACCGTAAATAAACGATGTTCACTGCATTCTCTTTTATCTAAGGTCCTACCCGGGTATACCCGGGTATACTCCGGGTACCCGAATTACCCGGGTACCCGGGTAATGAAATAGCCGGGTACCCGGGTAGTAAAATTTGCAAAGTGTGCAGCTCTATTAAGGACGAATATGAATTTAGATTATTTCCAACAAAAGAAAGTTATTTTCCTCGAGACTGATATTTACCTACTTATTCCGTTTACTCAAGAAATGGTAAACCCGCTCTTGCATCATAGGTAGCGCGTTAGTGCGTTCCTATAATATACATGGGTACCCCTAACACCTGTGCACCCCCTACAGCTATAACGAGACACTTCTGGAAGGTGCGGGTTTTTTAAAAGAAAGATAAAAAAATTCGCTGCCCGTGTTTTTTTGTTTTCCTTGAAACTCAAAACTGACTGTGTAAAGGAGGAGTAAAGTTTTTGTGTAACGTTATAACATGGGACAAATTTTGGGACATTTATAATGCGGCATGTCGACAACTGAGTATTGATGACTCGAAGAATTGAACAGCATAGGATAATAGAGGGATGAATTTTACAGATGGCATTTTTTTTGTTTCTTGAAATTCACATTAGTTATCGAATGGCAGTGTAAAGAGTGCGAAAATCTGAGGGTGAAAAAGCACTTTTTGGTCGAGTTTTCAACCTGCTTATGTCTGATTCTAACTCCGGTTATGAGTTTTTTGAAATGTTTTCTGACAGAAATGTAGAGCGGATCAAGGGATACATTCTGCATATAAGCAAAGTCTTCTACGCTCTATGGTGAGTTAGATCCTGGGGTTTAAAGTTTACACTCTAGTGGATGGTGTAAAAAAACTGATTTTAACTAAGATTTCTCTGCTAAATTTTTCCGCTTATGGGTCAGGGTTAATTGATTACAGCAGTAATAAAGTGCCTCTCAGGGGCTACACATCGCAGCAAACTGCATTTAAAAAACGCAATATTGAGTTATTTATGGGGGTGTAAAGTTCGAAATCAGAGGTAAAAAATGGGCGAAAAAACACGTTTTTTCCGAATTTTGATTAACAAATCATACCAAATAATTTTTGCAAGAAATTTTAGCACAGAGGAATGTACTACGATTTAAAAGCTACAAATTGTACCAAACCGAATTTCTTTAAACTCAATGGGGAGTTCGGTACGGAATTTTAAAGTTTACAGTGTTCTAAATGATGGAAAATACGTTTTTGTTGCGTTTTTTGTTCGCCACTTTCTCCGTCCAGAAGTCGGGATAAGTCCAATAGAATAAAAATAAAGTGCTTTATATCGGATGCATGTCAAAGCAAATTGTCTATACATTAATATTTAGCGAGTGTAAAGTCAAAAATTTGGTGTTTAAAATGCGTTTCTGTCTTGTTTTTTCTGCCTGCTTCTCCGCTTACGAGTCAGGGACACGTTTATCAAGTCTAGAAATGGACCAGGAACCAAATTTGATATGCCAGTCTGGCGCATATGTTTACACTCTACAGTGGTGTAAAGTGGTTTACACCTATTGTTAGTTTGCCCATAGAACATTATGGAGACTTAATTTTTTTCATAAATATTAATCGTAATATCGAAACAATATCAGAATTACGAATCTGACCAAAATCTTCTTTACACTAGGTGTTTACATGAAGTTTACACTACATATGTATTTATCTTCGTTTTTGAGTATTCCAGAAACCTAATTTTTTCCTGGAGTCTAGAAATTTTCGAAGAATCAAATGTGAGACGTCACGTAGGCGCGTTTGTTCACATCCAACAGTGATGTAAAGTAGTTTACACTCATTGTTTATTTGTCCTCAGACCATTGTAGACATGCAATTTTTTCATAAATGTTGATAATAATATCCGAGTAATATCAGACCTACAAATCGGAATAAAATCCTCTTTACACTAGGCGTTTGTGTAAAGTTTACACTGCTAATTAATCTTCGTTCTAGAGCTTTGCGAAAACCTGAATTTTTTTGCCGAAATCTGAGAATTTACATGGAATCAAATAAGGACCGTCAGCTGGGCACGTTTGTTTACACTCAACAGTGATGTAAAGTGGTTTATCTTCGTTCTAGAGCTTTGCAAAAACCTAAATTTTTTGCCGAAATCTGAAAATTTACATGGAATCAAATAAGGAACGTCAGCTGGGCGCGTTTGTTTACACTCAACAGTGATGTAAAGTGGTTTACATCTGTGTCTTTTTGTCATTATACCGTTATGGAGACGTAATTTTTTCATGAATGTTGATCGTAATATCCGAGTAATATCGAATTTACAAATCCGACTAAAATCTTCTTTACACTCGTTACTAGTGTAAAGTTTACACTTTATAATAAGCTTCATTCTAGAGCCTCACGGTAACTTATTTTTTCTCTAAAGTCGTAAAATATATATAGAAACAGTTGTGATACGTCTGCTAGGGGCGCATGAAGAGTAGTGTAAAGTGATTAACACCTAATGTTAATTTGTTCTTAGAACATTATAGAGGTTTCATTTCTTAATAAATGCTGATCGTTATATCAGAGCAATATCGACATTATCAATCCCACTAAAATTCTTTACACTCTTGTGTAAAGTTTAAAATGTAAATTAAGATGAGCTCTAGAAAGTTTTGGAAGCATATTTCTTTACAGGATATTCTACGTAACATAAGAATTACTAATCAGAATGTTTGTTTCTTCTACAACTAGTAGCTTTGTAAAGTTTAAACCATTCAAGTATTAGAAGAACCGCAAAGTAAATGAAATCTAGTATTGTATTTCCAAATCTTGCTAATTAAAAGTGGGGTACTAGCAAAGAAAAATGCTCCGATGGAACAAAAAAGGGGAATATACTTGGGATTGTGAATTATCGAGGATGTAAAAGGAGGGGACTAGGGAAAATCTCTCTATGTTATATGCCAAGAATAGCGAAATATGTAAAAAATCAGACTTTCTCTAAACAATGCAAAAAATCAAAGTATATTCTGCGGCCTTTGAAAAATGTAAAAGTTTAGTAAACAATTGCTGTAGACATGTGTAAAAGAGCATCTACATAAGGTCTGTTGCACGTCAGCTTCCGTGTTTCCTACTGCTTTGAAACAACAATATCATCGATTGTCTTGAATGCATCGATATGTACTATTCTATTTAATTTGCTTAGCTACTGCTTTGCTAATTCGCTGCTTTTTTCAATCAATTTTTTGGTAATTTGAATATTGCTTGCACTTTGACACTTAGAATGGCTGTATCTGCTAAGTGACATGCTTAGTAATAATGAAATACGAACAACTTAATTATGATTTGTTAACAGCATTTCACTTTCAGTCACATTATTAAGCAACTCAAAGTTGAATGAAGTCTGCAAAAAGTTGTATTACGTAATATGCTTTTAAGATATTATGTCAATCAGAAAAAATTATTTTAAAATAATACGTTTTTTCAGAGACCGCAGAATATACTTCGATTTTTTGCATTGTTTAGAGAAAGTCTGATTTTTTACATATTTTGCGATTCTTGGCATATAACATAGGAGATTTTTCCTAGTCCCCTCCTTTTACATCCTCGATAATTCACAATCCCAAGTATATTCCCTTTTTTGTTCCATTCGGAGCATTTTTCTTTGCTATAAATATATGTTTGTGCACGTAGGCACACCTACAGTACGAAGACAGGTACCTACCATAGAATGCACCCCGTGCTGCTCGTATAGAAAGTCTACGTGAGCATGTCGATTCTACTCCTACGGAATTATAAGATCAGCATAATCAAGGCAATACAATTCAAGAATAAAAATTATTCAGAAGGGATTTGAAGAAAACAAAATACTAAAGAAATAGATAAGATCAAGAAAATTGTTAAAAGCACTATCATAATCACGGCTGTTCCTCGTAAGCCTGGCTCTAACAAAGTTCCTTCCTTTGCCCTGCAAGCGAGATTAGTAAAATTAAATCATTTTTACGAAAATCAAATCAATTATGAAGACTAAATTGCATGTGTAACTACCGATAATTTAAATTTCATGATTTTTCTTTTTATTTTCTGTTATTTAAAAGTGCGAAGTGCAAAGCTTCCGGAATATGCAAATTGAGAGAAAGACTGTGTACATGATATACCTTGGATCTTCGACGAACGACGTCTGAGTTGTTGTTGCAACTAATGTAGATTTCTTTAGTTTGCGTTTTATTGGGCCAACTGTTGAACTTGACTTGAGAACTGAACATCAAGAACATAGGCCAAAATAAATTCATATCGTGTTAAAGATATAACCTGCCTCCTATTTGACATTATTGATGTTGTTCTTAATATTATTATCATTATTATTATTATTATTAATATTATTATTATTATTATTATTATTATTATTATTAAATATTATTATTATTATTACTATTAAATATTATTATTATTATTATTATTATTATTATTATTATTACAATTATCATTATTCTTAATAATTTTATTAATAATGTATTTTTATTATAAGTAGTATCATCATTGTTATTATAGATTACTACTTAGTGCTTTGAATCGAATGTTTAATATTAGTGTTATTACCATTACTAAAATTGATAATAGCGCTTATAATACTAATAATTATAATAAAACTAATAACAATAAAATTGTTGTACGCAAAAATTACGACACTAATAATCAATGATTTTATTAATATAATAATTTATTATTATTGCTGATAATTAACACATAGCATGCCTTTATTTTTCTAATTGCGATTAAAAGCTTCCTTTTCAGGGTAATGGCTCTCACAAATTTTTTGATTAAAAATCAATTGGAATTCGTTAGTTTAAAAGCTGTTAAGGTATGAACTCTTAAAAACGAAAATAATAAGAGATTTTTTCAAATTATAGAAACATACATTGAAAAAAATTGTACTCGATCAGACGGCAGAATTATAGCCAAAAGAGTAAAGAATTCAGGATTCTAAATACGTAATAATCATTCGAAAATTATTTCAACATCGTAAATTAGGAGGTTAATGAGGCCAACAATTTTTTACGTTCACAGCCCTTCTTGGCAGTTTTAACACAGTCATTCGGAAAGAGAGAAGAATTTAAATCGGTCTAATAGCTGCGATTGTGCATTTGGGCGCAATATTTTTGAACTATATTCGACAAAACGCACGCATAAATAGGGTAGGCTTCAGGAAGATTAACGAATTTATTCAAACGCTAATAAAAATTCACAAATTTATTCATATAAAAATGAAAAATTCAGACGTAAAAGCACACAGCACTTTGCTACTAATGCCGCGTCAATCATAAAATCGATAGGCACATGATAAAATAATGGGCAATTTAGCATTTAAAAAATTGTTTTCATTTGCAACACTCCATCATGTTTTGTAATTTGCAAGACTTAATCCAGGTTTTATATTCGCTAAACATGCTAATAAAACTTGCTGATGGCCAAAATCAGTAAAGAAAAGTTTCAACTTAGCGAAATGGAAAATAGCATCAGCAGTAGAACTATTGGAAGATTTTTATAGTTTTTAATTTTGTATTATTCTCAAGGTTTTTAAGACTCAGTTCCTTTCATTAAATAGTAGAGCTAACCATTCGGCAGAAGCACAATTTCAGATTAAAACTCATGCGATCCGAAGATGTTATAACTGGACAAATTTTCGCTCTTTGTCATAGCTGAATAAATTTTCGCTCTTTTTTTAAAGAATTATTTACTGTTATGTATGTGCTTTGTATCCATTCGCTTAAATGATTAATATTATGTGAAATAGGTACCGTCTAACGGCTTCATCGCGCAACAAGATTTTAAATCGGGATTAGAGCAAGGACTGTAAGC
This sequence comes from Mermis nigrescens, assembly GCA_036768485.1. Lineage (NCBI taxonomy): Eukaryota > Metazoa > Nematoda > Enoplea > Mermithida > Mermithidae > Mermis > Mermis nigrescens. The sequence goes on along the minus strand of JAVLUZ010000142.1, from coordinate 13,579,682 downwards.
CCAATCGTTGTCGAATGTTTGAAATTCTCGGCTCTGGTCGCAAGACGAAAAACACTCGGCCAACCTCAATGAAGTGCTATTCGTTTCTTTTACATAGCAACTTAAAACTTTGTTCCGTCCAGCTATACGGCAAAAGTTTTTGTACTCTTTCAGGTAAGACAATTCTGGCTTATACGGTGCTATCGACCATTCAACGCAAGGCAAACCATCGCGGCTCGTGTTCTTGAATCCCCAGTACCATTTTAAGCTGCGTATAATTATCTTCAGAAAATTATTGAAAAAACTGAATAAAAATAAATAAATAAACGTGTAAAAAATTGGAACCAGAGCCAATTTTAATTTGATAAACTTTACGTCCAGCTTAAAACCGATTTAATACTTTAATTTAGGTCGGCTTAGGCCTAATCAAGTTGTACCATTACATTTTTAAGTTTAGAGACATTATATCGGATTTCAATGTAGTCATGCGACCTTTTACGTTCCTTGAATCAAACATTCGCATATTTCTTACATACGAATTAAGCTTTAGGTCTGACTTATACCATAGGAGACAAAACAATAGCGCGATTTAGAACAAAAAAATGAGCTGAAACAAATTGTTTGAGCTTTCTCTTGAAATTATTTAAAAATTATTCAAATACAAAACAATAACTTAGAAAAAACCAATTTATAATTAATTCAGCTTTCTGCGAGCAAGATTGGATGCGAAAATGCAATCTCTTTAAAACGGCGTCATACAAAATTAAGAGAATAATCATAGCCCATTTCTCTACTAGCAAAGAAAACTGCTCCGATGGAACAAAAAAGATGAATATACTTGGAATTGTGGATTATTAAGGATGTAAAAGGAGGGGACTAGGAAAAAGCTACATAAAGTCGCAAAATCTGCTAAACATCACACTTTTCTAAGCAACGCTAAAAATCGAAGTATATCCTGCGGCCAACAGATTAAAATAAATATTTAACCATAAAAATGATTGAAAAAGCAGCACGTTAGCTATGCAGTAGTTATGGGAAATTATTTATAGTAAACTAACAGTCTTTCTAAGCCAATCGAATGAAATAGCAAACATCGATGCATCCAAGAAAATTGAAGAAATTGTTGGTTTAAAACAGTAGGAAACGCGTAAGTTGACTTGAAACAGACTAAATGTAGGTACAATAGCATGCCCGTAACGATTGTGTGCACTATTTAATCGGTCCATGCTTGGCTTGCTATAATGCTCATAACAAAATAAAACAACTTTAAATACAATACCACTTAGTTTTCTATCAATCAGGATACGAAGCTAGACAGCGTTGCTACTTGCCAGCAATTTAAGAAAGTAAACATTATAGATTTCGTTTATAAACTCTTATCTGAAACTTTGAAAATTATTTAAAGAAGACACTTTTCTAAAGGCCGCAGAATATACTTCGATTTTTTGCGTTGCTTAGAAAACGTGTGATTTTTAGCAGATTTTGCGACTTTAGGTTGGTTTCTCCTAGTCCCCTCCTTTTACATCCTTAATAATTCACAATTCCAAGTATATTCATCTTTTTTGTTCCATCGGAGCATTTTTCTTTGCTAGTACCCTACTTTTAATTAGCATGATTTGAGTACATCAGTCAGTTAACACATACAGTAACATGCCACAATAATGACAGCAGTCCAAGAACGCAGAAACAATATTGTTCTTAACATCAGCAGTATCCTTTTTAAACAAGACAACCTTACATTATTTAAACAGATCAAAGTTTTTCAGTATAAACTTTACGCAACTATCAAGTGAAAGGAACACTAACGCTCAGATTTGGAAGCAAAATAAATTTGTAGTATAAACTTCATATTACCAACAAATGAGTAGTGCAAACTTTACACAACTACTATGTGTAGAGATTACTAACAGTCAGATACCCAATGCTGATTTTACGTAGGACATTTTGAATAAAATAAAGCTTCCACAAGGCTCCAGAACTAAAGTTAATATGCATTGTAAACTTTACACAACCAGAGAGCGTAAAGAAGATTTTGGTCATATTCGTAATTCTAATATTACTCTGATATTACGATTAAGATTTATGAAAAAATTGAGTCTCCACAATAACCCGAGAACAAATAAACATCAGTTGTAAACTACTTTACACCACTGTTGCGTGTAACAAACGCGCTCAACTGGCGTCTAAATTTGATTCCTGGTACATTTTTAGACTTTGGAAAAAAGCAAGCTGCTGCAAGGCTCTAGAACTAAAGTTAATATGCAGTGTAAACTTTACACAACCATAGAGTGTTAAGAAAATTTCAGTCGGATTCGTAATTCTGATATTACCCTGATATTACGATCAACATTTATGAAAAAATTAAGTCTCCACAATGGCCCAAGGAAAAATAAATATCAGATGTAAACCACTTTACACCACTTTTGAGTGCAAACGAACTGGCGTATCACATTTGGTTTCTGATTCATTTTTAGACTTGAGATTATGTCCAGACCCATAACCCAGAAATTGGCAGAAAAAAACAAGACTAAAACACGTTTAACACCCCCATTTTTTGACTTTACACCTCCCGAAAAAGCTAAATATTGATGTAAACAAACGCAATTCGCCGACCTCGCCCGACTTCTTAACAGAGAAAGTGGCGAACAAAAAAATGGACAAAAACGCATTTTCCACTGTCCACCTCATTGTAAACTTTATAAATCTGAACCTAACGCCCCATTGAGTGTAAATAAATCCGGTTCGTGCCAGTTTGTAACCCTTTGATTGTAGTACGTTTGTATGTGCCAAAAGTATGTTCCGAAAAATAGTTGATATGATTTACCAATCAAAATACGAAAAAATCCTGTTTTTTCGGCCATTTTACACCTCAGATTCCGAACTTTGCAACCCCATTAACAACTCAATATTACGTTTTTTTGAACGCGTCTTGCTTCGACGTGTAGCCCTTGAAAGTTGCTTTATTTCTATTTTTTTCAATTTATCCCAACTCATAACCGAAAAACTTGGCAGAGAAATCTTTGACAAAATCTGTTTCTTTACTCATCCACTAGAGTGTAAAGTTTAAACCCCTGTTACTAACTGCGTATTGATTGAAGAAAAGTTTGCTGGTAAGCACAAGATAGCCCTCGATCCGTAGTACATTTCTGTCAGAAAAAATTTCTTAAAACTCATAACCGGACTTGTTGGCAACCATAAACAAGTCGAAAACTCGACCAAAATGTATCTTTTCACCCCCTGATTTTTGCACTCTTTACACTCCCATTCAAGGACTAAGGCGAAATTCAAAGAACAAAGAAGTATCATCTGCAGAATTTCTTCCTCTACAAATCTATGCCATGAAATTGTTTGAAAAGTCAATACTGAGTTGTCCACAAGCCCGGTAAAAAAACCCCGAAATTCGCTATGTTATAATGTTACGCCAAAACTTTAAACCTTCTTTACACAGTTGAGTGTAAAGAAAAACAAAAAAGACAGACAGCTGATTTTTTTATTATCTTTCTTTTAAGAAGACTACACCTCCCAGATATGTCCTGTTATAGCTGTAGGGGGTGCACACGTGTTGGGGGTACCCAAGTATCCTATAGGTACGGGCTAACACGCTACCTATGATTAAATACTGACCCTAAAATAAAAAAGTAAACGTAAATTTTAAGTTTTACAAAACGATAAATGAAGAAGCCAGCGGATTACTTAACCTAAATAGATGAATAAGTGAAATGAAGTGCATGGTTTTGCCAAAAGAATTAAAAAATGAAAAAGGTAAATATTCAGAAGATTTGAACCCATCACTCATGTTTTTGAATCCACACGCGAGAACGGACAAGTCAGCCACTTGCACGAACTCAACTTATCGGCAGATTTTAATACTTAGTCACTAATGATATATTGTAAACTTTACACTTGTGCTAGTAACGCAATATTGGGCGTATAGGAACAAAATAAACTAGGATCTGTAACGCTAAGGTCAGGGCATATTTTAAGCATAATTAGCATGTTCTGCCTACTTAGCGGAGTACCTGAAAAAATTTCGTTTTTCGCCTCGAACCTTTTACACTAAAACGATCACAGATCAAGAAATATTGCGTTAAAAGAGAAAAAAATTGGCTTCAAGATATTGTTACCCTCTACATTATCGAACTGATTGGACCGTACAGAAACCAAAACTGAGATAGATAAGCTGTGCCACACACAAAGAGTAAAAAACACATATACTTTACACTTTTGTGCAACAACCATTGAGTGTGAAGAAATCTTAAGGTCAGATTCGTAATTAACAACTGAAGGGCAACATTTAAAAAAATTGGCCCTCCGCTAATTGTTTGATACCTAATGCTCTGGGCGGAAAAATGCTCCTCGGTGTAAACTTTACACTTGTGCTAATACCGCAATATTGGGTATATAGAAACAAAATAAACTAGGATCTGTAACGCTAATGTCAGGGCACATTTTAAACATAATTAGCATGTTGCGCCTACTTAGCGGAGTAGTTAGAGAAATTTCGTTTTCGTCTCGAACCCTTTACACTAAGACGATCACAGATCAAGAAATATTGCGTTAGAAGAGAAAAAAATCGGTTTTTAGATATTTCAATCCTGTACATTATAAAACTAATTGGACTGCACAGAAACCAAAATTGAGTTAGATAAGCTGAAGGACACGCAAAGAGTAAAAAACACGTATACTTTACACTTTCGTGTAACAACTATTTAGTGTAAAGAAATTTCAAGTTCAGATTCGTAATCTATAACTCAGGGGCAACATTTGAAAAATTTGGCCCTCCACAAATTATTTGATTTTTCGGTTTACACTTTACACACTCATTTCTAACTCGGTATTGAGTGTAAACAAAATAGAAAGGACGGGCATCGAATTTTTTAATTATCAATCGATTAAAAAAAACCGCAGTTCCTAGGTGTGTGCTGTTGTTGCTATGAGGAGGGGCACAAATTTCGCACTCGCTGTGATAAACATATAAGAAAAAAGGATGGCCAAGTATATTATAGGCAGCGCTATTGCGTTACCTATGATTTTTCAACCGGTGCGCGAACTCGCTCGGGAAGCGAATATTCTTCGTGAAGAGCATAGATGCGCAAGATGATCGATATGCGGGATCAGCCGGTCTGGGTTTAGTTAAGTAGCTTTTTTGGGCCAAAATGACATCGGAAACTAGTATCGGTGCTAAAATTTCATTAAGACTACGTTATTCCACAGTTTCTGGTCAATTTCGAGCATTCTTAGGAAAATTTTCGCTTTCGATCCATTTTCGGCTCCATTTTGCCTTATTTTCCAAGGAAAATTTCCCATTTTCCATTCTGAAGGTTCTCCCCTTAACCCCCATGTACTTGTGCGGAGAAGACTCAATTTTTCCGTTGCACGACGGACAACCTAGATGTACTTCACAGGTGGGCAGCACCAAAATTCTGGGAGTGGGGGGGGGGTGAAAAAATTTTCAAAGGTAAAAAAATGGTCTTAAAAGTGGTCGTATGGCGAAAAAACACCATTTTTCGACGTTTCTCATCGAGCACTATCCAATGGCATCGAAAAATCGCTAGAAAAGCAAAAAAAATTTCAAAATTTGAATTCTGGGGAGTATTTTGATTTCTGGGGGGGGGTATTTCAACTTCTGGGGGTGCATACCCCCCAAACCCCCACGCCCATGTGTGATGTCGAGCTATGAAGAACTCGGGTGTAGCAGAGTAGTTAACCGTGTTTCCCTAGCGGGCAAGGTTATAACATAGCCCATGTTATAACATAGGCGAGGACGTAAAAATGTGCGCCCTGGCTTTTCTCACGGCGCAATGCTGTAGCATAGGCTGTGTCTTAGCATAGGGAGGGAGGAACGCGCGCCAGCCCAGGGGGCAGGGGAGGGGAAATTTCCCTGGGGAAATTTCCATGGGGAAATTTCCCTCAGGGAAAACTTGAAATAACTCCAACTCAAGAACCAGCAGTCGGATTGGGCTGAAATTTTAGGGGTAGGATGAACACCTTATTAGCAAACTATTACAGAAATTTTGAGGGAGCACCTACAGTAATTCAGCATTAGTTTACACTTTTGTATAAATCGAGAACCAATGGCCGGATTTTATTCAAATTTTAAGGATATGATGTATATAGGCGAGGCATGCTGCGCACAGAAGTCTAGCGCGCAGACTACAGTATACCAATTTACTTTACACTTTCTCATATAACACTATATCTCAAGAACTATAGGGCGGATTTAGCTCAAACTTTCAGGGTAAGATATATAAATTGTTGCTGCGCTATGAACAAAATTTTAGCGCGCAGCCTACAGTATACCAATTTTTGTTTACACTGCTCCCAAGAAAAATTGTGTGCACGCGCTTAGGCAGGGGTCCAGAGTCAGATAGGGGACACTACCGCCACTTTACACTGTATGATTTTTGCCGATCCACGTCAGACACTCATTGATTGATCGTTCATGGAAGTATGCATAATATTCTTTTGCTTTCTGACTAAAATTTCGCCACAGATTAGCTAGAATTAGGGCATTTTTGTTATCAGGTTATAATGATTATTAGCAGTGTGCAAGTGAATCACCTTGTCAGCTTTAGGTCCTTCAAAAAACAAAATATTGCCATGATATAGTTTTATTTGGTACTCTGGCACCAAAGCATTTTGAATTTTCTCTACAGCTTCAAGCCCATATTTATCTTCATTAATGCTAAGATTAGCTTTGTGCATCAATTCTAATGCTAGCTGCCTTTGTATGGTGTGCCGCATCTTATCCCCTTTTCTTATAGACTCCTATTTTGGGCTATTGTCCAGCTTTGCTATTCCTGTTACAACAGCTCGAGGTAGGGATAAAATATCGTTTGAGGTGATTTCAATATATCCACCTCCATTTTTACAAAACTCCCTCACATCAGGTTCGAGGCCAGTTCCGGTTTGTTGTTTTTTATCAACAATAACTATTTTGAAAGCTATGTCCTCGCTTAAGCAAAACTCATTCTTAGACTGGGCTACATTTTCTAAAATGCTCAAAACCTTGTCAGCATTTATATACTCACGTTGAGTAAATGGAACTAATACAGGCGCATGAAGGCTCGGCTGTCTAATTTCAATACCTACCAAAGAGTCAGGAGGACAGTCATGCAACATCTGCTTAATAGCTTCCTCAAAAATCTGCTCAAAGACCCCAAACAGATTAGGGCATTTCTTGATCCGCAGCAAAAATGCTCTTGCGTTTGTCTTAAACCTACGAACAAAAATCTCTGGGAACTCATGTACTTCAAAGTATTTATTCAGATCCATTTTTAATGTAAGAACTTTATGGAGTAATACTTGCTCATATTTATAGACATACACTCAAAATCTATAAATATTAATAATGGTCTACTGCTTAACTAATCTTCTTAGCACTAAAATGGAAGAAATAAGAGAACTTAAAAAGCGTCTTTTCGTGGATGAGGAGAAAAAGCCTTATGGCAGGTCAATCAAACCGGTCATAGAGCTATATGGCAGAAACCTGGATTGGCCCATGTATGCCTTAATGATCCAGCTTTGTTATTGTTGTCAGAAAAATAGTTCTGAAAGGGACATTTTTGAAACAAATTCTGGCAGGTGGTATTTGAATATCCAAATGTGCCCTAGGTGCAGTGAGTTTAATAGAGCCATGCAAGAAGCAGGCAAACGAGTGCTAATGCGATATTCTGATCAGCAGGCTGAGGAGTAAAAGGCCAAAACAGCTTACTGAGTCTATAAATAACGGTATGTGTTATGTATATTATACGCAGCTAATTAAAACAAAGCATGTCTTCACCAGGTGAACTAGCGTACCATCAGTTTGTCCAAAAGCTTATTGAGAAAGCTATTAATCGCTACTTGAGCGTCAGAAATGTTCAGAGTATAGGCTCCTGTTTCTGAGGATACATGAGTGATTCGTTTAAAGAGGAACAGCGCGAAATTGATAAATGCGAAGCATTTTGGATTTTTGCATTAAAATTAAAAGCAGCCATTTTAGACAAGGATATTGATTCTTTGTGTGGCTTGTATGCGGCTTTTGATCAAAATGGAAAGAACATGTGGGAAAACATGTATGATAACTGTATTTTGCAACAAGTAAATCGTTTGTTGTGAATTTACAGTAGTAAAATGTGCGTTTTGTAAAAACGCAGGCTCCCGTTGCTCTTAACCTCCACGCGGTGGGAGCCGGAAACGACCCATTTGATCGGCCAATAAGAGCATAAATATTAAAAAATTAAACAAATGTAAAAATGGATAAATTGTTGACAAAATTATATTATGACCCTCAAACTGGGTATATGGGGGCAAATTAACTTTTTGCTCGAGTAAAAAAGTTACGTCCAGCTACAAAATTTGAAAAGGTAAAAGCATAGCTGGAAAAGCAACCCACAAATACACTACACAAACCTGCAAAGAAACATTATTCACGTAACAAGGTATTAGTTAGCGGGGTCGATGAGCAGTGGCAAGCGGATTTGGTTGATCTACAATTGTTAGCACACCACAATCATAATTTTAAGTACCTACTCAATTGTATTGATATTTTCTCAAAGTATGCATGGTCAGTGCCACTTAAAACAAAAACTGGTGAAGAAATTATTGCATCTTTTCAGAAAATTTTCAAATCGTCGGGTCGTAAACCATATAAACTGCAAATGGATCAGGGAACTGAGTTAACAAACAAGGAATTTCAGCAGTTTTTGAAATCTCAATTTATTGACTTTTTCACGACCAAAAGCAAAATGAAAGCTAGTATTGTTGAGCGCTTTAATCGTATGCTTAAAGAAAGCATGTGGCGATATTTCACTAGAAAGAATACATTTAAATATATTGAAGTTTTGCCCAATTTGCTTAAAAACTATAATAATTCTTTTCACAGAACCATTGGTACATCCCCGCTAATGTTACCTATAAAAACGAAAGAGAAATTTTAAACAAAGCATTCAGGATTGATAAACCGAACGTTGTTTTTAAATTTGATATTGGTGATAAAGTTCGTATAAGTAAAGTGAAATGCACATTCAAAAAAGGATTCTGTCCCAACTGGACCGAAGAATATTTCATTGTTAAAGAGAGGTTTGCTCGCACACCACCCGTTTATACTCTCGAAGATCAAAAGGGGGAAAAATTAGAGGGTGTTTTCTACGAAACCGAGTTGCAGAAAATTAGTGCTAAATCTGATGATTTATTCGTGATTGAAAAGATTATAAAAATTCGTAAAAAAGGCAAGAAAACTGATTATTTGGTGCGCTGGAGAGGCTACCCGCCTAAATTTGACTCGTGGGTTTCTGATATTGTAAAGCTATAAATAGTAAGTTAAATCTTAAGATCAAAAACGGAGTCTATTGGTCAGTGTTTTTTCAATCATATCCTACATTGTTTATCACAATATGCACATTTGTCTAATGATGCCATTGGTGATTATTTTTGGCCAAAAATGAGCAACCAGTATAGGCAAACATTGCTCAAATTTGATGATCATGCTATTTTGAGCTTCTCAAAGTTTATCAGAAAACGCATGAAAAAGGGCAAGATTTGCCTGCTGTTTAACTTGTGGGAATTTTTAAGCCCTGAGGCTAGGTTTTACTTTGCGAACCTCCACACAAAAATTATTGATGAACACATAACATCATCCATGTCATCAGTATTAATCTAAAAATTTGCAAAGTTTGAAATATTTTTTGTAAAATTCGGAATATTTTTTGTAAAATTCAGAATTAATTTTACATGCTTAAGCATAGTACTTTTGTAAAGTTTGGGATATTTTTTGTAAAGTTTGGAATATTTTTTGTAAAGTTTGGAATATTTTTTGTAAAGTTTGGAATATTTTTTGTAAAGTTTGGAAATTTTTTTGTAAAGTTTGAAATATTATGTATATAATCTGCATTTCTCAAGCATTGTTGAAACACTTTTATATGCTCTGTGCAACTCATGCTCCTGTTTTGCACCTGTATGGATCAATTTTCCGCTGGTGAACAGCAAAAGTGTTATATTTCTGAATTTGTTTATTAAACCAGGAAACAATTCCACTTCATACATGCATTTTCTTTTCACCAGCTCATAAAATTTGCAAAGATTAATGCGGAACCCTAAATTTGCCAAACCTGCAAACAGATGGGGTTTCACCTTTAAATCATCACTTCTAGCATTCAATGCATCTACAGCTGCTTTTATAGCACTTTCACCATCTTTCACTGTTTTGGCTCCAACACATACAATTTTACCCGATTTGAAAATCAGTAATGTTGCTTGAGGTAGTCGAAATACAATTCCTGGGAATCTCAAATAATTGTATTGTGCAGTCTTTGGTAATTTCTGGTAGATTTCTTCGAGGTTAAGCGTATGGGGTAGTGCTGTAGTCAGTATAATATTTTGTATAGTCACCATTTTTTCTATAAATACTTCTCAATAAACTTATATTTATACCTAAAACCATGATGTTCCAACATCCTTTTACCTGCCTTGTTTCAGGACCAACAAAGTCACGCAAAACAACATTTGTCAAGCGATTAATTGAGAATAAAGCATGCCTGATTGATACTAAAATTAAAAAGATTTGGTATCAATCAGGCATGCTTTATTCTCAATTAATCACTTTACAACTGTCGTTTTGCCTGACTTTGTTGGTCCTGAAACAAGGCAGGTAAAAGGATGTTGGAACATCATGGTTTTAGGTATAAATATAAGTTTATCAGAAGTTTTTATAGAAAAAATGGTGACTATACAAAATATTTTACTGACTACAGCACTACCCCATACGCTTAACCTCGAGAAATCTACCAGAAATTACCAAAGACTGCACAATACAATTATTTGAATTCCCAGAATGTATTTCGACTACCTACAGGCTACTGATTTTCAAATCGGGTAAAATGTATGTGTTGGACCAAAACGAAAGATGGTGAAATGCTATAAAAGCAGCTGTAGATGCATTAAATGCTAGAAGTGATGATTTAAAGGTGAAACCCCATATGTTTGCAGGTTCGCAAATTAGGGTTCTGCATTAATCTTTGCAAATTTTATGAGCTGGTGAAAATAAAATGCATGTATGAAGTGGAATTGTTTCCTGGTTTAATATACAAATTCAGAAATATAACATTTTTGCTGTTCACCAGCGGAAAATTGATCCTTACAGTGCAAAACAAGAGCATAGTTGCACAAGCATATAAAATAGTTTCAACAATGCTTGAAAATGCAGATTATATACATAATATTTCAAACTTTACAAAAAATTTCCCAAACTTTACAAAAATATTCCAAACTTTACAAAAAATATTCAAACTTTACAAAAAATATTCCAAACTTTACAAAAAATATCCCAAACTTTACAAAAATTACTATGCTTAAGCATGTAAAATTAATTCCAAATTTTACAAAAAATATTCCAAACTTTACAAAAAATATTCCAAATTTTACAAAAAATATTCCAAACTTTGCAAATTTTTAGATCAATACTGATGACATGGATGATGTTATGTGTTCATCAATAATGTTTGTGTGGAGGTTCGCAAAGTAAAACTTAGCCTCAGAGCTAAAAATTCCACAAGTTAAATAGCAGGAAAATCGCCCTTTTTCATGCGTTTTCTGATAAACTTTGAAAGCTCAAAATAGCATGATCATCAAATTTGAGCAATGTTTGCCTATACTAGTTGCTCATTTTTGGCCAAAAATGATTACCAATGGCATCATTAGACAATGTGCGTATTGTGATAAACGATGTAGGATATGATTGAAAATACACTGACCAATAGACTCCATTTTTGTTCTTAAGATTTAACTTACTATTTATAGCTTTACAATATCAGAAACCCACGAGTCAAATCTAGGCGAGTTACCTCTCCAGCGCACCAAATAATCAATTTTCATTGCCTTTTTTACGAATTTTTATAATCTTTTCAATCATCGTACACTATGATCATCAGATTATAGTACTATTTTTCTGCAACTCGGTTTCGTAGAAAACACCCTCTAATGTTCCCCCTTTTGATCTTCGAGAGTATAAGCGAGTGGTGTGCGAGCAAACACTCTTTAACAATGAAATATTCTTCAGTCAATTGTCAGAATCCTTTTTTAAATGTGCGTTTCACTTTACTTATACAAACTTTATCACCAATATCAAATTTAAAAACAACGTTCGGTTTATCAATCCTGAATGCTTTGTTAAAAATTTCTCTTTCGTTTTTATAGGTAACGTCAGTGGGGGATGTACCATGGTTCTGTGAAAAGAATTATTATAGTTTTTAAGCAAATCGGGCAAAACGTCAATATATTTAAATGTATTCTTTTTAGTGAAATATCGCCACATGCGTTCTCTAAGCGTACAATTAAACCGCTCAACAATACTAGCTTTCATTTCGCTTTTGGTCGTGAAAAAGTCAATAGATTGGGATTTCAAAAACTGCTGAAATTCCTTGTTTGTAAACTCAGTTCCCTGATCCGTTTGCAGTTTATATGGTTTACGGCCCGACGATTTGAAAATTTTCTGAAAAGATGCAATAATTTCTTTACCAGTTTTTGTTTTAAGTGGCACTGACCATGCAAACTTTGAGAAAATATCAATTCAATTGAGCAGGTACTTAAAATTATGATTGTGGTGGGCTAACAATTGTAGATCAACCAAATCCGCTTGCCACTGCTCATCGACCCCGCTAACTATTACCTTGTTACGTGAATAATGTTACTTTGCAGGTTTGTGTAGTGTATATGTGGGTTGCTTTTCCAGCCATGCTTTTACCTTTTCAAATTTTGTAGCTGGACGTAACTTTTTTACTCGAGCAAAAAGTTGATTTGCCCCCGTATACCCAGTTTGAGGGTCATAATATAATTTTGTCAACAATTTATCCATTTTTACATTTGTTTAATTTTTTAATATTTATGCTCTTATTGGCTGATCAAACGGGTCATTTCCGGCTCCCACCGCGTGGAGGTTAAGAGCAACAGGAGCCTGCGTTTTTAGAAAACGCACATTTTACTACTGTAAATTCACAACAAACGATTTTCTTGTTGCAAAATACAGTTATCATACATGTTTTCCCACATGTTCTTTCCATTTTGATCAAAAGCCGCATACAAGCCACACAACGAATCAATATCCTTGTCTAAAATGGCTGCTTTTAATTTTAATGCAAAAATCCAAAATGCTTCGCGTTTATCAATTTCGCGCTGTTCCTCTTTGAACGCATTGCTCATGTATCCCCAGAAACAGGAGCCTATACTCTGAACATTTCTGACGCTCAAGTAGCGATTAATAGCTTTCTCAATAAGCTTTCGGACAAACTGATGGTACGCTAGTTCACTGGGTGAAGACATGCTTTCTTTTAATTTAGCTGCGTATAATATACATAATGCGTACCCTTATTCATAGACTTAGTAAGCTGTTTTGGCCTTTTCCTCCTCAGCCTGCTGATCAGAATAGCGCATTAGCACTCGTTTGCCTGCTTCTTGCATGGCTCTATTAAACTCACTGCACCTAGGGCACATTTGGATATTCAAATACCACCTGCCAGAATTTGTTTCAAAAATGTCCCTTTCAGAACTATTTTTCTGACAATAATAACAAAGCTGGATCATTAAGGCATACATGGGCCAATCCAGGTTTCTGCCACATAGCTCTATGACCGGTTTGATTGACCTGCCATAAGGCTTTTTCTCCTCATCCACGAAAAGACGCTTTTTAAGTTCTCTTATTTCTTCCATTTTAGTGCTAAGAAGATTAGTTAAACAGTAGACCATTATTAGTATTTATAGATTTTGAGTGTATGTCTATAAATATGGGCAAGTATTACTCCATAAAGTTCTTACATTAGAAATGGATCTGAATAAATACTTTGAAGTGCATGAGTTCCCAGAGATTTTTGTTCATAGGTTTAAGACAACCGCAAGAGCATTTTTGCTGTGGTTCAAGAAATGCCCTAATCTGTTTGGGGTCTTTGAGCAGATTTTTGAGGAAGCTATTAAGCAGATGTTGCATGACTGTCCTCCTGACTCTTTGGTAGGTATTGAAATTAGACAGCCGAGCCTTCATGCGCCTGTATTAGTTCCATTTACTCAACGTGAGTATATAAATGCTGACAAGGTTTTGAGCATTATAGAAAATGTAGCCCAGTCTAAGAACGAGTTTTGCTTAAGCGAGGACATAGCTTTCAAAATAGTTATTGTTGATAAAAAACAACAAACCGGAACTGGCCTTGAACCTGATGTGAGGGAGTTTTGTAAAAATGGAGGTGGATATATTGAAATCACCTCAAACGATAATTTATCCCTACCTCGAGCTGTTGTAACAGGAAAAGCAAAGCTGGACAATAGCCCAAAATGGGAGTCTATAAGAAAAGGAGATAAGATGCGGCACACCATACAAAGGCAGCTAGCATTAGAACTGATGCACAAAGCTAATCTTAGCATTAATGAAGATAAATATGGGCTTGAAGCTGTAGAGAAAATTCAAAATGCTTTGGTGCCAGAGTACCAAATAAAACTATATCATGGCAATATTTTGTTTTTTGAAGGACCTAAAGCTGACAAGGTGATTCACTTGCACACTGCTAATAATCATTATAACCTGATAACAAAAATGCCCTAATTCTAGCTAATCTGTGGCGAACATTTTAGTCGAGAAAGCAAAAGAATATTATGCATACTTCCATGAACGATCAATCAATGAGTGTCTGACGTGGATCGGCAAAAATCATACAGTGTAAAGTGGCGGTAGTGTCCCCTATCTGACTCTGGACCCCTGCCTAAGCGCGTGCACACAATTTTTCTTGGGAGCAGTGTAAACAAAAATTGGTATACTGTAGGCTGCGCGCTAAAATTTTGTACATAGCGCAGCAACAATTTATATATCTTACCCTGAAAGTTTGAGCTAAATCCGCCCTATAGTTCTTGAGATATAGTGCTATATTAGAAAGTGTAAAGTAAATTGGTATACTGTAGTCTGCGCGCTAAACTTCTGTGCGCAGCATGCCTCGCCTATATACATCATATCCTGAAAATTTGAACAAAATCCGGCCATTGGTTCTCGATTTATACAAAAGTGTAAACTAATGCTGAGTATACTGTAGGTGCTCCCTCAAAATTTTTGTAATAGTTTGCTAATAAGGTGTTCATCCTACCCCTAAAATTTCAGCCCAATCCGACCGCTGGTTGATGAGTTAGAGTTATTTCAAGTTTTCCCCTAGGGAAATTTCCCCCATGGAAATTTCCCCTGGGAACTCCTCCGCTCCCTGGGCTGGCGCGCGCCCCCTCCCTCCCTATGCTACAACACAGCCTATGCTACAGCATTGCGCCCTGAGAAAAGCCAGGGCGCACATTTTTACGTCCTCGCCTATGTTATAACATAGGCTATGTTATAACGTTGCCTGCTAGGGAAACACGGTTAACTACTTAGCAGTAATACGGACTTTTGGTCCTCAAGTGATTTTATGCTCCGGGCTAAGAAAGAGTACAAATCGATTGATTCTGTTGGCTAGATTTTTCAAAAACAGATTTAAATAGAATGTCACGCGAATAAAAATAAATAAAAATATTGATATGTGTTGGCAAACTTACGGTTTTAATTCGCTTCGAATGCAATTCAGTTTATCAGTAATGTAGCTAGAGCAGGGTAGAAAACAAGGTTCGGGTTTAATGGCTACACCACTTCTTACGAAGCACATCGGTCCTAATAAATGGTTAGGCATGTTGAGAAGAGCGTCCAACATATCCGGATTTATATATTGTATCAAATTTGTGCAGAAATTATTTTGATCCCAGTAAGGCAGTGGACAGGATTCGAAGGCTGACTTAATTATTAATAGTTGTTCTACGTCCATTTGAAAGGCATAAGATTCGCCGTACGCTACACTTCTCACACTGGCCCACGGCAAGCAAGGTTTGCCGTAAATTGTATAATTTTTTCTGCCTAAATATTTAAATCTTAATATTTTCGTTCTTCATACTTAAATTCGAATTTTTCATATGTTCAGTTTCAATAGTTGTGATTATGCACATGGCCAGTCTGAGAGGTCAGTAGGTCTGGGAAGGTCAGTCAGAGATTTTGTGAGCCAAAATGGCCTTGAAAACCAATATCAACGCTGAGTAGCTTAAAAGCTATGTTAATTCATAGTTTCTGATCATTTCCAAACAATTTTGGAGAAAAGTTTTAATTTTCAACAGTTTTTTGCCTTCATTTTGCTTCATTTTCCTTAGAAAATCTCCCATTTTTCCATTTGGAGGCTGGATTAGATCTACAGAGCCTACTTGCTTGTCTGGTATGGTTGTGTGTGATATATCAGTGTAGGCGAACTTGGATTGAGTAGAGGACACATAGGGCTAGTCATGTATTCGAATGTCTCCACCGTGTGAGATGAATATATCTGTAATATGAACTTACGACATTCTGTCGCAGTTATAAACGATTGAAAATATGACCTTCTATGTCATACTTAACTGATCCTGCTCCTTAGAAGTAGGAACTATTAAAAATGGACATTAGGCCAGTAGAGGCGGTTTTAGGATTTCAGCGATTTTATCGCAACTCTGGTAGGCGGTGCGGATTACAGTGAAATAAAAATCATTTTAGAGTCAAACATATATCTGAATAATCCCCATTCTTCTACTTATATTCTATTATTTTACACAACTTCATTCATTTCTAAGGTCATTCAAATTCTAATTTGGATACATGCCGCTATAAAATTTGTATTATACGAAAATCTTCAGGAGGAAGAGAATTATCGATGGTTTTTAATTTGATGAAGAGGATATTGCTATTCAATCTCATATTTGAAACATTTGCATAATTGTCGTCGGCGATAATAAATTTTCCAAATTTATTTCTAAGGGATTTTGAGAGTTTCAAGTATTCAAATAGTTGTGGACCCTTAAGACTGCTGGCTGACCCCACACAATTTTAAACTTTCAATTTTTGATTCTATTTAATGTTTTCAGAAACTTTTGGTATAATAGTAACAAATCAATGTTTTTAAGCCCAAAGGCCGCTATGGGCTAACCTGCAGAATAATCGTGTTGTACATTTCTGCATACCTTTTTATTACATAAATAATTAAAAGATTCAATGAGCTTCACAAAAAATCCTGTGAATTTTTTTCTTAAGCATTTACGTACAGCAGAATATCCAATAGATCTTATTAGCTTAAGCCTTCTACTACCAACACGGTGAAATCCGTTCAACGGGCATGGTTTTTAGTTGAATTTTTCAGCATAAACCTCAATTCATGAATAAAAATCTTTTTTATCTGTTATTCTGCCCTTCTTACACACCTTTCTGCAAAAAACCGTGATTTAAAAATCGTACTCGCATGTGAATTTTGAGTATTTCTACACACAACTTCAAAAATTGCAATGCTATAAAGTAGGTTACGCACGTATTTGATGCAATTTATCTATTCTTTAAATCGGACAGAAAAGATTCCAGTTCCCTTCAAAATTCTTGAAAAGTGTGTTTTTGACCGGACAATGGATAGGCTATCTTATGGACATTGTATTATGCCAATGCGTATTGTCCTAATATTGTAAGTTGCCCAACACAGTCCACCGTGTTTGTATTGAGACGATTTTTTGATGTTGGTAGTAGAAGGGTTAAACTTATTTGAAGCCTTTGCTACTTGCTTATAATTTTAATAAACGAAAACATAATAGATTAAAAGTTACTCAAACTAAAAAATACTTCCTTGGTTATACTTTCTTGGTTATATAGAGCGATCAAAATTTGGTGCTGCATCAGATTTTTTTGAACTTTAATGAAATTTAGGATGTTCAGACACGTCGACAAAACAAATTTTTGGTGCTCTATTAGCATTTCTTTCTGCCCCAATTAGCATCAAGTTTCACCGTTTTACGCCAAATGCACTAAATTCGCAAATTTGCTGAAATTTGCACCAATGGAAGCCGGACAATCGAGTTCAAACTCTCACAAATGATTGAGAAAAATGAGACTTTACTGAAGTTGGTCTACCCGAAATCTTGGCTTGTAGTTTGCCACGGCTTGTGAAATATGGCTGCTGTTTCCTCAACTTAGCATCGGAATCTAGCAAAGCCATTATGCAGATCATATTGTCGCAGGCGGAAAGACACATAAAAGTGCGTCTTTTGCGATCCACTTACTAAAGTTGATGACGAGCAGGGCCGTATTTAGGGGGCGGGGCGGCTGCCCCCTCTTGACCGGAAAAAAATTTTGAAAGGTAAGGCAATGCAAGAAATGATTGAAAAATTGTCTGTATTTGACGGAAAATCTTCAAATTTTCGGCGCGCGGCGCTTCGCGCCCGATGTAAGGTATTTTGTATAATTTTGACTCAAGCGTGACCATAAATGATATTTTTATAGCATTGTGAGTAGAAAAGAAAATTTTTTTGAGAAATTTGAAAGTCATGATCTAAATGGAAAGGACATATCAGAAAACGTCGAAAAATGCAATTTTTGCGAGCTATCCCGACGAATTTCCCGTGATATAGACCAATTTATGTTGGGTCCGCCCCCTTGGCCGAATCTTGGATACGGGCCTGATGACAAGCATCAGAAAACAAATACTAATTTGCAAAAAAAGCGGTCAGCACCTTGAATTGTATTGTCTTCAAAGAATTCTAATGCTCCAAAACAGCTGTTAATTTAAATTTTTTTCGAAAATGCAGAAGAAAGTACGTGAACTGATAATGACTTTCAAATTTACTTGACCATACATGGGCTTGGGCAGCAGCTAAATTCTAGGGAGGGAGTCGAAACCGGCGAAAATCCCAACGACAACATGTCAAAAATCAAATTCTGAGAGGTTTATCGATTTTTTTCGGGGGTTTCTCAGATTCTGGGAAGAGGTGCGACCCCCATGCCCATGTGTGGATTTCATTATAGCCTTCGTTCAAGCTAATATTCCTCTCTACAAAATTATGCCGCCAGTACGCAGCTTCGCAGTAAAAATTACTCTTAATCGATCGCATAAAAGGATTTTTGCTTGAAAATATCGAAATGTACAGTGCAATTGCATTTGAGTAGTTTTTGTTCGAGAAGAGCCTACAAATTAAGTACCGGATTTTATGCACCTACTTTTGCACCATACTGCGCGAAATTTCGCGCCAAAATTAGCGCTAAATCGGTTATTTTTTGAACCAAATTTTGACTGCTTACTAAGCCAATTACCTTGATAATTGTAGCACGCAAAATCTCTTTCAAACTCTTCGTCCAAGCATGTCAATCGTAGAGTTTCGCACGTAGCCCGAGTTGGCCAAAAACTTTTTTGTCCAACGCTTCCTATGATGCACATGTAGCCCCAAGGGCAACGCAGAGTGGCCCGGCCTGATATCATATACCATTCCGTACCGAACGGTTGATCTGGGGCACCAAGGTCATCTCGATGTTCGTTTTCGTTCAGGTCTAGCGAGCAGTTTTCTCCTACAAAATTTGTGGTTCAGCTTATAATCTGACGCCAAAATCGGAGAGTACTGAATCTTAAATAGTTCAGGTGCTATGGATCATTTTAGCATTTATAGTAACTCAACTTGTCTCTTCACTTGTTGCGTATCATTTGGAACTCAAAGCTGGGACGGAACTTTACAAAAATGGCGCATAACACACTAAGCAAAAATGCATAAACACATTTGCGAAAAATAAGTAGTTAGCAACATACTCGCACATGAACAGCAGCCAAATTCTGGGGTCTAGTGGTGCAAAACTAACACAAATCCCAAAAAATATGCAAAAAAGTCCATTTGGGGGTCTACCGAATTCTTGGGGGATAACTCCCCCTCCTGCCAAAGCTTCTCCCACGCCCTCTCTCACGATCACATGTAGTGAACAATTGTTTTCCAATCGTTAAAAAATAGATGGCACTGCGAAGTAAATATTGGCATCGATTCAGAAATAAATATAAAATTTCATGAGTTTAATGCATTATACGAAGAAAAACGATTACTACCTCAGAAACTGCCGTGTCGAAAAACAAAGAGATGATTCTTAAAACTTTCGTATTCAATGATAGGGTTTATCAGGGTTAAGGGATTCGATAACGAAAGATTTTAGGACTATAGAATACTTGCGAGCAAAAAATACTTTAAGTTCATTAAGCTGATGCGTCGATCTGAATAAAAGAATCGGTTATATCCTATGTAATCAGACGTTTCAGTAATCTTAGCGATAACGATTTGCATTTTGTACTATCGTTATGTTGCGTCAAACATCAGTTACCGCGGGGTCGAATTAAATTTATTCAATATTTTTGCAGCAGAAATCAACACTTTTAAATAAAGTTCTTTATAACTCATTCACGTATGAATTTATTTCTGAATTATTATTCGCTTGTTTATGAGTGAGCTTGACCAACCGAATCACTAAAGATTTTTGAATTAAGATCATTTTTACCTTTTGCAAGATTTCCTATTCCAAAAGGTTCATCGAAAGGGACGCTGCTTTGAGGACGAAGAGACATCCATCGTTCTGAAGCAATACATGCAATACTGCTATTAGAATATCTCTCTGGATAGCAAGTTTTGAAGCAGGGTTCTCTGAAATAAATAAAACATATTAATCTCTTAAAGTACATACTTATAATTATAAATAGGTTTATTTAATCAATTTTAGCATTTCAAACATAACAATGCAATGCAATTTGCTGATTTAAAGTTTTGATGTGCTAAATTTCGTTTCATCATTAAGCATGGATCAAAAGGTTGCGTCCAAACGGCAAAAGAGCTAACACTATCTAAGATTTCAAACATTTTTGTATAAGCATCGATTTTACCATCGTTCTAATTTGAACGTTTTTTGCGTCTTAGCCTTTCTGACGCTTTTTAATACAATTTGTTATCTTTGAACTGAAGAACTAGAGTTTCGGCTGCATCCCTGCACCTCCTAGTTATAGGCAGACATACACGTGGGGGTTTAGGGGGTCCTCCAGACCCCAGAATGGAAAAATAGTAAATTTTGTGCGGAAAATGAGGCAAAATGAAGGCCAAAAACTGTTGAAAACTGACCATTTTTTTCAAAATTGCTCGAAATTGATCAGAAAGTGTGTAATAACATACTTTCAACGCAATTTTAGCGCTTATATCAGTTTTTAAAGTCATTTCGGCCCAAAAAACTTAATTAGAATAGTTTATTGGCTGAATTACATGGACAAGACATGTTGCAACAAATACCAATACAATAATGCAAAGAATTATCAAATGAGCAATTTTAGGAAAAGAATTGTCAATAAATGCAAAAAATAACGCGAAATAAGTGAGTTGGTATGTAAGTAAAGCCGAGGCGTACAGGCAGTGCACTCACACCCCAGATCGCCCATGCTGTGCATCTATGGTTATGGGTCTGTGCTTGACCGATTATGACGAAGCCCAGATTCAAGCCTTCCTGACTATCCATATGTTTTCGTTATTTATTGATGATCTTTTTTGTATTTTGAAGCTATAGCAAGATATGTAGAAAATTAAATGCAGGCCTGATTCACCTTAAGTACTTGCCACTTTTCGTCTCCTTCGTAAAGCACCATGGACCACACTGCGATTTGTCCGGGTTTCGGCAAAAATCATGCGCGTCGATAATTGCTTCTTCGAAATCCCGATCAGTAAAAACGTGCAGCAAGTTCAAAGTTTTGTCCCAGCGTTCGCAACGACGTCGGCTTACCGTGAAAGATTTATGACCTCGATACCAAAAGGCCCTGTCTTTTGGGCGCAGACAGGAGTCCAAGAGATCGGGATCTCGGTAGAACAAAACCCGAGGCGTAACGACAAACTGTCTGTTCACTACTAAAAATGAATATTAATGCTTGATGCGTTTACTACAGAATACAAACGGTGAAAATGTAGTATTTTCATACTAAAAGTCGGTCACTAATAGCGAACAGACATACACATGGGCAGGGCCGTATTCTAGGATAGGGCGAGCGCGGCGGCCGGTGTCACACGGTAAAGTGTCCCGGCATTGTAAAGTGTCCGGCCGGACACTTTAAGATGCTATAAAGTGTCCGGGTCCGTCTTAAAGTGTCCAGCCTGTTTGTGTAGCGTAATGTCATTTAGGAATGCTCTTGCTGGTTAAGATAATGAAACAATTAAGCTCAGACGATTTATTGCTGCACTGCATGATTTTTGGAATGATGCAGAATTAGGTACCAAGACAAATTTTTATTTACAGCGAATTGACAAAGTAACTAAGTGAAACGAAATACAGAGAAGCAGGTGATGTCACGTAAAAATGCTGATATATATAGACACAGGTCCATATTTTCAGGGGCGGTGGCGCCCAGCCCAGCCCCTCGTGGCCGAAAAATTATTGAAAGGTGAAGACAATGTGCAAAAAATTGGAAAATTGCATGTCTGACGTGAAATCCTTGAAAATTCGGCGCTTTGCGGAATATGTGGAGTATTTCCTATAATCCTGGCTCTAGTGCGATTAAAAAACGACACTTTTTGATTGCAAAATTTTAAAAATTCAAATTTTTATTACTTATCTAAGTGAATTGAGCTCATCGAAAACCCCAAAAATACGGTTTTTATTAAGTGCTCACAACAATAGTAATGGCTGGCAGTCTGGGGGCAACGCTGTAGGATAGCCTATGTTATAACATAGGTGATGACGTAAAAATCTGCTCCCTGAGGTAAGCTGAGGGAGCAACGTTAAAGTATGGTAAAATAGAATCGGGAAAGGAGGGTTGTGTAAGGGGAAGGGGCTCCCACCGCGCCGCCTGTTATAGCATGGTCTATCTCGCAGTGTTGTTCCTCGGGTTGCTTGGTCGATCTAGGGGTATCAGCTGGTGTGCCAAAAAATGCTTAAATGGCGTTAAAACAATGTTATTACACAGTTTCTCATCGATTTGAAGCACTTTAGAAGAAAATTTCCAAATTTCAACCGTTTTTGACCTTGAGTTTGATTCATTTTCTCAACAAAATTTCCCATGTTTCCATTCTGGGGGGTCAGGACCCCCAGCAAAGCCTCCACACGTGCATGTCTGGTCAGGACCCCCATTTCCCCAGATCTACGTGCCTGCATAAAAATTATGTATCTGGTAAGGATGTACATTTCGCCCTATTTTATCTAGAAATTTTCCTTGCTGAGATGCCCTCACGTGCATGTCTTGTTGTTACTTAGTTATTTACTTTACGAAGAAAGCACGTAAGTAGTAATGGCTGGCACCCTGGGGCGCAACGCTGTAGGATAGCCTATGTTATAACATAGGCGATGACGTAAAAATCTGCACCCTGACGTTATCTCAGGGTGCAACGTTGAAGTATAGGCGCAGGCAGCAAGGCACGTATGCGCGTGTGTTGAATAAAGCGAGTGTATGGCGCGAGTGAAGCGGGCGTTGACTAATGATTGAATAAAAGGGGTTCAAGTCCGCCAGCGCACAATTTCCTTTTTTGTCTATAAATATGAGAAGTTTTGCTCAAAATTCATTCCTAAAAGATGGCGTCACCAGGAGAGCTCACGTTTCACCATTTTATTCTGAAACTGACTGAAAAGGCCAGCAAGCGCTTTATAACGAATCGAGATGTACAGAGCATGGGTTCCTTTTTCTGGCGACTGATAGATGAGGAATATAAAAAGGAAAGGAGATCCGAAGACAAACGAGAAGCATTCTGGCAGTTCGCACAGGATGTTAAACACTGTGTACTCGAAAAAGATTTGGACGAATTATTTGGTTTATGGCATCATTTCAATTCAAATGGTCGAAACCTGTTTGAAAATTTTTATGATAATTGTATTTGTCATCATGTAAATTGTTTGTTGTAATAAAAAACCAGTGCTATTAAGTTATAAATAAGAATTTTGTATAACTTTTAAAGATAAAAAATGAATAAAATATTAAAAAAGCTTTATTATGATAGTAAGACAGGGTATACTGGTGCAAACCAGCTGTATCTCAGAGCCAAAAAGAAATTTCCTAAATCAAAAATAAAAGAATGGTTAGAAAAACAACCAACGTATTCTTTACACAAGCCAACCAAAAAACGCTATTCGCGGAATAGAGTGCTTGTAAGTAGCATTGATGAGCAATGGCAAGCAGATCTTGCCGACTTGCAATCGCTCAGCAAGTTCA
This sequence comes from Mermis nigrescens, assembly GCA_036768485.1. Taxonomy (NCBI): domain Eukaryota; kingdom Metazoa; phylum Nematoda; class Enoplea; order Mermithida; family Mermithidae; genus Mermis; species Mermis nigrescens. The sequence continues at coordinate 13,555,698 of JAVLUZ010000142.1, read as the reverse complement.
ACGACGGGTTTAAGTATTTGTTGAACTGTATAGACCTGTTTTCAAAGTTTGCCTGGTCTGTACCATTAAAAACGAAAAGTTCAAAAGATGTTCTCGAAGCTTTCAAGCAAATTTTTCTCAGTCGAAAACCATACAAATTGCAAACGGATGCGGGAAAAGAATTTATCAATAAAGAAGTACAGAAATTTCTAAAATCTGAATTTATCGATTTTTTTGTAACAAAAAGCGAATTAAAAGCATCCGTGGTTGAGCGATTCAACCGTACGTTGAAGGAAAAAATGTGGAGATATTTCACAAAAAATAACACGTACCGGTACATAGATATTCTGCCCGATTTGCTTTACAACTATAATCATTCGTTTCATAGGACCATAGGTACATTTCCGGCGAATGTAACTCGAGAGAATGAGCGAGAAATTTTAAACAAAGCATTTAGAATCGCTAAAAAGAACCCTATATTTAAATTTAACATAGGCGATAAAGTACGCATAAGTAAAGTGAAGCGAACATTCGAAAAGGGGTATTGGCCCAACTGGACGGAGGAATTTTTCATTATTGCGGAAAGGCTCACACGAACACCCCCCGTTTATGTGCTGGAAGATCAGAAGGGCGAAAAGCTTGAGGGCATTTTTTACGAAGCAGAATTGCAGAAAATTGACGCGTCATCAGACGATTTATACGTTGTTGAAAAAATTTTGAAAACTCGAAAGCGGGGTAATAAAACTGATTACTTGGTCAGATGGAGGGGCTACCCCTCAAAATTTGACTCCTGGGTTTCTAATCTAGTCAAGCTGTGAAGGCAGCTGAGTGATCAGATCATAATGGTCATTTTTTACAAATAATCTGATGACTTTTCTAGCTGGGAGTCCTTCAAACAGTAACGTGTTACCTGAATATACTTTTATCTGATATTCAGACTCTAAAACCTGTTGAAGTTTCCTCACAGATTCCAGCCCATTAATAGTGTTTAAGCCAGCCTTATGCATTAATTGCTCTGCTAAGCGTTTCTGTTTTGTGTAACGGTTTTTATCGCCCTTTCTTATAGCTTCCCAGTCTACACTGTTGTCAGCTTTTGCTATCCCTGTTACAATAGCACGAGCTAATGACAATTTATCATTTGATGTTATCTTAATAAATTTTCCGCCATTTTTGCAGAACTGTTCTACACTCGTAGTGCTGCCTGTCCCTGTTTGCCTACCTGCAATTACAACAGAAATGGACATGTCTTCATCAAAACAAAATTCCTTATTTGACTGAACGACCCTCTCAATTACACTTAAAATTTTATCTCCATTAACATGCTGGCGTTCTGTAAAAGGAATTATTACAGGTGTGCTTAAGCTAGGATGTCTAATATCAAATCCAACCATGCTATCATGTGGATATTTGTATAACATTTTCTGTGTTGCATCCTCAAAGATCGCATTGAGAACACTGAAATTTTCAACTACTTTTTGGAACTTTAATAGAAATACACTAGATTCACAGTTAAACCTTCGAACATGCCTACTTGACAGTTCGCCTATAGTGTAGTAATCATCAATATCCATTTTTTCAAAGCCATCTAGTCGATCACCATATTTATAGACAATATTTTTGTCAAATTTGTGAAAATTTTTTGTCAAGTTGTGGAAATTTTTTGTCAAGTTGTGGAAATTTTTTGTCAAGTTGTGGAAATTTTTTGTCAAGTTGTGAAATATTTTTGTCAAGTTGTGAAAATTTTTTGTCAAGTTGTGAAAATTTTTTGTCAAGTTGTGAAATATTTTTGTCAAGTTGTGAAAATTTTTGTCACAGTTGTGGAAATTTTTTGTCAAGTTGTGAAAATTTTTTGTCAAGTTGTGAAAATTTTTTGTCAAGTTGTGAAAATTTTTTGTCAAGTTGTGAAATATTTTTTATGTGCTTAAGCATAGTACTTTTGTCAAGTTGTGAAAATTTTTTGTCAAGTTGTGGAAATTTTTTGTCAAGTTGTGAAAATTTTTTGTCAAGTTGTGAAATATTTTTACATGCTTAAGCATAGTACTTTTGTCAAGTTGTGAAAATTTTTTGTCAAGTTGTGAAATATTTTTGTCAAGTTGTGAAACATTTTTGTCACAGTTGTGGAAATTTTTTGTCAAGTTGTGAAAATTTTTTTGTCAAGTTGTGAAAATTTTTTGTCACGTTGTGAAATTTTTTTGTCACGTTGTGGAAATTTTTTGTTAAGTTGTGATGGGTCATCTTATATGTAATAAATATAAGACTCTTGCAAGTATCATTATTTGAGAAATGGCATCTACCATTGAGACGATTATTTCTATTCCAGAGCAGTTCTCTGTTGACAATATTAAAATCAAAATTACTCGCCGCTTTTTGTATATTGAAGCGAGTCGAACAGAAGGAGCCAAGGGTTTGAATCTTACAAAACACTTCTTCAAAACCCGTAAGAAGCTACACCAAAATACGGACATTGTAAATCTCAAAGCGTATTTCAGCAAGAAAATGGTCCGAATTAGCACTTCTTCAAAAACAGACTGTGAAATCGAACTAGTTATTGATAGATGGTTAGCTCAAAGCAAGCCAAAACCGCTTCCTACTGTCAAACGAATTCAAGAGGCAGCAAGAAACGTTGAGAACTTTATCAAGAAACTTCAAACAATGGAAATGAGAATTCCCTAGGGCTATACTATAATCGACATTTATCAAGCATAGTCGAAATTAATTTGTATGCTATATGCAGCTCATACTCGTGTTTTGCTCCAGTGAGAATAAGTTTTCCACTTGTAAATAATAAACATGTTACATTCCTTACTTTATATATTAGCCCATGAAACAATTCTACCTCGTACATGCACTTTCTTTCTACAAGCTCATAAAATTTGCAAAGATTAATCTGATAACCTAAATTGGCAGATCCTACAAACAGTTGAGGCTGCACCCTTAAAGCATCGGTTTTTAAATTTAAAGCTTCAATACCTGTCCTTATTGCAGCTTCACCATTTTTTATTGTTTTAGCTCCTACACACACAATTTTACCAGACTTAAAAATCAGTAGTGTTGCCTGAGGTAGTCGTAGTACAATGCCTGGAAATTTCTTGGGGCTGTACTGTGTAATATTTGATAATCTTGAGTGAATTTCCTCCAAATCGATAGAGCTCGGCAGAGCTGTTGTTAGAACAATATTCTGTATTGTAAGCATTTTCTATAAATAGTTTACAACAACGTATCTGTGCATATTTATAATCGTAAAAATGATTTTTCAACACCCTTTTACATGTATTCTTTCTGGACCTACAAAGTCTGGCAAAACGACATTTGTCAGACGTTTGATTGAAAATAGAGAACGTTTGATTGATACAAAAATGAATAAGATATGGTGGTGCTTTGCGGAAAATCAGCACCTTTACAGCAAAATCAAGAATGTTTCATTCATAGAAGGGCTTCCTGATTTTAGTCATTTAAAAGAGTTTAGCCCTACCCCGCAACTTCTGATACTCGATGATCTGATGCAGGAGAGCAAGGGTAATTCGCAAATCATACAAATGTTTACTAGAAGCTGTCATCACTGGAATATAAGCATTATTCACATAGTCCAAAACTTGTTCTTTGAGGGGCTTAGAACTTCACGTATAAATTCTGATTACATAGTTTTATTTAAAAATCCTGCAGATCAGCTGCAAGCTCAAGTTTTGTCTCGTCAGCTTTATCCTACTAATCCTAAATACTTTCTAGAAGCATATTCTGATGCTACTTCTAAACCCCACGGTTATATTTTGATTGATCTCACGCAAAATGCAAAGGATACACTTCGATTGAAAACTGATATATTTAATAGAAACCCCACTGTTTATATACAAAAAGCTATAAATACCCATGCTCACAATGAGTGATACCAACAAAAATGGCTCCTGAACGATTAAAACGAAATATCGCTTGTTTACATCTTTTGTGTAATGCAAGAAAAAATCAGAGAGATGCGCTTATAAATACTGCAAGCAGAGACCAAATTCTTTGTCTTTGTGACTGTGCACAGAATTTTTTAAACGGCAATATTCCTATTTCTGAAAAAGATATTAGAAAACTGCGAAGATATAAAAATCAAATTAGGTTTTTGACAGACAATAAGCAGGCAAGAATAAGAGACAAGAAGGATATTCTCATACAAAACGGTGGTTTCTTACCTCTTTTACTCACTCCTATACTGTCTATTGTAGGTAGTCTAATAGCAGACGCAATTACAGGCAAGAAATAATGAAATACACAGAAAGAATGATTTTATTACCAGCTGATATAGCTGAATCCTCTAAACCTGTTGATGCTTTATTGAATTCATTAGATATTGAAATGCAGAAAATATTAAATAATAACAGTATTTCCCCTGAAATAAAGCTTGCAAAGTATAACCAGGTGCTTGCTAGGCATCAGAGATTGCAGGAAAAGAAGCACCAACCTTACAAAATTGACATTATTGAAGAAAGCTCATCGGATGATGAAATACTAGCAGGAATACCACAAGCACAACATCAAGCAGCTAAAACACTTTTACACTATATTCAAACTAGCCCATATATTAAAATAGAACAAAATGGCGAGCTGGTTATTAATGGTCGGAAAATTTATGGCTCAAATATTGTAGATTTAGTACATGATTTGGCTCGAGGGCGAAAAACTATTGGTAAACTTCCTGGTACAAAAGAGCTAATGAAAGCACTTAATCAAACAAATATTCCAATTGAAAGTATTGGCAATAAAGCTGGAAAAGAAATCTTTGTAGATGCACGGAGCAATGCTAATTTTGATTGGGATGAAAGTCTATAAATACTATGTTAAAGACCTTTTTTTATTAATAACCAATAAAAATGCATGTACAATTTACTCCTGACGATTTAAGTATTTGGCTAGAGTACTATGGGGGGCAGGCAGCCCAAACAGGCTATGGGTTGGAGGGATTTAGAGGGATTCCCTACCAGCGAGGTGTTGGCCTAGGAAGTTTTTTCAAGTCTCTTTTTAGAATGGCAGTCCCTGTTTTAAGATCTATAGGTAAAAGCGTTGGTAAACATGCCCTAGTGGCAGGATCAAATATTGCTTCAGATGTTGCCCAAGGAAAACCGCTTTTCAAGGCAACTAAGGAGCATTCAAAACACGAAGCAGCACAGCTTTTTGAAAAAGCCTCTAGAGCCCTTCAACAGCAGGGCGAGGGTCTTGGGACCCGACCAAAGTCTATAAATACTCCGACAAATGACGTTTTTTCTAAATTCATCAACCACGATGGCACTAATAGACACAAAATCACTACCAAGCACAAAAAGTGAACTAGATTTGTTCACAGTCCCTCCAACACAGGTAGCTATAAAAAGAGGGTTTTGGGATGAAATTCAACCCATGCATCCAATAACTAATGATGGACCCTACGAGTTTAGAATACCGCCTGATCCGCATTACTTACAATTGAGCAAAAATTACATTTATATGATGTTGAAAATTAAAAAACCGGCGATTGCTGCAGGAGCTGTTGTACCAGACTATGCACCAATCAATCTTATTGGAAAGACATTCTTCAAGCAAGTAAAATGTTTTCTTGGCGGGCAGCTTGTTTTTGATAGTTCAGACAAATACGCATATAGATCATATTTTGAAACAGAGCTAAATTACGAATATGACGCAAAAAAATTCACATCTGCAATCGGCTCTTTATTTCCATGAAGGGGGTCCCAATGTTGACAGTAAAGATCATGAAGCCTTTAATAAGCGCGCAGCAATGTTTAAGGATGAAAATATTGTAGAGGTATCAGCACCATTACATATTGACATGTTTTTACAAGACAGATATCTGCTCAATTTCACAGACTTCCGCCTAGAACTACACAGAAACAGTAATGCATTTATTTTGCAGTGTTTTGAAGATATTAGGGATGCAGCGGATACCCGCACCACCGCACCCGCTATTACCCGCTTCTTTTTTGGTACCCGCACCTACCCGCACCCGCACCCGCTATTCCGAAATTTTTCTACCACGCACCCGCACCCGCTAAAAATATTATGATAAAACAGCGGGTGGCGGATAATAATAATGAGAATTTACAAAAAGACAAAACGATTCTGTGGCAGTGGCACGTTAATGAAAAAACCAAAATGTATAACAGTGTGTTCTAACGTACCAGTACAAATTGGAAAAGCGAACATCTACTTGTAATGAGTCATATTTTTAGGTACCCTCTGGACTGCAGATACATGTTCAAGCTCTCTTATGGTTAATTCCAATTATGCGAATTATGCTTTTTAAAAGAGAAGGGTCTAGGTGCCAGTCTTTACATGCATCAGTTCAACCACTCTAGCGTGCGTAGAGATATTATGCAGCAATGTATTGTACATTGCTTTTTTAAGACGAAGTAGGACGTTTTGGCACTGCCGTTTTGGCGCCATACTCGTTGTAATATTATTAATTATTTACATTTAATTTATGAATAAAGTATAATACAGATTCTGAGAGCTCATTCAATTCTCTACGTGATGGTACAAATTACTTTTAAAATATCTTTGACTTTAATGAGATAATTAAACGCATCTAAAAATACACTGGATTTTCTACAGTTTTTCAGTCGTACACAAATGAATACTCGTCGATTCTGAATATATAATTTACTTAAAAATCGCTTCAAAATTAATGTACTTAGAATATTTTTTAAGTTGCTGGCGCGAAAACGTCGTAGACCCTTTTTAAGAAGAGAATGACAACAACAAGTGTCTAAACATTGTATTCTGCAAAGTGCAAATATATTACTCATATTGGTCAATGGTTCAATCATTGACAATTTACTTATCTTTAGTTTGCAAATTTAATTCATTGAGAGAGTAGTCTGCAAAGAAAAAGACAATCAGCTTGAAGATTAATATGAATTTTGCACACAGTAAATAACTGTATTAAGCGGAAAAAATGGAGCATTTTTAGCCCTATTTATATTATGCTATATCTCACTGCTAAACCCGCCACCCGCCACCCGTACCCGCTATTTTTAAGGTGCGACACCCGCACCCGCACCCGCACCCGCTAAAGCAAAATTTTGGTACCCGCACCCGCACCCGCACCCGCTATTCCAAAAAATGTGCACCCGCTGCATCCCTAGAAGATATTAACATTGACCTACAGATTGTTCAGATGAAGTTCTTTATTAAGAAAGTAGAAGTCTTAGACAGCATCAATTTGGCTCTAGAACAAACAATGTTGCAATATACAGCAAAATACCCAATTAGATGAGTAGCAATGACCAACTTACACGTTGGGAATCCTGCAAGAGAAACACCTAATTTTACATTATTTACTGGGCAATTACCTAGACACATGTTTTTTGCATGTGTTGATGGAAAGCGCATACAGAGGCAGCCTTTCAAAATCACCATTTAATTTCAAACCATTCAGCATTCATGAGGTGAGAGTAACATGCGGAGGTCACACTTTTCCTGCACATCCACTTGATATTTCATTCAAGCAGGATAGATACCTACAGGCTTTTAATCAGATGTTTGAGGCACTAGATATTGGGCGCGAAGGAAACTTTATCAGCAGAGAAGAGTTTAAAACCAGTCATTGTTTCTTTGTTTTTGACTTAATGCCTGATGAGGATGATGGCGGGCACTGGGACTTAATAAGAGAAGGAACCACTAGTGTACACATAAATTTTAGTGAAAAATTGCCTGATTCAGGAGTTGAAATCATTATATATGCAGAATTCGATAATTTAATAATGATTGATAAAAATAGGAACACATTTCATGATTACAACGCCTAAACATGAACACCATTGAAATATTTAAAATTCTTAAAGTCAATATAAAAAATGATACATTTTTGGGAGTTTTCCCATTAGATCTTTTACCGTTAATAAAAAATTACCCTGCAGCTATTGTAGTAAATTCAGACTTTAGCCATGAGCCTGGCTCACACTGGGTTGCATTATATTTCGACAATATGAGACATTGCGAATATTTCGACAGTTATGGGCGAAAGCCCTCTAAGCATGTCAGATACTATATCAGTGAAAATGCATATGCTTATACATCCAATAATATGCAGGTACAGGGATTTTTCTCAACAACATGTGGGCATATGTGTATTTACTTTCTATTTTGGCGCTGTCAAGGCGTTTCTTTCAAAAATATTATATTATCTATGCAGAATGAAAAAATTTATAAATACTTTGATCAATTCAAGTTATAAACATTGATTCTAAACAATTCTACCTCATACTACCGAGTAATTCCGACTTGTCCAACACTGCCTCCAGCTTTATAACTAGACTGCCCAGGCAAATTACGCTGAATGGTGTATGGGAAGTTGGACTGGTTGAAATCATGTATGCCAATACGTGGCATAATGTGAATAGCAGACAAAATATGCTACAATTTTTTGATATTAAAAATAAGCTGAGAGTTAAGATGCTCATTCCTCCAGCCAGGTATCAGTACATTTCCGATCTTGTAGATACAATAAACAATGCTATAAAAACAGCAGGTTTGAAAGAAAATTATGACTATACTCCACACATTAGCTTTAACTATGATGAGAATAGGAAATTTTCTAATCTTACGCTAAATACAGAGCATGTTCAGAACATAAAGCTATCAAAACATTTGACTTATATGCTAGGTTTTTTAGAAAGACAGCTTATTACTTCCAATCGCATACATTAGAATAACAATGTATCTATAACTGCCCAACATTCTCCCGATATGCTAGGTGGAATGCATAATTTTTTCATATATTGCGACATAGTCGCACCTCAAATTGTAGGTAACGTGTTTGCACCTTTATTACAGGTTGTTAACATTGAAGGAAATTATACAGATATTGTAAATCACTCATATATTAGCCCTCATTATATCCCGGTTCTAAAAAAAGAGTTCAATACCATCGAAATTAATGTTAAAAGCGATCAAGATGAACTTGTTCCATTTGAGTTTGGAGAAACTATTATAAAACTACATTTCAAGTGCCTATAAATACTACTAAAACACTTATATTCTCATAATTAAAAATGATTCTACTAGTTTTTTGTTTATTACACCCAATAAGTGCAGAGGACTGTATATACCAAAACCAGTCCAAAGCATTCTGTGAAGGACTAAAAACGTTTGAAAATGCCTCAAGAAACGTGCGATCAGTTTTTCTCAAAGATAGTTGCGATTTTCGAGTATCTAATGGGAAAAATTTAACGCAAGAGTTTCCAAATTTAGAATTGATAAAGTTTAACCCTTTTTGTAAAAAGTGTTTAAAAATTGACGAAAATTTCAATGGCATGAAAATAGAAGGTAGATGTTTAGAAAATGAAGTAAAATGCAGGCACAAAGAAGATTTGAGTAATTTATCTAATGAGATTTTAAGCTGTTTGGCTCTATTAGTAACGCTAACAATTTTATATGCTGTTCGGTTTATAAAAAAGGAAATTGTGTGCTGACGGACTTGACCCCTTTTATTCAATCATTAGTCAACGCCCACTTCACTCGCGCCATGCCATGGACGTAACCAGAGGGGGGTCAGTGGGGTCTTTTGACCCCCCAAAATGGAATCGTCACAAAAAAATTCAAAGGGGGAGTAAAGGAAAATAAGCCATCTTCAAGTTGAACGTCGTTTTTTTACCATTTGAGACCCCCAAAACTGTTCAGACACCCCCAAAATAACATCCTGGTTATGTCCCTGCATGCACTCGCTTTATTCAACACGCGCGCATACGTGCCTTGCTGCCTGCGCCCATACTTCAACATTGCACCCTGAGATAATGTCAGGGTGCAGATTTTTACGTCATTGCCTATGTTATAACATAGGCTATCCTACAGCGTTGCGCCCCAGGGTCCCAGCCATTACTACTCACGTACACAACAAGCCACGAACAAATAAGTGATGTGCAACTAATTTTGCTAAAAATTACAGTAAAAAACGAAAGAGGCAGCCATATAGATCAGCGAATATATCGGATATGCTGCAAATGTGATCTGTTTCGCATGTTTGATAAAGAGAAATACGATATGACAAATCTTCAAAGGCTGAAATAAAATCTCGAAAATAACATAAAAAATTTGCAGTTATTACAGGTGTTTTTTATGATTTTTGAGCATATCATCCGTACATAATAGCGGTTCTGGGGGTCGGCCTTCAGCCTCAAAAATAGGCATAAATTGACAGTCATTGCAGCAAAAAATTTTAATTTCTAATTCCCAGAAACTTTTCCATTTAGGTCCCCTCCCATAGGCGTTCGTCTCGTCTCCTCTCATTTGCATGGGTCTGCCTGCATACTACAGAGAACTTTGCTGTTTAAAAAACAATTATTGATATTTTTTGTCAAGTTGCGAAATATTTTTGTCACGTTGCGAAATATTTTTGTCACGTTGTGGAATTTTTTTGTCAAGTTGTGAAAATTTTTTGCCAAGTTGTGAAATATTTTTGTCAAGTTGTGAAATATTTTTGTCAAGTTGTGAAAATTTTTTGTCAAGTTGTGAAAATTTTTTGTCAAGTTGTGAAATTTTTTTGTCAAGTTGTGAAAATTTTTTGTCAAGTTGTGAAATATTTTTACATGCTTAAGCATAGTACTTTAGTCAAGTTGTGAAACATTTTTGTCACATTGTGGAAATTTTTTGTCAAATTGTGAAAATTTTTTGTCAAGTTGTGGAAATTTTTTGTCACGTTGTGAAAATTTTTTGTCAAGTTGTGAAATATTTTTGTCACGTTGTGAAATATTTTTGTCACGTTGTGGAAATTTTTTGTCAAGTTGTGAAAATTTTTTGTCAAGTTGTGAAATATTTTTGTCACGTTGTGAAATATTTTTGTCACGTTGTGGAAATTTTTTGTCAAGTTGTGGAAATTTTTTGTCAAGTTGTGAAATATTTTTGTCAAGGTGTGAAATATTTTTGTAAATTTTTGTAAAATTTTTATATTTTGCTGAAAGTATGCAGTTTTACGAGTTTTTTGCTAAAATAATAAAAATCCATCAATAAGACAAAAAAAGAAAAAATAAAGAAAATATAGATGAAAAATATGAGTTTTAAGCACTCTATTCTGGTGTCTCAGCTTGATCAAAAGCTGTTTACACCTTAAAAAATCAAAATTGCTTCAATTCTGCATCATGAATGCAGGTATACTGCATCCATGACCCCAGCTGGCACGACGTGGACGTATGAATGTTGTGGAATTATTGACCGCACATTTCAAATAAAATTCACGTGACTCACCGAAAAATTCCTATAACTACAATCAATTTCTCAAAAAGTATTGATTTGTATGTTTTTCTATCCTTTCTTTTAGGGGCTAGGCACCATAAGGTCGAAAATTGCCTTTAAAATGATGGTATGGCGGAAAAACACCCATTTTTCAACGTTTCTCATCGAGCACTATTCATTGGCATCAAAAAAATTACGAAATAAAAAATTAAAAATTGAATTCTGGGGGGTATTTTGGTTTCTCGGAGGGGGTTGCATACCCCAACGCCCACGCCTAGGTGTGCTAGGCAGCCAAAACATGAATAAGTATCAGGAAAGTATGAGTCATCGTCAAAGCACTACAAGAAATTTCAGTATGTTACGTCATATTTTGCAATATGCGCGCAATGATGACTCATCACAAACTCGTTCCGGAACGGGTTTGCAAGTTTTTCCGGAACGGCTCACAGAGCACTCTGACTATGAATAGGCCAAGCAGAGCTAGCGAGTTCATTCTTCTCAAGAACTATAGCGGCGCATTTCGAACTTCCAGCTTTCAACACTCTATTGGCGGTGGTCGAGTCGAGGATTTGGGTTGGAAACGAGCGACTCATTGGCATTATATTACGAAAAATTTTGGAATATGGCAGAATAGGCGTTCGGAACGCGATAACGTCGCATTTCTGGGCGACTATTGTTGAAGATGGGTCGTCGCAGGAATTACGAGAGCCTGTTATAAATCGCCAGACACTTCAAAAGCTGGTCAATAGCCGATTATGGGTCGGCGAAGAAAAAATCATTTTGTTTATTTTCCAAGAATTTATCAAGTTATCGAAAGCGGACAGAACCAATTTCGGATCGCCCGATTTTTGGGACGTTATTTTCGGCGAAGAGGAAGGAGCGCAGGTCGGCTGGGGACGAGAGGCGAGTGGTTATTATGTTGTCGGCGATATGTTTAGGACAAGAGTGAAGCGATTTAACTCTGAGGCCCGGGGCTATAACCTACGTTTCCTACGCGTGGAGGAACTTCGCGGTTCTGGCGGATTCCTCCAGTCCGTTTTAGACAGCGCGTTGGGAAAGGTTTTAGACGGTTGTAGTCCCGACAATTTGGTCGGAGTCGAGTTAATTCACCCAAGTCTGGACCGGCACGTAATAATTCCTTTTGTCCCCAGACAATTTATGAACGCCGATCGGATTTTGAGCGTCGTAGAATGAGTAAATCAGTCAAGAAAGGATTTTTCTTTCGATGAGGTAATTAGTTTAAATGTTATTAACAGATAGTAAGAAAATTTCGAAAACGAGAATTGTAAATTGGGACACTTGGTTTCAAAGGCATTGTGGGAACGGGGGGTGTTTTATCCAAATCCAAAACACGGATAAATTATGTTTAGCCCGGGCTAGAGTCACGGGAAAAGCTAAATTAGACAACCATCCTGAATGGAATACGATTAGGCAGGGGGACAAAAAACGTCACACTTTACAAAAACGTTTGGCCGAAAATTTAATGGTCGAAGCGGGTCTAGGGCAGCATAGGGCACTCTGCGGGATCGAGGAAGTTCGTAAAATTCAGACCGTTTCATCACCTAAATATCGATTAAAAGTCTATTCTCGAGATTTCAACGATTCGCTAATTTTCGCAGGCCCTACGGCCGAAAAAATTATCCATTTGTACCACCGTCATAATCATTTTGATTTAATAACCCGAGTCCCCGCATTTTTTGGCGCATCTTATTGTTGTGAAACATGTGATAAACCGTATGATCATTCTGAGCGACACGAATGTAATAAGGGCGAATGTAGGTGTTGTGATTCGTCTCCGGAATGTACATTTGTAAATTGGCAGTTATGTAACGAATTTAATCGATGGTTTGTGAGCGAATCCTGTTTTGATAAGCATAAAGTAGGAAAACCGTCAAAAACAAACGATCAAGCTCGTCTTTCACTCTGTCAGACTCTAAAACGTTGTAAATCTTGTAATCAATTATTAAGCAGCAAATACGGTAAAAGTCATAAATGTAATCAGTTTTTCTGTAAAACTTGTAATTGTAATGTAGATCGAGACAATCATACCTATAGACAAGAATTCCGAACCAAAACGCAAACCTTTCTTTATATTTTTTTATTTTGAAACTCGCCAGGATGTAGAAATTGGGGAAAACAAGTACGGGAAAATTTTCAAGCGCGAACCATATTGTTGTATAGCCCATCGCGTTTGTGAAAAATGTATAGATACAGATTTTTGTCAGAACTGTGGCAAATATACGTTTTTAGGCAATAAATATTAGAAAATTTCTGTAAATGGTTATTTAGCGAGCAGCATCGGGGCGCCACAGTTTAAGCCCATAACGCTTGCGGTTTCGATTCTCAATTTTTACTCGAATATTTACACGAAAATTGTACAGTTTTACCCAAAATCGTAACGCGCGGCCTTGAAGTAATAATGTTGGAAGTGGGCGGTGTTCAGGTTATTGATTCGTTAAATTTCCTACCCATGCCCCTTTCTTCTATTCCAAAAACTTTCGGGATTCCAGAGTTGAAGGGGTACTTCCCACATCTTTTCAACACAAAAAACAACCAAAACTATATCGGCCCCCTACCCGATTCCGAGCACTACTCACCCAACACTATGAAAGATGAGGCGCGCGAGGAATTTTTTAAATGGTACGAAACTGAAAAAGCAAAAAACGAGCCGTTCGATTTACAAAAAGAGCTTGTAGAATACTGTAATTCCGATGTAGATATTTTAAGGCGTTGTTGTTTAAAGTTTCGTCAAATTTTCATTGACGAAACGGGCGTAGATCCTTTTCTAGTCAGTTTAACTATAGCTTCGGACTGTAATCACGTATTTCGTAAAAATTTTCTCAAACCAGAACGTATTGGCATTGTTCCAGCTCACGGGTACCGGTCTCAAGAAAATCAATAAATTATAGCATTAAAATGGTTAAAATGGCTTTCGGAAACTCAAAATATTCGTATTAGACATAAATTAAACGGGGGTGAGGTTAAAATTGGGCGGTTTAAAGTTGACGGGATCTCAGGAAACACAATCTACGAATTCAACGGCTGTTACTATCACGGGTGTACAAAATGTAATATTGTAAATAGAAAGCAGCGAACTCAAGATAATCGAACGTTCGAGGCGCCTATCAGGCTACTGTAGATAGACGTAAAGCGTTAGAAAATTTAGGTTATACAGTTGAAGAACAATGGGAATGTGAACTGAAGCGAGAGCTTGAACAAAATGTAAATATGAAACGTTTTTTCGATTCTGTAAATTTTGTAACTCCGTTATCGCCGAGAGAAGCATTTTACGGCGGTCGTACAAACGCTGTAAAGTTGTATCACGAATGTAAAGAAGGCGAAAAAATTTCTTATACAGATGTATGTAGTTTGTATCCCTGGGTATGTAAAACGGGCGAATTTCCTTTAAAACACCTTGTAATTATCACTGAAAATTTTGTTTCATTGTATGATAAGGTATTATTAAATGTACAGTCGTCCCCCTCGGGGTTTGTACCACCCGATCCTACCTTTTCGACACGACGGCAAATTATTATTCCCCCTCTGCCGGACCTGTGTTTTTGAAAAGCAGGACGTCTTTGAGCATTCAGACGAAGAAAGATCAATCACAGGCGCCTGGGTTTCCCTAGAACTGTACAAAGCAATCGATAAAGGCTACAATGTGTCAAAAATCCACGAAGTTTGGCACTACACAGAAATCGAAAAATACGACCCAACGACCAAAGAGGGCGGGCTTTGCACAGAATATATCAACACGTTTTTACGATTAAAGCAACAGGCGGACGGATGGCCTAAAGGATGTACAACGGAAGCAGAAAAAGACAAATATATTAGGCGATACAAGGAAGTCGAGGGTATAAGGTTAGACAGACAAAAAATTGAGAAAAACTCAGGTATGCGCGCGTTAGCTAAACTTATGTTAAATTCTTTTTGGGGGAAATTCGGACAGCGCAACAATTTATCTCAGGTCGAATATTTCACCGAGCCGGAAAAATTTGTAAAGTTAATGTTCGATCCGACGAAAAAAGTCAGCACTGTACAGTTTTTAGGCGAGCGCATGGCATGTACAACGTATGTCGTAGAAGACGAATTTTTAGAAGCTCTAAATAACACAAATCCCGTAATAGCTTCTTATGTAACAGCTCAAGCTAGACTTAAATTGTATTCATATTTAGAAAAATTGGACGCGCGTTATTTATTTTGACACCGATTCAATTATTTATTTAACTCGGAAAAATGATAATTAAACGGTTCCAATAGGCCGTTACTTGGGCGATATGACCGACGAGCTTAGCGGTTATGGGGATGGGGCTTACATATGTGAATTCGTAGCGGGAGGGCCAAAAAATTACGCATACAGGCTTACTACTGACGGGAAAATAATAGCGTAAATCAGACTCATAAAATACGGGGTTCTGTTTGATGTTCAACACTAGAAAAGAAATCGATTTCGACATAATGAAACAAATGGTCATCGGTTTCTGTTCAGGAAACGAGATCATAAAAACCGTTTTGGAAAAGAAAATTCTCAGGGATAATATGAGAAACGTTTTTACCGCGGTGTACAAAAAAGATAATAGGGTTGTGTATGATAAACGTTCTTTGGTCCCCGATTATTGTACTTTACCGTTCGGCTTTTGATTGTAGGGTGCACGTGTTACCCTGGTGAAACAGGTTCGTGGACACGTGTATACCTTTTTATTTCTTTCTGAATTTTGTTTTGTTTCCCGTTTACATGTCGTGCCTTGTGAGGAGCAAGTGCCGGTGATGTGTAACGGCCTCTGTTTGTTTTCGATTTTGTTTTGTTGTACATTCTCAGCCGTACCCCGCGATCCGGGTTACTGGCGGTTGGGGTGTACAGTGTGCCTGGTGAAGTGAGAATGTGCGTGCGCTACCTCCTTGAAAAGAGTTCGTGGGCGCACGTATACTTGTTTGACTGGCCGAGCGGTAAATGCTTACGTTATTTATACCCTGTGATCATACACTGTCCTATTTCCTTTTTGTACATTGTGCTAAGAATGTTGTTTATATTATCTCGTAGCTGGCGAGCTTCATACGTCCACATCGTGCCAGCTGGGGTCATGGATGCAGTAAACCTGCATTCATGATGCAGAATTGAAGCAATTTTAATTTTTTAAGGTGTAAACAGCTTTCGATCAAGCTGAGACAACAGAATTGAGTGCTTAAAACTCATATTTTTCATCTATATTTTCTTTATTTTTTCTTTTTTTTGTCTTATTGATGGATTTTTATCATTTTAGCGAAAAACTCGTAAAACTGCATACTTTCAGCAAAATATAAAAATTTTACAAAAATTTACAAAAATATTTCGAAACTTAAGAAAAAAATTTTTCACAACTTGACAAAAAATTTCCACAACTTGACAAAAAATTTCCACAACGTGACAAAAATATTTCACAACGTGACAAAAATATTTCACAACTTGACAAAAAATTTTCACAACTTGATAAAAAATTTTTAACGTGACAAAAATATTTCACAACTTGACAAAAAATTTTCACAACTTGACAAAAAATTTCCACAACTTGATAAAAAATTTTCACAATTTGACAAAAAATTTCCACAATGTGACAAAAATGTTTCACAAGTTGACAAAAGTACTATGCTTAAGCACGTAAAAATATTTCACAACTTGACAAAAAATTTTCACAAATTTCACAATTTGACAAAAAATTTTCACAACTTTACAAAAAATTTTCACAACTTGACAAAAAATTTTCACAACTTGACAAAAAAATTCCACAACGTGACAAAAATATTTCGCAACGTGACAAAAATATTTCGCAACTTGACAAAAAATTTTCACAACTTGACAAAAAATTTCCACAACGTGACAAAAATATTTCACAACGTGACAAAAATATTTCACAACTTGACAAAAAATTTTCACAACTTGACAAAAATTTCCACAACTTGATAAAAATTTTCACAATTTGACAAAAATTTCCACAATGTGACAAAAATGTTTCCCAAGTTGACAAAATACTATGCTTAAGCACGTAAAAATATTTCACAACTTGACAAAAAATTTTCACAAATTTCACAATTTGACAAAAATTTTCACAACTTTACAAAAAATTTTCACAACTTGACAAAAAATTTTCACAACTTGACAAAAAAATTCCACAACTTGACAAAAATATTTCGCAAAGTGACAAAAATATTTCGCAAGTTGACAAAAAATATCAATAATTGTTTTTTTAAACGGCAAAGTTCTCTGTAGTATGCAGACCCATGCAAATGAGAGGAGACGAGACGAACACCTATGGGAGGGGACCTAAATGGAAAAGTTCCTGGGAATTGATAAAAATTAAAATTTTTTGCTGCAATGACTGTCAATTTATGCCTATTTTTGAGGCTGAAGGCCGACCCCCAGAACCGCTATTATATACGGATGATATGCTCAAAAATCATAAAAAACACTTGTAATAACTGCGAATTTTTTATAATATTTTCGAGATTTTATTTCAGCTTTTGAAGATTTGTCATATCGTATTTCTCTTTATCAAACATGCGAAACAGATCACATTTGCAGCATATCCGATATATTCGCTGATCTATATGGCTGCCTCTTTCCTTTTTTACTGTAATTTTCAGCAAAATTAGTTGTACATCACTTATTTGGGATCTAGTATACAATTTACCCGCCACCGTTTTTTAGCCGATTCAAATAAGCTACAGTGCCGATTCAAATAAGCTACAGTGACCAACACTGTATATAACTATTTTTATTGATGCGAGTCAGAACGTGTTTGATAATTTTTGTGTAAAGTTTGGTCAATGTAGCTTATTTGAATCGGCTAAAAAACGGTGGCGGGTAAATTGTATACTACATCCCTTATTTGTTCGTGGCTTGTTGTGTACGTGCTTTCTTCGTACAGTAAATAATTAAGTAACAACAAGACATGCACGTGAGGGCATCTCAGCACGGAAAATTTCTAGATAAAATAGGGCGAAATGTACATCCTTACCAGATACATAATTTTTATGCAGGCACGTAGATCTGGGGGAATGGGGGTCCTGACCAGACATGCACGTGTGGGGGGTTTGCTGGGGGTCCTGACCCCCCAGAATGGAAACATGGGAAATTTAGTTGAGAAAATGAATCGAACTCAAGGTCAAAAACGGTTGAAAATTGGAAATTTTCTTCAAAAGTGCTTCAAATCGATGAGAAACTGTGTAATAAGGTTGTTTTAACGCCATTTAAGCATTTTTTGGCACACCAGCTGATACCCCTAGATCGACCATGCGACCCGAGGAACAACACTGCAAGATAGACCATGCTATAACAGGCGGCGCGGTGGGAGCCCCCTCCCCTTACACAACCCTCCTTTCCCGATTCTATTTTACCATACTTTAACGTTGCTCCCTCAGCTTACCTCAGGGAGCAGATTTTTACGTCATTGCCTATGTTATAACATAGGCTATCCTACAGCGTTGCCCCCAGACTGCCAGCCATTACTACTCACGACTTTCCCAGGATAAAGACAAATTCATTTTAGGGCCACCCTTCCTTCCAATGGGTCTGTTGAACTTACCACCACCATTGCTGTGGGAGTTCGGAGGATTTCAACCCCCGGAAGGCGAAATACCTACCACAATGATGGAAATACCCAACGATATTCCTAGAATTCAATTTTTGAAACTTTTTGCTCTGGGGATATTTTTGGCGATTTCGCCTATCGGACCCCCAGAATTAGGTCTGCCGCCTACCACTTGTATAATGGTTCGAAGTGATTACACAAATTAACCAGAAAAATGGCTTCTTCATAATTATCTTTTTCTGAAGGATCAGAGCCTCCAATTCGCAACGCACTTTCGATAACGGCCAAATATTTTAAATGAAATCCAGCATATTTATGCATCAGAAGCAACCAAAAAGTCATACGATTTTTGATCATAACAAGCGGCGTAAACAATAGTCAGTTTATTGTTGAATAAGTACATACATGCATATGCAACTTCGCTACTGTTACGAAAAATAAGAACAACGTGACCCGGACACTTTACGGCAAGGCCGGACACTTTACTGCTCATCGCAATATGTCCGCCGGGCACTTTGCCGCATCGTAAAGTGTCCGGCCGGACACTTTACCGCTCGGACACTTCGCTACACTGGCCCACTACTTGACCGAAAAAAATTTTTAAAAGGTAAGATGTTGCAAGGAAAGGTAAAAAATTGCATGTCTTTGTCGTAAATTCTTCAAATTTTCGGCGCTTCGCGCCAGATGTGAAGTATTTTCCATAATTTTGGCGACCGAAAATAACACTCATTATCGCTTGAGGAAAAATTTTTTTGAAAAAACTCAGTATTTTATGATCGTAATGTATAGAGCATGTCGAAAAACGTCGAAAAATTTGGTTTTTGTTAACTATTTTAACGAATTTCCCGAAATAATTAGACCAATTTATGTTTGGTAAGCCCCCTCCCCTTGGCCGGATCCTGGATACGGGCCTGCACGTGAGACATTTGGGGTCTTTAACCTCAAGAGAAAACAGAGCGAGTCGAGGAAAAAACTTAAAACTAAACGTCTCTCTCGCAATTCGTCAAAAACGGATAGGAAATATAAAAATGACGAAAAAGCGCTTCATATTGCCTTAATTGTAGATTAAGGTTGCTTTTGCTGCTTTAATGTTACAGGCAGAGTCATTTCAGCTCGATAAATTCCCTTGTAAAATTCATAAATGAATATCAGCATAATTACGTACATTTTAAAGCTAAATTAGTCGATTTTCGAATAAAATTTAACTTTTTGATTTTCGGAAATGTCAATACTTGCGAAGAGCAGGAGCACAATATGACCTTCGATTCAAATTTTGAAAAATTGTGGCAGATGAGTAATTAGTGTAACATTAAATGCTGCATACTTACAACGACCATACAAAATCAGTTATTGAAATCTGAAAACATCTTACGGTCAATGAGTATTAATGGAAATTGTGAATACAAAGAAAAAATGCGTAAAATTAAAAACAGAAATGAGTATACATAGCAGCTCAATTTTGTCTTTGTTATCTAAATTCTTCTATTGTCTTCTTTCTATCTAAATTCCACTGTTTTGAGTTTCATACGCCAGCAAGTTTTCAGCGAAAACAAGTTTTGTCCATGTAAAACCTTTTAAACGTTTTTTCGTCCATTTCCCACATTTTCCTTTTTTCATTGTTTTCGCTTTTTTACTTATCGTCCGGCTCGTGCAACAGTTTTCCAGTTCATATGGAATCGATCGCAGCACTACGACGGCAGAATGCTAGCAAGATACTCGTAGATTACCTGTAACACACGGAGAAGAATTATAAAATTTGCTCGACGGAGAAACGACCAGTGGTCCGCTATCACTTTCCGTAATTACTAAATTTTCTACTTCAGGCTGTTGGCCAGCCTTTACCGGCAAACATTGATTAAGCGATGCTTCGTACACCTGTAATATTCTCAAAACATTAGTGAATTTCAGTTTCATTTTTTTAAAGCTTGATCTCGGTAAAGTATTAATTGCTTTCGCATTCATACAATTCTAGCATCACAGATTTGCCTTTGCTTTAATCAATTTCCCACCCAATTCAGAGAATTAAGCGAATTAAGCGAAATTCAAATTTAAAATTTGGCTGAGAAATTTTTATACGTTCTTACTTGAAATTAATTCGATGTTTTACTTTTGAAATGTTGGACGTTTTTTATGAGATCAGTCAGAATGGTAGAATCGGTAGAATCAGTTACAAAAAGACAAGTATACGGGGTAGAATATACATAAACTGAATGGGAATTCTGGGGGTGCAACCAAAAATTTTTCTAAAATGCCTTCTATAAGCCAAACGATGGTTGTGCAAAGGCCATTTTGGGCGTTCCTGACGATGCTCTTCATATGAAAAAACATAGAATTTTCTAGCTAAATGTAGTCGAAAATTATTATTCTGCGCGAAGCGCTGATGAAAACTGGCATCTTTCTGACTAAAAGAGCACTAACGTTTCCTGCGATTTTTCCGGTAAACCGCAAATTATGGAGGAGAGTACCTTTAGCGTGAAAAGGGTGCAAACTACTCAAAATTCCCAATATCCTGTTAGGTCTATACTCCCCACCCAAATGGAATTTTTCGGGTAAAATGAGCAAAATGAAGGCCGCAAATAATTTAGAAGAAGCATTTATGCAGAAGCGATCAAATTGTTCCTACACCAGTTTTCGAGGTCATTTTGATCGAAACCCATCGGTCATGCCTGCTTTGCATGGTTACAAGCGAGTCACAGTAAATTAAAAGTTAATTATATAGTAGGCGGGTTCATATTAGTCACCGAACCGAGGGTGCCTTTCGAGCTTCCAACTTAGGCCAAGGAAGTTTGAAAGCCTTGCTTCGGTCAAGACCAAGTTAAGGGTTACATCCACACATGGGCGTGGGGGGGGGTTTGGGGGGTATACACCCCCCAGAAGTTAAAATACCCCCCAGAAATCAAAATGCCCCCAGAAAAATTTTTTTGCTTTTTCAGCAATTTTTTGATGCCATTGGATAGAGCTTGATGAGAAACGTCGAAAAACGGTGTTTTTTTGCCATACGACCACTTTTAAGACCATTTTTTGAACTTTAAAATTTTTTTCACCCCCCTCAGAAATTTTTTCACCCCTCCCCAGAATTTCGGTGCTGCCCACCTATGGTTACATCGAGGGTAATGTATAACTATGAGGCTATTGTTGGTTGACTTCTAACATTTCGTGTCAAAGAGTAGCAAAGTCTTTAAGTGAGGAAGTTGGCTAAATCATGTCGAGGGTCATTTAACTCTTTTGTTTATGCATTCCCATCGTAAAGATGATTAATGTTGATGCATCAGCTCACCTCCCTTTCAGCATTTCTGCGAAATAAACTATAACGGAAAGTACGCTATTCTTGCCTTACAAGTTCAAAGCTAGCAGAAATAAGCAGTGCGACAGGAATTAAATAATTATTTTTTACCTTCCACGATACAGGCCTTTAGAAATAAAAGATTTATAAAAATTATCGAGGTCAACTGATCGTTAATAGAGTTAATGAAAAAATTGAATCCGATTAGGGGCTATCGACGCAATGCAAAACTTTCGAGTCTTCGGGACTGATTATGGAATAAGGTGTGTATTTATACTCCTAGTGCTCGCAATTTGTAACTGTTTAAACCTCTGTTTAACTCACTGAAAACGGCTGCCTAAGGATCTCTAAATGATATTAAAAACAGAGTTGAGTATGCTTTGTGTGATGAGCAAACACGCATAATACTGAAACAACAACAGGTAGTTATTGATTCTTCAAAACAACCAAGTTCAAAAAAGCAATAAACCAAAAATTTTAAAGTATGATATTTAAAAAATTAATAGTGTAAGAAAACTGATATTCGAAAGTAACAATTTAAGGAATTGACCAAAAATTAATTTTTAGCTGAATGGTATGGTGGCTTAGGACACATACACTCAAAGAAATATTTGGAATTATACAACCAGATATTCGAGTTTGATTTTAGAAGGCCTACTAAACTACCTACTCGTACAATCCAGTAGATTCATGTACTTTTGAGATGCAAGACGACGTATAAAGAAACAAAGGATGCAGGCCACAGATGCGCAGCATGACCAGTCTGGAGAGTCAGTAAGCAAGCTTTTGAGCCAAAATGACCTCAGAAACTAATATAACAGCTAAAATAGCATAAAAGCTATGTTTATTAATAAACAGCTTTCCATTAATGTCAGACACTTTTATAGAAAATTTTTGATGTAAATGAAACATTCTAAAAGGGTGAGAAGTATAATCATAGGTAGCGCTTAGCGCTTACCTATAATATACTTGGGTACCCCCGAACATATGTCCATCCCCTACAGCAACACTAGGACCACTTCTGTATTGTGCGTTTTTTAAAGATAGATAATAAAAAAATTCGATATAGCCATTTTTTGTTTTTTACACTTCTACCCTGTGTGTAAAGAGCGTATAAAGTTTTACTGTAAAGTTATAACATATACTTTTTAAAATTTTGGTCGGTCACACGACTTTTCTAACTCATTTTTATATACTTTTGAGTCTGGTTTTTTTAAAAACTAGACAACTGAGTAAGCTCTAAACTTTTTTATAAATATTTCTATAATTGACTCATTCTTGGAGGGGCAGTGTAAAGAGTGTAAAGAATCCGAGGTGGAAAACACATTTTGGCCTGTTTTTTGTCTGCTAACAACTCCGGGTATACGTCCGAAGAAATTTTGTCCGATAGAAATGTACTAAAACTCAAGAGCTATTTCCGGCTGATCAGCAAACTATTTTACACATAATACGGAGTTACGGGTTTAAACTTAACACTCTAGTGGACGATGTAAAAAAACAGCTTTTGTCTTAGATTTCTCCGCCAACTTTTTCAGTTATAAGTCAAGTTAAATAGAATAAAAATAAAGTTTGTTCCAAGAACTACACGTCGCAGCAAACCGCATTTAGAAATATTCAATGTTGAGTTACTTTTAGAGGTGTAAAGTTCGAAATAAGTGGTGTAACATTGAGCGAAAAAACACGTTCTTCTCTTTTTTGATTGGTCAATATCTCAAATAGGATGCGGAACAGAAGTTTTTCACACACAAACGTACTACGATTGAATGGCTACAAACTGGCCCAAACCGAATTTCATTACACTCAATGAGGAGTTAGGTTTAGATTTTTACCGTTTATAATGTGGTGCATGGTAGAAAAATACGTTTTTGTCCCTTTGTTCGCCAATTTTTCCGTTCAGAAGTCGGGATAAGTCGAATATTGTTCTAATATTGTTTTCTTAAATATTTTTTTATTTTTTTAATCGAATTTTGTTTTCCGCGTTCATGGACTGCTGTCATTATTGTGGCATGTTGATTTATGATTTTACAGACTGATTTACTCAAATCATGCTAATCAAAAGTATTGTACCAACAAAGAAAAATGCTCCGATGGAACAAAAAGGACGAATATACTTGGAATTACGCATCGTTAAGGACATAAAAGGAGGGGACTAGGGAAAAGTTACCAATGTATGCCTGTGAAAATTGTAAGAATCTACTGAAAATTAGACTTTCACTGAAAAACGCAAAAAAATCTAAGTATATTCTGCGGCTAATGAGAAAAAGCGTGCCATCACAAAACATTGGTCACCATACGTGGGCAGCAAGAAATTTCTGGGGGGAGTGCAAGATTTTTTTGAAGGTCAAAAAATGGCCTTAAAAACGATGGTATGGTGATAAAAACACCATTTTTCGACGTTTCTCATCAAGCACTATCTATTGGCATCAAAAAATTGAGAAAAAAGCGAAAAAAATTTTCAAAAATTGAATTCTGGGGGGGGTATTTTGATTTCTGGGGGGTATTTTGGTTTCTGGGGGTGCATACCCCCCAAACCCACGCCCAGGTGTGTTGGTCACTGGCTGAAAAAAGAGATTATGAGGAAGCTTTGATGTGTTTTAGTGACCGATTTATTTTCTGATCAATATCAAATTTCTCTTTCAATATATAACCAATATTTAGTTAATCGTCAATGGCTTCATAAAGAATTATGACAAGCACACCATCTTGTTAATTGCTGCCCCATAGCAGTGCGTGCAATACTAGCGTAAGAATGCACATTTCCATCTATCCTTAGCTCCCATTTTATCTCATTTTCACTGAAAATTTCCCATTTTTCCATCCTTTGGGTCTAGACCCTTTTGCCCTTCCTTCACGAACCGAGCTTCCGCGCCTATATGGGGTTCTGACAGAGGTTGCATAAATACCTATTTATGTACTAGCGAAAAAATGCTCCGATGGAACAAAAAGGACGAATATACCTGGAATTACGCACCGTTCATGGCATAAAAGGATGGGACTTGGGAAAAGTTAGCTATGTATGCCAGTGAAAGTAAATTAGACTTCCGCTAAAATAACGCAAAAAATCGAAGTATAATTTGCAGAAGGGAGTTGTACCTTCGACGAAAAAATAAATAACATGAATAGCTTTTGAAAATTTTCTTTAAAAGTGCTTCAAATTGACCAGTAACTGTGTAATAGCGTAGTTTAAAGCTGTTTCAGCCGTTATACTAGTTTTTGAGGTCATTTTATCCCAAAAAAGCTCAATTTTTGACCCCCAGACCGAGCTGACCCCTTTAGAACTATCCGACAGAATCCTAAAAATCGATAGACTCGCCAGAATTGTATTTTGATGCTAATTTTTGCAATTTGGCTCCTCCGGACCCCAGAATTTGGCAGCTGCCCATTCACGGTTCGAACTCATAGTGGTGAGCAGAAATGCATCACCATAATGAGGGCTTGGGAAGACCTAATAGAATATAAAAATGATAAATGTTTTAGGAAAACGATGCAAATGATGGCTCAATTTTCTATGTATTATCTTTTATATTCCTTGAATGTAGTACGAGTAAATAACGTTGATTTCGTGTAAGTAAAATTACCGCATTTTGTGGACTGACAGCAAGCGATTCCATTGTAGGACAAAAGGTTCCAAGTACGACGCAATTTGCAAATAAGGATATTATTAAAAATGAAAGACATACCGAGAGCATAGTTGTTTCTGATCAGAATTTTGGTCTAATGCGATTGAAATGAAGACACAACTCACTCTCCGCGAGTTTTTACTAATGCCAAAGATGTGGGTATTCCAATCCTTAAACCATCACATTACGCTGTGTAAATCACAATCAATCTTTTGTTCACGTAAAGTCACTCTTCCGTTCACTTTTTCTTTTTATTATAGCGTTTTGACGGGACATCATGTTTAGATTTCTAGTCCATTTCACGAAACTTCGTGCATGAGACTCAATTTTCAGTGATCTTCCGGGCAGCTACAAAAGTGGTTTCTAGGCAGCTTCTGTAATGCAATTTTGCATAGTATAAGTTCACATGCTTAACGATTGCTATGCACAGTATCGTGATTGCTGTTCTAGTTTAAACCGCTTTCGTTAGTAATTTACATCGACTCAAGAATAGTGATCCCTGCACAAGGTTCCCGTGAAACAGACAATAGAATGAAGAATAATATAGAATTCTAATCAGAATGCCGTGTTTCAGTTTCAAAAGCATCATTCTAAAAAGTAATGACTAATTATAGTCTGTTTCACATAACTTCGTGCATAAATTCGAAGAATTTTCATTGACAGTAAGCCGAGGGCTGCGATAATTATATATCAGATCAATGCTATAATCGCAATCTGTCAGCTTATTGTAGGAGATGGTTTTAAAATTTATGACCGAAGTTGTGTGAAACAGACTGTAGCTGCAAAGTTGCCGAACGTATAAAGATTTATAATCGGTAGCAAAATTTTAATTTTCTGAGAGTTCGTTTCTGTTTTTCATGTTCAACTAATTATTTTAACATTAGCTTTAAACGTTAACGTGCACTTCGATTAGCTGTTAAAGCAAAGGCCAAGTTACGTTCACCGGGCAGCATTGTTTATTATATTTTCACTTAGTTTTTACCTAAAAAACCAAGCATTAATCAACACAAGTGAATGGTCGTGGCATTTTTATAGAGAATTTGTGCGTCACGCGTGTTTCGAGTTTAATATTTCAATATCGAGATTTTTTTAATTATGTAAGTAAGCGTATGTATTGCTGCTCAAGTTCGTCGCTTACGTCCACATTACATACCTATCTTTATTTCTTCATTCAGGCAGAAAATGTTTCAGTCAAGTCAAAGGTCTAGAGAAATACACGAAACCGAATGCGAAACTACCAAACATTAAATAATTTTAGCTCCTACTGGTGGACCAGGCCGCTTGTTTGACTGGTCTTCAGGAATCATACATGCATACAGACGTATAGCAGCAATGGAGTATTGCTGCTAGCGCGGGTGTTCAGCCTCTTTAGCTTTCCTTCAAGGCAGTTGTAACATAGTTGAGATAATATAGAATTTTAAATGCAACGCCCAAAATTTTAGTTTCGTTATAGATTACGCATATTAAGCCGAGTCAATGAAAATCTTTATCACCATTTCCATTAGGCGTAAGGCTTATGTAGGGAGCAAGCTGCTTTAGGTAAATTAAACTTGCAGCATGTGGTGCTTTGACAAGTAACGACTTCACTTTTACGTAACTACATTTATAACTTTGATATCCTGAAGGCCTCTTTTCGAAAAAAATGGTCCATGTTCGATGACTCATTTGCTGTTGCATTTTATTTTTAGATGGAATCATCTGATCCAAGGTTGAATAGAAATTACAACGAAATTGAAGCTAATATTGTCGAAACATCTAAAAACAGGCAGGGAACATCGGTTCTATCGTGTGAGAATAGTATCAATCCTTCCGTTCCTGCGTTAATCGGCGCAGAAACGAAATTCGGTCGAAGTGCTTCCAATTCACTTATTGCCATTTTGATCGTTTTTCTAATTTTTATCCTCGTGGCCGCCAGTTTTATTTTGCACTATATGGTCGTGCGAAGCGTCGCAGTTTTACTTTTGGTTGACGCTAATTTGACCGATTTTTACCGGTACAACAACAACGGCTCTGACTTACCATATTCAATGATTAATATTACGGGTGACAACGAAATAAAGCTTTTTGCCCATTCAATTTACGGTAAGAGCACAATTGAAAACGCAATTAACGTTAGCCACGCACATCTGCGCTGCGCATCTAAGCCCGGTTTCAACATGTTTAGGCTTGAGGCAGGCTTAAGCCTAACTTCAACCTTTAAACATACGTGGCCAATTTTAAGCCTGGCTGGAGTCCTGGCTCCAGCCAGGCTCAGGCACGTAGCTGGCCGTCCTATTTTGGGGGGACCAACATCAATTTTTTGGGGGACTAAGCCTAAAAAGGCCAAAAATAGCACAAAATAACGTTTAAAAAGTCCGATTTTTCTGAATTTTGGAGGGAGGTCCGAACCCACCCCCATTCCCCCAGAGATACGTGCCTGGCCAGGCTTGAGCCTGGCTTAAGCCTGGCTAAAGCCTAAAGATATTTAAACTGAGCTCTGGAATTCTGCCGAGTCAAAGAAAATAAAAAATTGCTGATTCTACCAAAATACATTTTTTTGCATTCCTTGCATTACATCCTCACACCATATTGCTTAATGAACTTGCAATTGTCTTTTTTATCTTTAAAATTTGATTGTGCTTATATGATTCCCACAGGCATATAACTGACCTTGTGGATTTGGGGGAGACTAAAATTTTGAAGTCAGATATCTCAACATCTACTAGTAGATAGACAAAAATAATGGTGTTTTCGAGCCTTTCTCAGTGTGCTCTACACATTGGCGGATAAGAAAAATATTAAAAATTTTAAAAAAATTTAATTTAATCTTAATCATATTAAAAAATATGTATAATATAGCTTCACAATCCAAGCTTGACTCTGTGTTTAACCTGTTTTGTACTCAATCAGTAATTGCAATGAACAAACTACGAAAAATAAATTGTTCTGCACAGAGCCCCAGGAAATTTTGAGATATTTACTATGTCTTATTGGGCTGTTCAGAAGACAAAGGATACAAAAACAACTATTTTGGCGCAAAGCGCCCAAAAATTTTGGGAATAAAGACAAAAAAGTGCTAAAATCTATTCTGGTAGTCAGTCATTCAAATCCGTTCCAGGAATTTTCAGTTTAATCCTCTGAGAGACCCTTGTAAAAAATACTCGGAGTTCCAAAATTTGGGGGTCTATTGCCCCTCCCTCCCCGCTGTCCCCCATAGTTAAGTGCCAAGAATTCCGAAGAGCGAAAGCCATCGATTCAGCACTAATAGATATTTTAAGACCCTCGGATATAAAAAAATTGTAGAATATTTTAAAAAGTGAAATTTCTCAATCGATGCCACTTTTTGCCATGCCAAGTGGTGCAGGCATGTGTATGCATATCTGATCAGTTTTTCCGAGCTATATTTTTCTATCATTTATTTGAAAATTAAATATTTATGACACTCTGTACAGTTCTTTACAGACTGATAGTTAAGTTAGAGCTCCATTTCTAAATGACGGCAAGGATTGCAACCTGCAATCTTATGCAGACATGCACTTGGGGAGGAGGCTTAGGGATCTAGACCCCCTCCTTGAATAGAAAAATGGAAAATTTTGTGTAGAACATGCGGCTTAATGAAGGCCATAAATAGATGAAAATTAAAAATTTTCTTCAAAAAATGCTGAAAATGACCACGCAAATTTAAGCATGTATACCCTTTTTGAGGCCAATTAGGCTCAAAAGCTCATTTTTTGGTGTAGTCCCAATATTCTCACCGTACCAACATTCCCACCGTACCAACATTCCCACCGTACCAACATTCCCACCGTACCAACATTCCTACCAAGTTCCAACATTCCCACCGCCCAAACATTCCCACTGTCCCAACATTCCCACCGATCCAACACTCCCACCTGTCCCAACATTCCCATCATCCCAACATTTCCAACATGAATCCCAACAAGACATGCACATAGGGAGAAGGGGTAGGGTTCGGGGTCTAGACCCCTAAATGGAAATAAAAAGTTTTCTCATTGAAACGAGGCAAAGTAAAGGCTAAAAGTAGGCGAAAATATAAAAATTTCTCCAAAAATGCTAAATTGACCAAAAACTGTAGATTAACACAGTTTTCGCGCTATTTTGAAATTTTCACTAGTTTTTAGCGTCATTTTGGCCTAAAAAAGCTTGATTTGGTACCCTCTAAACCGGCCATGCTGTGTTCTGTGGTCAACATGCCAATATTCCCACCGTAAGTCACAACTTTGCCACCCTTCCAGCATTGCCATCGTCCGTACAGTCCCATAGTCCCAACGTTCCCACTGCTAGTCTCATCATTACTACCGTCCCAACATTCTCACACAGCGATTATACCCCTTAAAATGCACACTCCCTAGAATATAGCAGAGATCCCAAGATTACATTCGTGACATTTTTTCGCGACTTTTGCTCCATAAGATCCATTCTCAAAATGCATTAGCTGCCTAAGTATATGTGTGCATGTAATGTACAAGTAAAAACACTGTCTCTAGCCTAAAAATCGTCAGCAGACGTGTTCTGGGGGTTGACCCCAGAATGACAACTGAACCCCCCGCAAAATGACTGCGAGCCCCCAGAATTGTCGATATTTTGTGAAAGTCGGTAAAAGTCGTAAAAACTGTGCCTTTTTAGGCGTTTTTAGTTCATTTTTAGCTCAAAAATCTCAAATTTTCGGCGCGCCATATGCACATTTTTTGACTATATTTTGTTCGATTTGCTCAATTTATTCAAAATTTTCAGGAATTTCTTTTACGTTTTTACGCTGTAGAAAGAGCGAGCATTGTCTGAAACTTCAAAAAACAGTGTTTTTTGACGTGTACCCATCGTTTTTTGCCTGAAGAAAGCACTTTTTAAAAAACTTTCTTGGTCTGACCCCCCTCACTTCGCCCCCAGAGTTCACATGCTGTACATGCATGCTCGTCCGTGCATAACTTCTGAACTCCCAGCGGGGATGATAACCTTCGTTTAAACGTCGCTCAGTGAATGCATGATACTGCGTCTTTGTTCCACGATTTAATTTCAAGAGCATCGCAAAATAAATCAACCTTATCGCAATTTCAGAAGTTATGTACTGACGAGCAATTTCGGCTTGAAAAATGTATATTTTTAGGCTAGAGACAGTACTTTTACCTGTAAATTACATCTACACATAATGTAGTATGTACATAGGAGGCTAATGCATTCAGGAAAGGATCTGATGGGGGAAAAATCACGAAAAAATGCCACAAATATAGTTTTGGGATCTCTAATAAATTCTAGGGAGTGTGCATTTTAAGAGGTCTAATTTCCCGCTTTAACACCCACTTTGTGAGAATGTTGGGACAGTGGCAAAGTTGGGACTTGCGGTGGGAATGTTAGCATGTTGGGACCACAGACGCACATCATGGCCGGTCTGGCTCGAAGGGGTCAAAAATCGGACTTTTTCAGGCCAAAATGACGCAAAAAACTGATTAAAATTCTAAAATAGCGTAAAAACTGCGTTTATCTACAGTTTCTGGTCAATTTAGCATTTTGGAACAATTTTCAAATTTTCACCCGTTTTTAGCCTGTACTCTCTGCCTCTTTTCCATCAGAAATTTTTATTATCATTCTAGGGTCTAGACCCCAAAGCCTCCCCCTCCCGTGGGAATATTGGGACCCCGGTAGGAATGTTGGAACGGTGGAAATGCTGGGACTTGCGGTGGGAATGTTGGGACGGTGTGAGTGTTGGAACGGTAGGATGTTGAGACACGATCATTTTTATCTCGATTAATCAAAATTTTCGGTGCTTCACGCCGGAGTGTTAGTTAAATGGCATTTACTGACGTTCTTCGCTCTAGAAAACCTTATTTTTACGTCAAAACAGTGATTTTGTAGCGAACAAAGATTTCACACAATTCTCGAGTATTTTTCAGCGCTTCCTAATTTGTACATTATTCTGCGAGTTTTTCATGGATAACTTTTAAAAATTTTAAACACCTTAATTTTTGCATCGAATAAAATTCTACCTGTCATACGATAGCAGAAAACCGCTATTTAAATCATAGGACGAATTTTTTGACAGTGTTTGACACTTTGGGAAATGTTGGGTTCCGCCCCCTCCTATCAGAATATCCTGGATCCGCCACTGTCCTAAAATCGGAACTTAATACACTTAAATTAAGAAATTAAACATTTAAAAGACAAATAAATTATTACATATCGTGGCAGGCGCTGACGCTCTTCCAAACTTAACTGCACTTTGCCTGCGATCGAAAGGTCAATGCTGGTTCCATCCTGCCGTGTATCCTTATTCGTGTTCCAGCACATTTTGCGAATCCGTCGAATTTGAGGTCAGCTTGAACGAATCAACTTCCAAAATTCAGTTTAGCCCAGTTGTCAGTTTACACCGGTTGGATTCCGTACGTCACTTTCGAATTGTTTCTATATTATAAGAAACTTTGCAGAAGAAGCGGAAAGCTAAAAAAAATTAGAGTTACAATAATTCAAATTCACTTTTTCGTTTTTATTTATTTTTTAATTGTTTAATCACTCAGCATCTTTACTGTGGTGACAAGCAAACGTTTCTTCGACGCATATGCAATTTTTAAAATCAGTGATAAAAAGTTAAAGAACACACGCACTGATAAAGGTTTCTTAATTTTCGAATCAGAAAAACTTTTTCAAATTATTTAAATCATTTTTTATTCATTTCTCACCATTTATATGTTTTTGAAAACGTTAGTTGAAACTCGTTAACAAGTTTCCGTCCACTGAACCGGCGTCGAATTTAAATTCATTTAAAATCTGAATTAGAAAATTTAAATGTATGAAGTGGCCAAAAATAGCAAAAGAATCATCTAATAATAGCAGAAAAACCCAAATTTTCGCGTGAAATCGGGAAGGGTCAGAAAAGTTTTGACTTTGAAGAGGATGAGGACGTCCGAAGAATCCCCAAACCTTCCTGTTACATATATGAATACCATCATAATTAGTTCACAGATTAGTCAGGAAAAACAAGCCATTGTTTTTGTAAATCTCTTTCATACGATGAGTCATTCATTACTCAAGAGGTGCGCGGCTCGCAAATCGTTTCGAAAAATTTACTGTGTAGCTAAGTAATATGCAAATGAAAGTACTACTACAATTCTTTTTCTTATTTGATTAATGTAACGGATGTGTGAGACTCGTGTATAAATTATTCATTGTAAAACAAAATTTCGCTATTATATACCAAAGGTAATGAAGAAACAAAGATTACATTTATAGATTCCCGACAGAACTCCTTGTGCAAGAGATTCCTGGTGCATATCAGGTCGTTGTGAACCAGTTGATCAGGCTAATGCAGAAATCAAATCAGCTTTCAAAAGATTTCAGATCAAATCGAAAAAACCGGTGAAAGGTGGATGGTCAATTGACTGCGACAAACCGAGATGTCTAGTCAATAAATTTGTGAGCAAGAGTAAATCTTTCTGTTTTATGAAGCAACTTCAAGACGCGGCTGGTTTCCTGGGAGGAGGGAGCGAAGAATAGAGATTTAGGTTTTTTGATTGGAAGACTCGACAACTGCAAACAGTGCGGCCTTTTAAATTAACTGGACAATATTCATTTTTTGGAAAAAATTGAAAGTTGTTATGGATTTTTCCACAAATTTTCGTGACTAAAACATAACTAAGTTTCTTATCAAAAATCTTGTCTAATTGAAATTTATTTATTGAAGGAAGTATGATAATTATTAGTGGCATATGATGGCGAACGTTATATGTTGAGGTCAAGTTCACTCTTAGAACAAGGTTGTCAGTTGTCACAGACATTGAATGACAAAGCTATTAAACGTTGCTCGGGTTGTAATTTTTTGCGTCTTGTACCGTAGTATACCGAAAGTAAGCATGATTTATTTAGATGTTATGGCAATAAATGTTGATGATAAAACTTGAGTCAAAGCATTGTTTTTTTAGCGCTCCGCTAATGAAACTGGCCGCGCGCTAATGTAAAATTTGTACCACTAGCGCAGCGCGCTAATGCAAAAAATTTGCAAGTTTTAAACATAGAATGAGTAAAAAGTTAAAGTTGGAAGCAAGAGGACAGTAAAGTAAAAACAAGGTAAAGGAGGTTCCAAAATTTATTTTCAATCACAAATTCTTGATCAAGGTTTTGTTGTTATAGTTGACATAGGCATTTCTAAGCTTTATTACGTTCTATTATATGACGGAAGTATAAAATAGTACTGAGTAAGCGATATTTAGCCATCTAAACTCGCTTTGTGTACATAATATAAAACATACAATTTATCATTGTGCTAATGAGGATTTCAATGCGCTAACGGCATCAGAACATTGTTAGCGACTGCGCTCATGGGGTGGCGCTCAAAAAACACTGAGTCAAAGTAACTCAAACTTGGTTTTATCAGAGTTTAATCAAGCGCTTTTGTAATTTTGATTTAAGTTCACTGGAAATTGCTACAAATGGCGGCAAAATGTCCAGGGATACCGTGTTCGGCCTATGTAAAAGACATGCTTCGACTGATCTTTCGCAGTTGCACAAATCCGTTACCTGCGTACGGTGGAAAAGCCTGTGGAGATCCTGACGGTCCATGGCCGGTGATTTGGGGTTCGCTCTGCCAAGTAAATTCGGTAGGTAACGAACTATAATAACAAGAACAGAAAAAGCTTTTCAGCAATGTGTATTTACCTTTGTAATGTTTGAAACAGAAAAGTTTACCTAAATCGGGCAAGACGATCATTTTAAGATATTGAACTTATTGTTGTAAAGAACAGAAATCGAATTCTGAGGGTCTGATGGGGTAGTAATCGTGGAATTTATGATTTCCCTTGAACCTAAAAATATGCTTTTTTTACATATGTTAGGTACAACATACGTACCTACTTTTTAGCGATTTTTTCATGCTGGAGCAAATCTTTTTAACTACTACTGCTCCATTCCTTCACGAGGAGTAATAAATCTGAATTTGAAGGCGAAATGCTGTTGATTTTATTTTTTGGTTAAAAACTATTGAGATTGTGCCGGGTGGGGAGCATAATTATGCAGCAACCAAATCCCGAGGTGTGATATGTCGAAATCGCGAAAAAGGTGCCAGAAACTTAATTGTAGGGTTATACTGAACTGGATTCTTGGGGATCTTCGGATTCCAGGAGATCTAATGATACATAGGCAGCGACCAGATTTTCGAAGTCTGGGTGGTGTAAAACAGTGAAAGATCCGGGATTTTCCGACGGGGCGGAACCCAAAATTTGCCTAAACGTGCCAAATATTATCCAGAATGCGTATATTATGCTCGAAGATCTACCGGTTGTTAGCAGTCATTTGATAGGCAGAATTATTTTTGTTGCTAAAAATGTAAACAAATTTCGAAATTTTCCAAAATTTTTCGAATGAAAAACTGCAAATTAATGCAAAAATCTAAACAAATCGTCGAAAAAACACTCGAGAAATCGTTTTAGGGACTACAAAATCTTTGACCTGTTCGAAAACTACCCTTTGGATGTAAATTTAAGCTTTTTAAAGCGCCAAGAGATAGTAAATATCATTAATGAGTACTACCATGGCGCGAAGCGCCGAAAAAATTTGGAAAATCATAATAAAAATGAATAAAATTATCAAAAAATACACATTTATTCCTCATTGCGCCATATAATATTTTTTGATGACGGAGGGAGTGGGCGCCCGCTCTTCCTCTCAATCCGTCAGTGGTGCAGAACGGGCAAAAATCCTCAAAAAACATGCTGAAAATTCGAAAAAGTCATATTTGATTTATGGCCGAAAACCACTGAAAATGCATCGATTTTTTCGCAATCATTAGCCTAGGATTTTTATCAAGCGATATAGCAAGATTTAAACATACCATAGCACAAATGATTTGTAAATTTCTAAAGTCAAGTGGAAAAATAAAAAAAATGGTACGAATAAAGACTGCGATTCATCATTGGCTTCACCTGTACATGTACCGTATGTACAAATTCCTGGATTACTTGTACAAAATGCAATCATTTCGAACAAACTTATGTAAAATTTGTAATCGGTATGACATGTTGAACAGAATCAATATTTTGCAGGATTGCCCCCGCTTATACGGAGGTGAAGAGGCGCGCAAGACTATTCCAACCGAAATCCTGTCCGCATTGTGTGGCGGAGACGGACATTTCATTGATCATCATTCTTGCGCTTGTCGCACAAACACCGGCACCGCACTGCGGGTCGAGGATGGCGCGCCATGCTGGGTCACCAATCAAACCTCATTGTCCACAGCGCCTGTCGCTGGCCGGTGCCTTTTTGGCGCCTGTGTCGATAGCTCGACAAATCGGGAGGCCCTAAAGACGTGCTCCTCCGCTTGACATATTCACTTAATTTCGTGTCACTGTGCCGTTTTTCTGTCTCAGCTAATGTAAGTAACGTGTTACAGGTATAGATGCGCGAAATTTGAATTTTTTAGCCATACGTGCTTGCGTTGCGATAAATAAAATTTGACTATTGACCATTAGAACCTATGAGTTCGTTCTATTCCAAACGGCATACTTTTGCTGAAGTCTTATTACCGTAATAATTTTTTTACACGAATGGCTTCTTCAATTATGCTCTCGTAGCGCCAGGTTGCTTTAAACTCTTTGTATTTATATTAAATGTAATTTACTACATATGCATGTATTTAACGCATTTAAGAAATTGCTGCAACGACCTAGTAGTCTGTTTCACATAAGTTTGGGCATAAGTTTTAAGAATTTTTTCGAAAGTGAGCCGACAGATTACGATAAATATGTATCAAATGAATGCTATAATCGCAATCCATCAGCTTATTGTCGTACACACTTTAAAGATTTATGCTTGAACTCGTGCGAAACAGACTGTAAACGAACCGTAAAATATTCTATTACAGAAATAAGCTGTTAAGCGAAAATAGGTCGTTTGGAATGGAACAGACTGTAGTAGTTATGTATGCAACTCGGCTAAAAAATGTTCTTTCCACCTCAAATTCTTTATTGTAGGGCTGTACTAAAAATAAGCCAGTTTTTCTTTTCATTCAACGTCATGATATAGTTTAGCTCCTTTGACTTAGCAACCATATGTATGTATGTCCTGTCCATTTGTGTATAAGTGAGCCATTGTAAAATAAGGGTCCATGCCCGTCTGATTTTCCCAAACTTGGCAAGACTGGCCACCGAGCGCGCGCTCTCTAACAGGCATCTTGAATGAAAACTAAAAACAGTATTCGTAAGTTATCCTATCATTGAGCATCTCTATCCGTATGGTGCAATGTATAAAATTTATATATAAATGCAATTTATATATAGATCCTTTGTAGGTGTCACAAGAACTCGCCCCACAAAGCTGTGGCAGGGAGGTAAAGCAAGTTTACTAGTGAGAAGGGGTAAATGTGTAATTCTTTTACCTATTTGATGTCAAAATTTTGTACTTAGTTCGTCGTAGTATTTTATTTTTCAATAATGTATGGTTTAATTCGTAGGAAAACAATTACAATATGGGCAATGGAGTGAACCGTACAGACGTCATCTGACGGTTTTTCGTGTTTCAAGCAGTCGGGTTTCAATTCAAAATTGCCTGAGGGTATGCTTCTAAAAAATCCTTGTAGAAGGATATCCCCCTGCCCCAGTGTGCATGTGTGAGGCTTTTAATTATTTTTATAATTTACAACGAAGAACTAATTTTCGTGACTTCTCGCAGCACGCTTCATGCTCCTTCTGTCCTTTTAAATCACTAATGCCAGATGCTAAGTTTTGAAATGTTCTATTTTTAAGCACAATTCCGCAACAAAAATAGCACTAAACGAACAGTAAACGAACAAAGCTATCAGAGAAAATCATCGTCATCGCTGCCGGCGCTCTTGACGCGCGATCGCCGACCTGCACGGCGATTTTGCCGCGGCAAAGAACCGAAATCGTCGGCGTCTTGCGAATCGAAATTCGTCGTATCTACGGCGTCCCACGATTTCGGATCAGCGCGGCGCTCGGGAAAATCGCGATCGCGCGACTTACCGTAACCCTGCGATCGAAACGCCGATGACGAGCGGCCTGATATAATAATGAAAATTGAAAATAAAAAAATCAACAAAACTAGCCTTATGGCAGTGGCAGGCAGATCCAGGATGTGCTTTGACAGGAATGGGCGGAATAGAAAATATCCGAAAGTGTCAAAAATTGTCTGGAAAACCCGTCTACTGTGCATAAAATAGCGGTTTTTGCCGCGTTTTGATAGGAAGGAACTTTTCTTATGCAAAAAAATTAAAATTTTTCGGACGTTTCCCATAAAAACGCGCAAAATTAGTGCAACAATCGACACAAAGCGTCGAAAAGTACTCGAGAAATCATTGTAAGGACTTCAAAATCTTTGCTTTGTACAAAAGCACTCTTCTAATTTAAAAATAATAATTTCAGAGCGCCAAGAATAACAGTAAAACGTCATTAATGAAAACTAAAAAAATTGAAAGATCGTGATCACAACGGCTAAAACCATAAAAAAATACACATCTATTCCGTATTGCGCCCAAATATTTTTTGACGACAGGGGACCGCACCAGAGATGGGCGGCACCAAAGTTCTGGAGGGGGATGTGCAAGATTTTTTCAAAAGTCAAAAAATGGCCTTAAAAATAGAGGTATGGCAAAAAACATTTCAACGCTCCTCATCGAGCACTATCTACTGGTATCGAAAAAACTGCGAAAAAACAAAAAAAAATTCAAAAAATCCAATTCTGCGAAGGGTATTTTGGTTTCTGGGGGTTGCATATCCCCCTAACCCCCACGCATAGGTATGGACCGCACCCCGCCCCCAATATTGTGCCCTTGCTTTAGGTATCAAAAGTTTATGTAGTTAAATGGTCCGACGGCGTTTTAATTACGATTTTTAGCTTCTTCACAGTTGACGAGCTTATAAAATATTTCCCGTTGTTAATTTATTAACAAAGAATCTTTAGAAAAGTCTAACACCTCAGAATCGTTTGACAACGGCGGAAGAAAAATATATAGAAAAAAGAAAAAACATAAGACTTATTAAACAGGTCCCATGGATGTTACGGTCCAATTTAGCTAAATTCAGATACATTCGATCCTTTATACACCTAACAAGGGGACACACACAGTATATCCCCAACAGATTCGTGGCAATTCAAAATGTTGGGTGGAAGTAGTCGGCCAAGTTTAGGGGGCGGAAGTTGAATAAGTTTCAATTTTCGGCCAAAAAGTGGCAAAAAAACGTAAAAATGGCGGAAAAATGAAAGCTTCTGTCAAAAATCGGGTTCAACAATCTCTGACATTACGGGGGAGGGACGGGGAGAACATAACTGGGCAATACCTCAGACTTTCACCCCCTTGCGGCATTCAATTTTTAGGTTGCTTGATCGATTTCCACGAAAAGGTAGCCGCATTTTCATTATTTATAAATACAGTAACTTACTGTCTTTTGTACTAAGAAATGTTTTGCAAGGAAGAATTTTGATGCTGCTTTCTGAAAATTGTGTTTGTCTGTCCTAATTTATTCATTTGTGTACTATACTCGAAGCTTGTTTACGAACGATATTGACTCTGTTGAACAAAAAATTATTGTCTCTATAGCTTATGTACCGTAGCTCCCAACACACACTCTTCGGTCCGTTGCAGGATTGACCCGGCCATACATGATCTAGAGGAGGGGGAGGGGGTTTGGGAGGTTTTCATTCCCAGGAAAATTTTTGAACCCACAAGAATTCCCGATTTTCCATCATAACTATATTTTGTTCAACAGGGGCGGATTTAGGAGGGGGCGGCAGGGCGGCCGTTCCCCATTGGCCCCAAATAGTGCGCAAAATTAAGGATTTTTGAGTGATTTTTGGGTTAAAACAGCTAATTTTTCCGCCCAAGTCAGGGTTCCGCCCCCCATAGGGGTACCGCCCCCACCTTAGGAAAATCCTGGATCCGCCACTGTTGTTCAATGTGTTCGACTTTTTGATTTTCAAATGTTTTTGGCGCGTATTCACCAATTTTAGGCCCAAAAAATGGCATATTAACACATATGTAACTTTTCCCGGAATTCTCACGCTGTGCATGTCTGGATTCGACCCATTGCTGCTAGAGGGCGATTTGGGGCATTGCTTAGGTATGGGAGACAATACATGATCTTCGGGGTGCCAAGAAAAATTTTCACCACCCAGCATTCGCAATTTTTCAAAATATCCTTAAAATATTCTTAAAATTCGCAGAAGAGGCGCCGTTTCAAGCGGTTTTAGCTACCCATTTGCTCTAGAGTGTCAAATTTTCGGCGCTTCGCACCAAATGCGTACGTTTTGACTATATTTTGTTCAATTTATACGACTCTTTAAAATTTTTTTCCGAAATTGTTTTATCTTTTTATTTTCTGAACGATAGAGTATCGTCAGAAACGCCAAAGAACGATGTTTTCGACAAATGCCCACCAATTTAAGGCGCGAAAAGGCACTTTAAAATTTCAACCCCCTTCTCCCCCGAAAATTCCCAAGCTGTACATGTGTGTGGGGGACCAACTTTGCGTGGGAGGGTTCACCATCATCCTATTACATACATATATGATCACAAAGCAAGTCGACCGTCTACCATCCGCCAGGATTTAGATTTTTATTCCAACAACTTTTGGGCAAAAACTTGCGTTCTCGCGTATAATAAAGAATAAAAATATTACTTTCATAGCACAGCTCAATAAAATATTATAATACACACATGTAGTCAGGCCCGTATCTAGGGAGAGGAGATGGCAAACGGGGGAATTCCCTTACCCATTGAAATTTCGTTTTAGAATAGTCATATATGAAACTATATAGGTTTTCGACGTTTCCCAGCGTGAAAATGCCCAAATTTTCAGCGCATCGCGCCACTAATTAGTTCAAAATTATTCTTTACTATGTATTTAAATCTTTTTCCAAATAAAATTATCCGTGAAATCAAATTTTTTACATTCCCTCTCTTCAAAACGGTACGAAATTGAGTAAAGCAGCTTAAAAACGTAAAAATTTTAGGCGCTTTGCGCTGGATCTATTGTTTAAGTACACTTTTTGTCTTATAAATCGCTCGAAACTGCTCAAACAAAGGGAATATGTCAAATTTTTCCGGCGCTTAGCACCAGAGTATTTATTTTCTCTCGTTTTGTTTTGAAATACAAAAAATTGAAAAGTTTTAATCAATTGAATGATAACAAATCAGGTACGCAGTCAGTTTTAACGATAGATTTCGTGTATGATGAGTGAAAAATTTTTTGGAATTTTTTAAAAAATTTTCTATCCCAGTGTGTAGAGATCGTGGAGAAACGTTCAAAAATGCCTTTATTTTGGCATCTCCTAATAGTTATCGAGATGTCCGACATCAAAGTTTGCGATTCACCCCCCTGAAAAAAATCCTGTATAAGGGTTTGCATGTAGTAATCATCAGTGAAGAAGCCGCAAAACCTGCCTAGGCGCTACTGGCGTCAAGTAACGAGTAAGTAAGCAGCAAGTAATATCCACATATAATGGCACGAAATTTCGGTTGGGGGTCCCCAGCCATTTCTAGGGGGAGGGTTAATGCAGTGTTTTTTGTACTCGGCAAAGATTTTTCCCGATGTACAAAGACTTTTCGGGACCGTCTTTGTACATGTACAAAGATTTTCGGAAAGACAAAAATTGCAAAAAAAGGTCTGGAATTTGAAAAAATTTACGACGCTTCGCGCCTAAATGAGTAATTGTGTGTCCTATATTTGTTTATAATGGCAGAAATTGCATTTCAAAAGAAAAAATGTAAAACTTTTCAGCGCTTCGCGCCGTTTTAAGACAATTCTTAGTGACTTTTGCCCTTAGAGACCCTGAATGTGCTAAAATACAATACCAAAAGTCGAACAACTCTGTTTTTACTACACTAAAATCGCTACTGTATTATATTATAGTACCCAAAAATTTGTATGTACAAACACTAAAATCGCTACTGTATTATATTATAGTACCCAAAAATTTGTATGTACAAAATGTACAAAGACTTCTAGGGACCATCTTTGCACATGTACAAATGGACCTTGTACAAAAAAACTCTGAGTTAATCAATGACCTGCAATTTCCGCCGAAAACGGCCAAAAAATTCAATTTTTCCAAAAATGACGGGGTCAAAAATTTTCTGCTCTACGACTAGCTTTGGAATAGGGGCCCCATTACACGTTAAGTAAATCATCCCAGTCCCACGCGCGTATGCGCATGACAATTTTAATACTTTTGAACTCATCCTCCTCCAGTTCGTCCGCGTCGTCGAATAATTTGGCTCCGCGGTTTCCGCCGCTTCGTCCGTTGCGCGATTTTTGACGACGTCGATCGTCGACGATGACGTCATCGTCGCCAAAGTCGCCGCCGCCGCGACCATACTCGTCGACGTCGCCGGCAAACCGCTCAGGTCGACGATCGGCGAAATTAAGCGAGCGGTCGGACGCGAAAGCCGACCTCGACCTTTGACTATAGTCGCCGACGCCGGCGGATCGCTCCGGTCGACGATCCGCGAAATTAGGCGAGCGATCGGGCGGCGCGAATGGCGACCTCGACCTTTGACCTTGTTGACCCTTCATCGACCACTTGTCGGCGTCGTCGAAACGCTGACGTCGAGCGCGACCGTACGTTCGATCGTCGTCGACGGCGCGCGACGAGCGGCGAACGTCGAATGACGGCTCGACGACGTCTTCGTCGTCGACGCTAAACGGCCTGCAACGATAAGCGCCGTCGTATGAAAACAACGCAGTTATCGCTTGACAGCTCACACTAAGCAATGACGACATTGCCATTTTGTACTGAACACTTTTTCCTTCAGGCTGGTCAACGGTTTTTTTGTATTGTCAAAAATTTTTGGGAAGACAAAACTGTAAAGTCTACAATTCCTAAAAAAATTATTGTCTGTTCTACATACGTATCTTTATCGGCAGAATTTGCGTTTGAGTGTAAAAATGTCAAATTTTCGGCACCCACGCAAAAATAGCTGCAACCCTCCTAAAATTGTCCATTTTTTGAAAAATTGTAGTAAGTGTGTTCTTTTAAGTCTCTCGAGCTCATTTTTTAAGTTCAAACCTCAAATTTTCGGCGCTTCGCGCCAATCCATATGCCATCTTCTTCGATTCTATTTTGTTAAATTTACAAGATTTCTCTAAAATTTTTTTGTTTTTGTCCTAGAAAGAACGAGCATAATCTCAAAAGTCGAAAAACAGTGTTTTTGACGTCTGCCCTACCAGAATAGGAACTTTTTAGAAATTTTTTGGGCATGAACCCGCAGAATTCCCATGTTGTATATGTATGCTTAAAATCGTCAAATTTTCGGCGCTTTGCGCCATTCAATTTATTTTTAAGTATATTTCATACAATTGACTCGAACTTTTCGATATCTTTGTGAAATCTCTTCATTCTAGAAATAAGGAGCATATGAAAGAATAATAAGTTATAAGAATTTTTAACCCCACTGTTAACATTTTAGCGAAGTAAAAACAGCGGTTCGTTGATAAAACAAAGGAACGGTGATGGTGAAACAAAATGAGTATATTCGAAACATCGCCAAAATTTTGAAACTTTCTTGAAAAATGCTTTAGAAATTTCTATATTTTTATACAAAAACTGTGTATGGCGCTAATTCCAAAATTTT